>CM050163.1:101958850-102406350 GCA_027410445.1 Discoglossus pictus | reverse complement strand
GGACGCTACATCATCCACACCCTCGGAAGTACCCAGCTACACAAACGGTTTCCCCTCGCGCACGCAGCCTATTTACACTACACACTGCACACATTGCTGACACTTACACCTCAGCTCAACAACACTGCAAATCTACATTGTATGCTGCAGGAACATCAAAACAGATTGTTAGCTCTTCACCACATTCCTTGCTACATATATTAATTACAAATAGGTAAAGTATATTAATTTATGATTTCATTAATTAATTATCATACAGAATAAATATACAGAAAAAACACACAAAAAACAACACAATATCGCAAACACAAACACCTTTACCGCACGCCTCACAATGAGCGCCAATGGTTCTCATAGGACACTAAGTACACCAGGGGAGAGCCTTGTAATAAGCGCCAAAAGGAGATTAGCGTGGACCTTACAATAAGCGCAAAAGCGCCTCTGATAACAAAAAATACAACAACCCAGAGGCTCGCAATTAGCGCCAAAGGTGCCCATTGCAAAACAAACAATGAGCGCAAAAGCCTCGCAATAGGTGCCAAAGGATCTCAGAGGACAAAAACACTTACTCTTTGTGGCAAACAGCATTACCTGCCTTACAATTTTATTGCCGTCATTTTTCGTTGGGCAAGTCGCTAGTGTATGTATATATATATATATGTTCATGAATTGTGAAAGAGGAATTCCAAAAAATTGTACCAACCACACTTTTCAAAGCAGGAGGTGTTAAAGAGTTAACTCGACTTAGAACCTGATTAGATCCAACTGATCAGACCTCAAAAAAGACTGCAGCTGGAAACTAAGTGGGGCTGTTTGGACAGCAGCTGTGAAGCATATGTGTGGCTGTGTTAATGACTGGCAGTCTGTGAAGTGCAGAATGGGATTTGCAAGTTTGCAATTGGTCTGAGTTGAAGAAATATTCACACACACCAGACGTGTGCTGTTTATTGGAGCATGAAAAAGAAAACCACAGAAAGAAGTGTTTGTTTTGTTTCTGCTCCACCCATGTTTATCTGGGTTAGAGCAGATAGTTAGAGTACTGCCTATTAGTAAAGGTAGTGTTGCAGCAGGAGTTAGACCTGTTGTTTTCTTTGATTTGTTTTGGTGTATTATTTTGTAACAGTGGCGAATATGGTATAGGAACATTTGGAAAAGCATTAAAGTCTTCTGAAAATGTGTTCCTCCATCAAAGTCCTGGAAACAGTGGCACAAACCCAGTGGATACTAATAGCTTATCACCATATATATACTAGCGACTTGCACGTAAAAAAAATTCCGGCAATAAAATTGTAAGGCAGGTAATGCTGTTTGCCACACAATGTAAGGGTTTTAGTCCTCTGAGTACCTTCAGGGCTCATTGCGACCCTTGCACTGAGTGCCTTCGGTGCTCATTGCGAGCCTCTCCCCTCATGTACTTTTGGTCATCTGAGCCCCTTCGGCGCTCATTGCAAGCCTGCGCTGAGCACCTTCGGCACTCAATACGTTTGGCACCTTCGGCGCTCATTGCAAGCCTCTCCCCTCATTTACTTTTGCTCCTCTGAGCACTGTCTGCGCTCTTTGTTAGCCCTGCGCTGATCGCCTTTGGCCTATTATTTTTTCTTTTTATATAAATATATATATTTTTAGAATAATTAATTAATTAATTAATTAAATAATAAATTAATATACTTTACCTATTTCTAATGAATAAATCGAGGAATGAATAAGCTGAAGCATACAATGTACATTTGCACTGTTGGTGACCTGAGGAGAAAGTGTCAGCAATGTGGCAAGTGTGCAGTGTAAATAGGCTGCGTGCGTGAGGCTAAACCATTTGTTTAGTTGTATAAAGCGGCATTTTAGAATGGTAATGTTATTAGTTTTAAGTTAGTGTTGTAAAATGGCGTCGATTGTCTATGTGTTACGGGGGTCTCGAGCATTTGTCCTGCCTAATAGTGTATTTTGTACCTCGTACGTTGCTGGGTAAAAGTTGTATGTGCCTTGCAGTGTTTTGCGTGCTTAGGGGTCGTGTAGCCTCGTTTTGTTTTTTCGGCTGACATTTTTTCTCTTGCTTAGGCAATTTTTGAGGCGCTAAACTTTGCAAATTCTATATTTATTTGCGTGCAACCTCACTCCCAGATGTCCTGGATGTCTCCATGTGCTGTGTGTGATGTTTTTTGTATGTTTTTTTTGTATTTTTGTATTTATCATGTTTTTTTGATGTGCGCGGTTCAGCTGTTATCTTCGTAGTTTTCTACCTTTTATTTTTCCCGCGAATAGTATTTTTTTTTTATACGTCCGGCTTTCCTGGCACTTTCCTTTATAAAGTATTACGGGTCGTAATTTTTAAAGTCTATTTTTGTTCAAACTGCTACGGGTCTCGCAGTTTTAATTGGATAATGAAGGTTTTGGTTGAACTCTAGTCCCGCGCTCATCTCCACCAGCTCAGTGAGCGCCTTCCTCGCTCCCTGCCTAAGTCGTACGGGGTCGTAGGGATGAGCGAGAGTCTAAAAATTTCACAATAAGTTTAAAAAATCTATTTATTAATAAATATATATGAAGAGTGAGGTAGCCGTGATTGCCCAGTAGTCTAGTTAAATAATCAGAGTATTTCAGTATATAGTGATACCTTTTTTGTTGGACAAACATATTAATTTTTTTATGACAAGCTTTCGAGAATAGTTTTCCCTTTATCAATTCTTTAGCATTACTGAAACGATGTACCAGAGAAAGTTTATATATCTGTTCAGTGTATAGGATGGTACACAGACAAGAGCCATAACCATCCTGTTAGTGTTTATATCAGGTTTAGATAACAACATAGCAGAGCCCTCCCACACCAAACACGCAATTATCCATAGTCAAGCCCTCAGATATCCTTGCATATGAGGACCGTGATAAACACTTACAAACACTGTCCGACTCCTGCAGACAAAAGTGCTACAAACCCCATCTTATCACTCAAAAAGTAATCTCTGCCATCAGAACACCCCGAGAACACCTGTTGCAGTACAAAACTAAACAAACAACTTCACATACACCACTGGTCACCATATATCACCCAACCCTAGAAGAAATATGCAAAACATTGAAGGATTTACAGTTACTACTAACAGAGGATGCAGAATTGAAAGATATATTCCCCAAACATCCCATTCTTGCATTCAGACAGCCACTGAATCTGAGACAAACATTGGTCAGCAGAAGATTGGCCAATGAACCGCACCATAGAGAGAATGGCACTAAACCTTGCAATAAAACTTGCTGTAAACTATGCCAACACATCTGTAGACAGGATAGAGCCACACACAATAACAAGACCTATAACATAAGGTGCTCATATTCATGTATTTCCTCCAATGTAGTGTACATAATACAATGTACTGTCTGTGAAAAGGGCTGTTACATTGGGGAAACAAGCCAGAAACTACATCTAAGGATGAATCTCTGTAGACTCTCCATAAAAAAGCACAATGAAGACAGTTACTGTACCCCGGTTGGACATCATTTCACCCAGAATAACCACTCCATACAAAACCTGAAAATCAAAATACTCAGAGGACATTTCAAAAGTACCCAAGAGCGTAAAACTTTTAAATAAAAAATGATTAAATTTTTTTGATTTAAAACATACCGGTTTAAAAAGATTTATGATTCTTATCTCATTACCAAAATGTTTTGTGACTCATGTTCTACACCACATGGTACATTATTTCAGTAATGCTAAAGAATTGATAAGAAGGGAGGGAAAACTATTCTCGAAATCTTGTCATTAAAAAAAAGTATATGTTTGTCCAATATAAAAGGTATCACTATATACTGCAATACACTGATAAACAAATATATATATATATATTTAATTTAAATACTGAGACATTAGCGGCACATTAAAAACATATTAAAATAATTAAAAATAGAGAGTAAAAACCCTTACATATGATTAGTACAGTAATCAGATACACGAGGCAACTATGTTTCAATTTGTTTCAGCTCTATATACATATGCATAAATATAAATAAATTGCTATATAATCCAAAATGACTGTGTATATATTATTCTGTAATACATTTTACAATCACCAGGAGGCTGGTTTCATATATAGATATAGATATATGTACATATATATATACATACTTTAGATTGTGAGTTTGTGCTTAGAAACCAGTGTCCATAGGCACCATATGCAAGATTGAAGACTCAAAGACAGGACCCTCCATCCTTTGCAATGTGTTAATCCTGCTACTGTTTTTTTGCCTTGAACTTAACTCTTGTATAGCACTTGGCACATTACAAAGAAACAATAATAATAATAATAATAATAATAATAATAATATATTGTATTAGCTTGGTAAATGTCCTTCAGTAATCTATTATATCATTAACACAATGAAACAGCATTCCACTGTACCTTTCAGTTCAGGTGGTTTCCCATTGTGGGTAATAATAACATTTGCATAATTTCCCTTTTGTACTAATCATATGTAAGGGTTTATATTCTAAATTTGTTTTTATTATCACATATATAGTTGTGAGCATTGTGGGTTGTTGCTAACGCTTGCGGGCTCGCCAGCAAAGTGAGGGCTGCAGTTGCTGGCAAGGAGCACCAAAGGCGCTCCTTGTGCTAATGTAGAGGAGTGCTCATCCATATGACCCCGTAAGACTTAGGCAGTGAGCGCCTATGGCGCTCATTGCGCTGGTGGAGATGAGCGCCATAGGCGCTCATCCCTATGACCCCGCATGACTTAGGCAGTGAGCGGCAAAGGCGCACACTGCCCTGGTGGAGATGAGCGCCACAGCAGTTTGAAAAAATGTATTGAAAAATTACGTCCCGTAACACACTTTGCAAAGGAAAGCGGGACTCAGGAAGAAAGAAAAAAAAAACACTTATAAAATAAAAAATAAACATTAAAAAAACATCACACACAGCACAGGGGGACCGGCAGGACGTCTGAGACTGAGGTTGAGCGCAAATTATAACCGAATTTGCAGTTTCGGAAGACCAAAATCGGCTAAGCGACAAAAAAAATGACGGATGAAAACCCCCAAAACGAGGCTACATGACTCCTAACCACGCAAAACACCATCAGGCACATAAAACTTTTACCCATGAATATACAAGGTACAAAATACTCTATTAGGAAGGATGGAAAATGCTGCATAACACTATTTCCGCCATTTTACAACACTAACTTGCAACTAATAACATTACCATTCTAATATGCTGCCTTACCCAACTAAACAAATGGTTTGGCCTTGCGCACGCAGCCTATTTACACTGCACACTTGACACATTGCTGACACTTTCTCCTCAGGTGAGCAACAGTCCAAATGTACATTGTATGCTGCAGGAAAAACAAAAGAGATTGTTAGCTCTTCAGGATATTGATTGCTGGATATATTAATTACAAATAGGTAACGTATATTAATTTATTATTTAATTAATTAATTAATATTAAAAAATATATAGATATAAAAAATAAGAAAAAACAGAGGAGAGTCCGGCAATTAGCGCCAGAGGTACTCAGAGGACCAAAAGCCTTACATTGTGTGGCAAACAGCATTACCTGCCTTACAATTTTATGACCGCCACTTTTTGACGGGCAATTCGCTAGTTTTTATATAATAAACATGCTGTTGTCAGTATTTAAATAAAAAAATTGTTATTTTTTCCCTACTTTTTTTTATATGTAACTTTATTACGTCAGGGAATAGTATTAAATACAGCGGGTTTTTTTCTTCCATTGATTAATAAATAGAACTCCAAACCCAAATTGCTAATCAGAATAAACAAAAGTGTTTTTTTAAAAAAAAAAAGGGGAAATGATGAAAACATCATTTTTAAAATTCTTGGTAAGAACCCCAAAAAACTGAAAAATAGATTTTTATCCAGATCCTAATAGTCCCACCTAAAATATATGTAAAAAAAAAGCTGTAGATTATTCCATTTTTTTCTCCAGTGCACACCTATTATAAACCAGACGTTTTCCAGAGCCATCCTGTATGTGTTAATCAGACATTACAAATGTTCAGATACTATGAACTAATGCTCTGATGATTTCTATGCAACTCTACACCACCTACTAGTGTATTAGACTAGCTTTAATAGTACACATGAGATGTGGCTTAGGATAAGTGATTGCATAAATATTAACCAAAAAGAATTACAAAGAGCTGTATAAATATAAAATAACATTGTATGTAAATTCACATTAAATGTATTCTAAAACCATTCAAAATAGTAAGAGCTATCTTTTTTAGCACCATTTGCCTTGAACTATGATTAAATCAAGAACTTCATGAGTATTAAGCATTTTTCACAAAGTGGTTGTCAAAGTAACCAAAAGAAAACACAACATGATTATCATATCATTGCCGGCACTACAAATCACCAAGGACATTCAGAAAGCTTCCATAGTAACCACATAAATAAAGTAATACTTATTGTCAAAAATAGCAATGCAACTAAAGTGAAATATCAAATATGTGGATAGCATGCTGTATATAAACTAAAAATATATTTCCTAAAATGTTAATATATATATATATATATATATATATATATATATATTATAATATATCTGTATCATACAATAGAAATGTCCACTCTTTAAAAAGTGTTTTCACACACATATATTTATTATATATATATATATATATATATATATATATATATATATATATATATATATATAATCTGTATTCTATAAATATATATATATATATATAATAAATGTGTGAAAATACTTTTTACAGCATTAACTATTCTATTCATAATTGTTCAGTTAGAGTACACATAGTAACATAACAGAGTAATAGTGTGCCTATTATACCCTTACAGAATCATCTTTTCATACACAAATGATAAAATAAATAGAAATAGAAAAGAAAACACAAAGTATATAAAAATAAATAGAAAGAAAATGGAAAAACGGCATTGCATTGATTTTGAATTGCTCTTTACCTTTATATCTGTTCCTTTAAATGTGTACTGGAACCCCTCAATTACTTACCAATGCGTTTGTCTGTAAATACAGCTGTGAATGTAAAAATCAATAACAGGCATATTGATCGTTTAACTCGTTATAATAACTGTTCCCTACTATGTCTATAAAAAGCAACAAAGTGTGTGGGATGGAATTAATTGTTTTAAATGTGTCTTTCTACTGTAGTGTAATAAACATGTACTAATATTTTTATCAGAAGCAGAAATTTGTGTTGTCGTTTCAAAAACCTTCTCAGTGAATTGTAAATGTCATTACAAATATAGTGGATATGGCTGAGATGCCTGCCCTAAGCTACTGCATAGTGTTATTACATGAGTGTATTTTCTGTATGCAAGGTTTATTGAGCAGCTATATACACAAATGAAAAAATGTTTATTACATCAACAGAGACCTTGATTTCGAAGGCATTTTTTTTACCACGGCTCACATTATAATATTTAAGTTTTAAGCACTAAAGTATTAAAATGAATGCAGCCTGAAAAATGTATCACATAACTCCATATAGTGATATAAACCCTTTCTATATACGTGGTGTTAGTACTAGAAATGTGTCTATTGGTCTATTGATGCATGAGTGTTATATGTAATCAACATATTTTATCCATTTTTACGAGTTTCCAGTCTCTCTGGGTTTGTCCCATATTTCTGGTACTTTGATGGAGGAACACAATACAGGAAGCTATAATACATTTCCAAGTTTTACAAAATAAGAAAATATAATAAATCAAAGAAAATAACAGGCCCATCTTCCACCAAAGCATTATCTTTCACTATCTGGCTCCCATCTAGCTAAACACGGGTGGAGAAAAAACAGTCCATTAGTTCATTCGCAATCACTGGTTTGTATTCTTCAGAACTATTTAGATTGTAAATTTGTACAGTTTTCAATCTTGTGTGTTGGTGCTTTGAAAATAAGCACTATGTACGTTTGATTTTAAGCTAAAAAAACAGGGCCCTTCATTCTTTGCTATGTGTTAATTTTGTTTTCGCCATGCACTTACAGCACTATGGAATATATTGGCACGTTACAAATAAAAGATAATAATAGTAATATCTCCAGTTTTCCACTCTCCTCCAAAATTATGAGCAACTCCAAGCTGCAGTATCTCTGTCTTTTTTCAGCTTCAGAAACCTGCACACACACTTCTTTCTGTGTATCTCTTTCTTCAGTCCAAAGAAACTCTGCATACACTCTTCTTTGGCTGTGTCTTTCTTCAGACCAGACTGACTGTACATTAATTTCACAAGCAGTCCCACATGGACTGCAAAATTCTGTTCTTTAGCAGCCTCACACAGACTCCAAACTGCAAAACAAAAACAGGTACACCCAAATTCCAGGACCAGTCTTAAGTCCTGTCTGATCAGGTGCATCTAGTAAACTGTTCAGGGAAGTTAACTCTTTCAGTCCTCCTGGGGGAAAAGTTTTGCAAAGGCTGTGGCTCTCATACATTTCTTGTATCATTCTGTCACACCATTTTTAAATGTAATTGAATCAATTTTTTAGGTTAACTAAAGTTGCTTATTGCAATGGCACCTCCAGTTACGGAAAAAATCACTTTACACTTGAAAGGAAATTCATTAATTATCTCTGAGTGATATGGAGAGTTTTCACTTTGTATAAAATCTGCATTTCAATTAGAAGCCTAAGTAGACGACTTTTAATATAGTAAGTAAAGAAAGTACTACTAACGGTATTGGATATAAAGGCTTTTATTTAAGCCCTATAAAAACTGTGTGCGAAAATGAAAAACATAAATCTTGAAAGAAAATGCACTACCACACAGAGTTGTTTGCAATATCCATTTATCAAGTTGTATATTGATGTCATGCAGAGTTTTAGCAATTTAATGTGACTTAATTACTGTATAATTGCACTTATGCCCTTAGTCCCCTCAACATTGCAAGCCCCCATGAGTAGACCCCTTGTAGCTTTTTATATTGGTTTGCCTCTGTATTTTTAGTGTGTAACACTGTCATGAACCCTATTATGGAGTTTATTGACAGTTTTTAACCAAATCATCATTACATTTTTTTTGTTGCTTTACTGACTAGGTCAACTACTATTTAAACCTACTTTAATTCTTAATTAATTTCTTGTAAATTAAATTTTGAGAAGGAGCATAATAATGAGAAGAGATAAATGAGAGATATTTTAATACTCTAATTGTGTACCTGGGGAAAAAATGGTAGTAAAGAGTAAAACTGATTAATATTCCTGTTAGGCACACTATTAATTCCCCCTGCTCATGGACTTTATTATTTCTTCTAATATTTCAGAATACAAGCAATGGTTCTAAGCACAATAACTGTGGATGTTTACATGCTACACCATAGAAATAGGGCTAAATCATGTTACAAAGGTATTTGAGGACTGAGGAGTAGAGATGTCGCGAATAGTTCGCCGGCGGACTGTTCCCCGCGAACATAGCATGTTCGCGTTTGCGGCGAACTGCGAACATATGCGATGTTCGATCCGCCCCCTATACTTTATCATTGAGCAAACTTTGACCCTGCAACTCACAGTCAGCAGACACATTCCAGCCAATCAGCATCATACCCTGCCTTCCAGACCCTTTAAACTCATGGACTACAGCCATTTTGGAATCATAACTAACTTGCAGTCTTACTGAGAGTGTAGGTGATACTGCATCAATAGGGAAAACCATAGCTAGGCTACTGTACACAGTGTGCAATACAGTCCTGTAGGACTCTTTTGATCTCTGCTGCAAGGCCCCCCTGTGTCTCTTCCCCCCCCCTTATCATCATCCTCCCCTCACCTTAGCACCCAACCCTAACACCCCTCACACTTATCCCTAACACCCCTCACCCTAACCCTAACACCCCTCACACTTATCCCTAACACCCCTTACCCTAACCCTAACACCCCTCACACTTATCCCTAACACCTAACCCTAACATCCCTCACCCTAACACCCATCGCACTTATCCCTAACACCCCTCACCCTAACACCTAACCCTAACACCCCTCACACTTATCCCTAACACCCCTTACCCTAACCCTAACCACCCTCACATTTATCCATAACACCTAACCCTAACATCCCTTACCCTAACACCCCTCACACTTATCCCTAACACCCCTTACCCTAACCGTAATACCCCTCACACTTATCCCTAACACCTAACCCTAACATCCCTCACCCTAACACCCCCAACACTTATCCCTAACACCCCTCACCCTAACACCTACCCTAACACCCCTCACACTTATCCCTAACACCCCTTACCCTAACCCTAACACCCCCCACACTTATCCCTAACACCTAACCCTAACATCCCTCCCCTAACACCCCCCACACTTATCCCTAACACCCCTCACCCTAACACCTAACCCTAATACCCCCTTACACTTATCCCTAACAGCCCTTACCCTAACACCTAACCCTAACATCCCTTACCCTAACACCCATCACACTCATCCCTAACACCCCTTACCCTAACCCTAACACCCCTCACACTTATCCATGACACCCATCAACCTAACACCTAACCCTAACATTCTCACACTTATCCCTAAGACCTAACACCCCTCACACTTATTCCTAACATGCCTCACCCTAACACCCCTTACACTTATCCCTAACACCCCTTACCCTAACCCTAACACCGCTCACATGTATCCCTAACACCTAACCCTAACATCCCTTACCCTAACACCCATCACACTTATCCCTAACACCCCTCACCCTAACACCTAACCCCCCCTCACATTTATCCCTAACACCTAACCCTAACATCCCTTACCCTAACACCCATCACACTTATCCCTAACACCCCTCACCCTAACACCTAACCCCCTCACCCTTATCCCTAACACCCCTTACCCTAACACCCCTCACACTTATCCCTGTGTCTCTTCCCCCCTTATCATCAAGGGAGGGGGGAGGACGATGAGGGAGGGGGGAAGAGAAACAGGGGAGGATGATGAGGGAGGGGGAAACAGACACAGGGGAGGATGATGAGGGAGGGGGGAAAGAGATACAGGGGAGGGTGATGAGGAAGGGGGGAAAGAGACACAGGGGAGGATGATGAGGGAGGGGGAAAGAGACACGGGGGAAGACGATGAGGGAGGGGGAAAAGAGACACAGGGGAGGATGATGAGGGAGGGGGGAAACAGACACAGGGGAGGATGATGAGGGAGGGGGTAAAGAGACACAGGGGAGGGTTATAGGAAGGGGGGAAAGAGACACAGGGGAGGATGATGAGGGAGGGGGGGAAGAGACACGGGGGAAGACGATGAGGGAGGCGGGAAAAGAGACACAGGGGAGGATGATGAGGGAGGGGGGAAACAGACACAGGGGAGGATGATGAGGGAGGGGGTAAAGAGACACAGGGGAGGGTGATAGGAAGGGGGGAAAGAGACACAGGGGAGAATGATGAGGGAGGGGGTAAAGAGACACAGGGGAGGGTTTTAGGAAGGGGGGAAAGAGACACAGGGGAGGATGATGAGGGAGGGGGGGAAGAGACACAGGGGAAGACGATGAGGGAGGGGGAAAAGAGACACAGGGGAGGATGATGAGGGAGGGGGAAACAGACACAGGGGAGGATGATGAGGGAGGGGGTAAAGAGACACAGGGGAGGGTGATAGGAAGGGGGGAAAGAGACACAGGGGAGGATGATGAGGGAGAGGGGAAGAGACACAGGGGAAGATGATGAGGGAGGGGGAAAAGAGACACAGGGGAGGTTGATGAGGGAGGGGGGAAAGAGACACAGGGGAGGATGATGATGGAGGGGGGAAGAGACACAGGGGAGGATGATGAGGGAGGGGGTAAAGAGATACAGGGGAGGATGATGAGGGAGGTGGGAGGATGATGAGGGAGGGGGATGAGACACAGGGGAGGGTGATGAGGAAGGGGGGGAAAGAGACACAGGGGAGGATGATGAGGGAGGGGGTAAAGAGATACAGGGGAGGATGATGATGGAGGGGGATGTTAGGTTATTTATGCCCTTTATGTATTAAAACCAGACTCTGCATCAACTATGTAATTTTCCGTGGGAGTTTTGACATGGATCCCCCTCCGGCATGCCACAGTCCAGGTATTAGTCCCCTTAAAACAACTTTTCCATCACTATTGTGGCCAGAAAGAGTCCCTGTGGGTTTTAAAATCCGCCTGCCCATTGAAGTCTATGGCGGTTCGCCGGGTTCGCCGGTTCGCGAACATTTGCGGCAGTTCGCATTCGCGGTTCGCGAACCGAAAATTGTATGTTCGCGACATCACTACTGAGGAGCATGCAGGAAGGTATGGGATAGTTCATCTCTTTTTAGCAGGTGTAGCTAGTGATTTTGAGTCCATCAATTGATTTGTTAGTTGTGGCTATTGAGTTTGTCTTTTGTGGAATAGTACTAGTTAATCTGTCACATGGTAATTTTCTGTCATTTTACTGGCAGGGAACCAAGAGGTCACACCAACCTAAAAACAAGCAGGGTTAGGCCTGGTCAGTACCTGGATGGGAGACCACCTAGGAATACCAGGGGCTGTGGCCCACTGGAGAAGGAATTCCAGTATCTCTGCTATGAAAACTAAGTGGATCTGCATGGTGTTTCCAGAGCAGGAGGTCACGGAGAGTCAGACACAACTGAACAATATAAAAACACACAATGTGATCAAGCTCATAGTGGGCTATATGAAGCCACAATTGTTATAGGGGGTTTACCATGAGTATGTTAATTTAAAAAAAAAAAACACTAAACCATCATAATATAATTAAACCTATATACAGCCTTCTTAAATTGTGATTCAGTAAATTTTGTTGGGAGTACTGCCTCTTCTGAGGAAAACATCTCAAGAGCTAAAAAGTCTCAGAATATTGCTGCAAGGACAAATAGCAATGTTATCAACTACTCTGCTTGTTATTATTGGTAGCAGCACATGGCATAATAACTATTGATCATTATGAAGTGTTAACTATGATTTTTCATCACATATAATAGTTGTCAGACTGTGATTCGTTGTCACGTTTGCGAAAAATCGCAGTTGGACAACTGCGCATTGCACAACTGGCCCGCGTGCGCATTGCGGGAATGGATTGCCCATCGCATAGCGCATAGGCCCCCACAGGCGCATTGCGCACCGAAGACTAGGGGAGACACACAGGTAAGGAGGGGGAAGACAGAGGGGAGGGGGGAGAGACACAGGGCAGGGAGAGGAGTGGGGACAAACACAGGGCAGGGAGAGGAGGGGGGAAGAGACACAGAGGAGGGAGGAAGAGACTCAAAGGAGGGGGGAGAGACACAGGGGGATGAGAGGGGGAGAGACACAGAGGAGGGGGAGGAGAGACACAAAGGAGTTAGAGGAGGGGGGAAACACACAGGGGAGTGAGAGGAGGGGGGAGGGGAACACAGGGGAGTGAGGGGGGAGAGAAACAGGGGAGTGAGAGGAGGGGGGAGAGACACAGGGGAATGAGAGGGGGGAGAGACATAGAGGAGGGGGGAGACACAGGGGAGGGAGAGGAGGAGGGAGAGACACAGGGGAGTGAGAGGGGGGGGAGAGACAAAAAAGAGTGAGAGGAGGGGGAAGAGACACAGAGGAGGAGGGGGGAGACACACAGGGGAGGGAGAGGAGGACGGAAGAGACAAAAGGGGAGAGGGAGACACATAGGGGTGAGAGAGGAGGGGGTAGACAGACAGGGGAGGGAGAGGAGGGGTAGGAGAAACAGGGTAATGAGAGGGGGGAGACACAGAGGAGGGGGAAGAGACACAAAGGAGTAAGAAGAGGGGGGAGAGACACAGGGGAGGAAGAGGAGGGGGGAAGACAGATAGGGAAGGGCGAGGAGGGGTAGGAGAAACATGGTAATGAGAGGGGGGAGACACAGAGGTGGGGGAAAGACACAGAGGAGTAAGAAGAGGAGGAGAGACACAGGGGAGGTAGAGGAGGGGGGAAGAGACACAGAGGAGGGGGAAGAGACACAGGGGAGTGAGAGGAGGGGGGAGACACAGGTGAATGAGAGGGGGGGAGACACAGAGGGGGAGAGACACAGGGGAATGAGAGGTGGGAGAGAGACAGAGGAGGGGGGAGAAACACAGAGGAGTGAGAGACACAGGGAAGGGAGACGAGGGGGTGAGACACAGAGGAGGGGGAGAGACACACAGGGGAGTGAGAGGAGGGGGGCAGAGACACAGGGGAGTGAGAGGAGGGGTGGAGAGACACAGGGAGTGAGAGGAGGGGGGAGAGACACAGGGGAATGAGAGGGGGAGACACAGAGGAGGGGGGAGAGACACAGAGGAGTGGGAAGAGGGGGGAGAGACACAGGGGAGGGAGAGGAGGGTGGAAGAGGCACAGGGGACGGGGAAGAGACACAGGGGTAGGAGAGGAGGGGGGTAGACAGATAGGGGAGTGAGAGGAGGTGGGGAGAGACATAGGGAGTGAGAGGAGGGGTGAGAGACACAGGGAAATGAGAGGGGGAGACACAGAGGAGTGGGAAGAGGGGAAGAGACACAGGGGAGGGAAAGGAGGGGGGAAGAGACACAGGGGAGGGGGAAGAGACACAGGGGTAAGGGAGAAGGGGGTAGGCAGATAGGGGGAGAAAAGGAGGGGGAGAGACACAGGGGAATGAGAGGGGGAGAGACACAGAGGAGGGGGAGACACAGGGGAGTGAGAGGAGGAGGGAGAGACACAGGGGAGTGAGAGGGGGGAGAGACAAAAAAGAGTGAAAGGTGGTGGAAGAGACACAGAGGAGGAGGGGGAGACACACAGGGGAGGGAGAGGAGGACGGAAGAGACAAAGGGGAGGGGGAGACACATAGAGGTGGGAGAGGAGGGGCTAGACAGATAGGGGAGGGTGATGAGGGGTAGAGACACAGGGGAGGGAGAGGAGGGGTAGGAGACACAGGGGAGGGAAATGGGGGAACAGACACGAGCGAGGGGGGAAGAGACATGGGGAAAGAGACACAGGGGGAAAAGAGACACAGGGGAGGGAGAGGGGGTAAGAGACACAGGGGAGGGAGAGGGGGGCAAGAGACACAGGGGAGGGAGAGGTGGGGAAAGAGGGACAGGGGGACAGGGGAAAGACACAGGGGGAGAGGGGGTAAAAACACAGGGGGGAAGGAGACACAAGGGACGGAGAGGCGGGGGAAATGAGACACAAGGGAGGAAGTAGACAGAGGGAGAAACTCGCAACGAGAGGGGGAGAAACACAGGCCAAGGAGAGGAGTGGGGACAAACACAGGACAGGGAGAGGAGGGGTTGAAGAGACACAGAGGAGGGGGTAAGAGACTCAGAGGAGGGGGGAAGAGACTCAGGGGGATGAGAGGGGGAGAGACACAGAGGAGGGGGAGGAGAGACACAAAGGAGTGAGAGGAGGGGAGAGACACAGGGGAGTGAGAGGAGGGGGAGAGACACAGAGGGGGGTAGAGACACAGGGGACTGAGAGGGGGGAAGAGACACAGGGGAGTGAGAGGAGGGGGGAGAGACACAGCGGAGCGGGGAGACACAGGGGAATGAGAGGTGGAGAGACACAGAGAGGGGAAAGACACAGTGGAATGAGAGGGGGTATAGACACAGAGGAGGGGGTAAGAGACATGGGGAAAGAGGCACAGGGGGAAAAGAGACACAGGGGAGGGAGAGGGGGGTAAGAGACACAGGGGAGGGAGAGGGGGGGCAAGAGACACAGGGGAGGGAGAGGTGGGGAAAGAGACACGGGGGAACAGGGGGAAAGACACAGGGGGAGAGGGGGTAAAAACACAGGGGGGAAGGAGACACAAGGGAGGGAGAGGAGGGGGAAATGAGTCACAAGGGAGGAAGTAGACAGAGGGAGAAACTCGCAACGAGCGCCGAAGGCACTCATTGCGAGGTCCCTGATGAGCGCCAAAGGCTTGCGCATAGAGCATAACGGCTTGCACATGCGCATAGCGCATAGGCCCGCACAGGTGCATTGCACGCCGAAGACTAGGGGAGACACACAGGTAAGGAGGGGAAGACAGGGGAGAGGGGGAGAAACACAGGCCAAGGAGAGGAGTGGGGACAAACACAGGGCAGGGAGAGGAGGGGTCGAAGAGACACAGAGGAGGGGGTAAGAGACTCAGAGGAGGGGGGAAGAGACTCAGGGGGATGAGAGGGGGAGAGACACAGAGGAGGGGGGAGGAGAGACACAAAGGAGTGAGAGGAGGGGAGAGATACAGGGGAGTGAGAGGAGGGGGGAAGAGACACAGGGGAGTGAGGGGGAGAGACACAGGGGAGAGACACAGGGGAGTGAAAAGAGGGGGGAAAAGAAACACAGGAGATTGAGAGGGGGAGAGACACAGAGGGGGGTAGAGACACAGGGGAATGAGAGGGGGGAAGAGACAAAAAAGAGTGAAAGGTGGTGGAAGAGACACAGACGAGGAGGGGAGACACACAGGGGAGGGAGAGGAGGACGGAAGAGACAAAGGGGAGGGGGAGACACATAGAGGTGGGAGAGGAGGGGCTAGACAGATAGGGGAGGGTGATGAGGGGGAGAGACACAGGGGAGGGAGAGGAGGGGTAGAAGACACAGGGGAGGGAAATGGGGGAACAGACACGAGTGAGGGGGGAAGAGACATGGGGAAAGAGACACAGGGGGAAAAGAAACACAGGGGAGGGAGAGGGGGGTAAGAGACACAGGGGAGGGAGAGGGGGGGCAAGAGACACAGGGGAGGGAGAGGTGGGGAAAGAGACACAGGGGGACAGGGGGAAAGACACAGAGGGAGAGGGGGTAAAAACACAGGGGGGAAGGAGACACAAGAGAGGGAGAGGAGGGGGAAATGAGACACAAGGGAGGTAGTAGACAGAGGGAGAAACTCGCAACGAGCGCCGAAGGAGACACACAGGTAAGGAGGGGAAGACAGGGGAGAGGGGGAGAAACACAGGCCAAGGAGAGGAGTGGGGACAAACACAAGGCAGGGAGAAGATGGGTCGAAGAGACACAGAGGAGGGGGTAAGAGACTCAAAGGAGTGGGGAAGAGACTCAGGGGGATGAAAGGGGGAGAGGCACAGAGGAGGGGGGAGGAGAGACACAAAGGAGTGAGAGGAGGGGAGAGACACAGGGGAGTGAGAGGAGGGGGGATGAGACACAGGGGAGTGAGGGGAGAGACACGGGGGAGAAACACAGGGAGTGAAAAGAGGGGGAAAGAAACACAGGAGATTGAGAGGGGGAGAGACACAGAGGGGGGTAGAGACACAGGGGAATGAGAGGGGGAAGAGACACAGGGGAGTGAGAGGAGGGGGGAGAGACACAGCGGAGTGGGGAGACACAGGGGAATGAGAGGGGGAGAGACACAGAGAGGGGAGAGACAGTGAAATGAGAGGGGGTAGAGACACAGGGGAGGGGGGAAGAGACATGGGGAAAGAGACACAGGGGGAAAAGAGACACAGGGGAGGGAGAGGGGGGGCAAGAGACACAGGGGAGGGAGAGGGGGGGCAAGAGTCACAGGGGAGGGAGAGGTGGGGAAAGAGACACAGGGGAACAGGGGGAAAGACACAGGGGGAGAGGGGGTAAAAACACAGGGGGGAAGGAGACACAAGGGAGGGAGAGTTGGGGGGAAGGAGACACAGGGAGGGAGAGGAGGGGGAAATGAGACACAAGGGAGGAAATAGACAGAGGGAGAAACTCGCAATGAGCGCCAAAGGCGCTCATTGCGAGGCCCGTGATGAGTACCAAAGGCGCTTATCGCGGGGCCAGTAAAGTAGAGGAGGGGAGGCTCCCATTGTGTAGCAAACAGCATTGCCCGAATTCACATTTTATTGCCGTCATTTTTGATGGGCAAGTTGCTAGTTGTAATATAAAGGACATACACAACAAAATACACTATTTTTATTTTTTACATATAAAATAATTTCCATGTATTTAATATTTCAAAGAATAATACCTAAATACAGTATCTTGTAATTAAATATAATACTTATGAACCACATTCCTCAGTTGAATCATGATTTATTTTACACATATGTGTTTTTATTTTAATCCTTTTTTGATATTCAAAAAGGCTTGGTGTTCTGCTAGCGGATGGCTTTGTTTTATAGTAATGGCTTTTTGTATAGGAAGATGATGCAGTAATGTATGGCAAGAATTCGTAGTGCTTGAAATAATGTCCTTGACAGTTATGCCATGCATATATTTTAACAAGTGTATCGAACACACAAAATAAAGACAGCTTCTTGAATAGAAACAGGTGGATTTGCAAGGTTGATGTAGAAATAATAGTTGAGCGGAACAAGCCAACAGATTGTCTTCTGTTGAAGTTGGAACAAACAAATATGCAATTTAACAATGAACATTTTGTAAGCTGCAATTATCTTCTAAAATAAGCATTCTATTGATATTTCTGATAAATGTGATGGTTGTATTAATTATTTTGCTGTCTAAAAGCCACAATTAGAGTGGAGAAAACAACAAAAATTGGAAGAAAAAATATTAACATAACTGCCAGTCCTTCTGATTTATCACTTAAATTAATTGTTTCCAGATGTTTTTTTTTTCTAAAATATTTAACCAAATTTCATATTCTACTCTATCTGTACAAATCTGTAGTTCTTTAATTGAGAGAAAATACACACAAAATAAGTATTACATATACAGTACTATCATATATAATATATTATCACATTGACAGTTCTGAAAACATACTTACTCTGTGATATTCCCCCCTGTTACTACACTTATTATTAGTAGATAACCCACAGAGCCTATTCTGGATTGCCACCTTGTTGTGATGAAGGGTTATTTCAGTGAAGCTGGGAGCTATAACATGTAGGGTCACCCATAAAGGGCAGGCCATTGCAGAGAAGTAAAAGTAATCATGGTCCACTGGAAAAGGAACTGGCAATCATCTCCAGTATCTTTGCCAAGATAACCTTATGGAAAATAACAACTAGATACATATCAATATGGCACCGGAAGATGAGCCCCTCAGGTCAGAAGGTGTGTACCACATTTCTGAGGAAGAGCAGAGGACTATTAAGAGCGGTACCAGATATAATGAATTGTTAGGCTTAAGTCGAGAGGACGCCCTGCTGTGGATGTGTCTGGATGGGAAAGGGAAGTCCCTACTCCTGCAAAGTACAATTTAGCATAGAAACCTGTAGCTCTGTTCAATTCACCTATATTTCAAATTACACTGTGATTAAGTGCAATGTAAATCTCCCTAGCTATTGCGAGAGAACTTCCACAAGTGACTGCGGCAAGACAAAGTCGCAATTTCTGGTAAAAGTTTCCACTGATTTTGGCAATCTGGAAATATTATGACTGACCCCTTCTCCAAAACCCTATTCAATTGAGACTTTACTGTGCGCTTGCAAATTACGGCAGAACCGTAAATAGGGGAAATCAAAGAAAAATGTACGAATGCAATAGTTTTAAAATCATTGCTGACAGCCAGAGCAGCACTTAAAGAGACAGTACAGCATGCAAAATAAATGAATGCGGGACTTAGCTATAGGCACATATATGCAATTAAAAACAATTACATTTCCACATGTTACACATCATACATATGGGAACAGAAAATGTTGTGCTCACAGCTGGATAAATCTGATAGAGAGACAGGACATGAATAAATAGCCCCAGAAATCAATCATATACCTCCACTAGAAATGACATGTTACAGTCGCAGACACACAATTGTGAAAAATAAAATGTGTGTATATATATATATATATATATATATATATATATATGTTACATCGTCACATAGTAATTGAGGTTGAAAAAAGACTTTCAGTCCATCAAGAGATCTCCTCTGAGCTGCAATATGTTAGTTATTAATTATTATATAATCTCAAAAGGGAAACAAAATAAATTAATTCCTTCCTGACCCCAGATACTGGTGTTCGGACTCCTCCCTGGATCAATACTCTCTCGCTAATTAACCAGTATAACCCTGAATACCCTTTTAAATTAAAAAATATATCCAGTCCCCTTTTAAAGTCTATTGTATTCGATGTATTCTATTGTATCCGCTGTCACCACATCATTTGGTAGAGAATTCCACAGATTAACCGCCCTTACTCTGAGGAACCCTTTTCTTTCTTTAAGCTGAAATCTTTTTACTTTTTACTTCAAAGGAAGTCCTCTTGTCAGTTGAAAACCTCTTGGCACAAAAAGCTCACTTGACAAAGCTTTGTACTAACCCTGGATGTATTTATATAAGGTAATCATATCTCCTCTTAGACACCTTTTTTTCTAGAGAAAATAAGTTTAATTTGGTTAGTCTTTCTTCATAACTTAGGCCCTCCAATCCTCTTATTCATTTTGTATCCATTCTCTGTACCTTTTCCAGCTCTAAAATTTCATTTTTATGAAGTAGTGCCCAAAATTGCAGTCCATATTCCAAATGAGGGTGTACTTGGGATTTGTATAGTGACAGAATTATATCTGATTCCCTTTTAAAGGAGTAGACGCACCCCAAACAATACTCAATGGTAGTGATCTTTTCCACAGCATAGTACTCACATCCATGGGTGTAGAGATGGTGCTGGTAACCATAGCACCCTGGGTGATGTCCATGAACAGCTGGGTAAGCGAGCGCTGGTTCTGCACCACCTAAAGCAATTTGGCCATGTAGGACACTATCTGCTGGTTGTGCCTCCTCGCCTCCCTATAGACCATCTTTTGGCTGTGGCCCACCGTGGCCGGGTGGGAGGAAACGCTGGCCTAGCGCCCCTTTGCTCATGTATCTAGACCAGCATCTCCCCCATGGTAGCCTCTAACGGTGGGCCTGGCTGATGGAGGTCCTCGGAGGCAACCCAGTGGGGAGGTGCTTTGGACTGGCTGAAATCCTTGGGGGGGGTAGGAGCAGCTGATGGTGGTGGTGTTGGTGGCAGCATGGACTGAGAATCAGCTCAATAGCAAGGCCTGGGTGGTGAAATAATCTGGGGGAAGAGGGGGCAGTGCAGTACATGCCACTGGTGTGACTGACGGTCCATTAAGTCCCCCCTCCACTGACCAAATAATTTGTGAGTCCTCCTCATCTCCAGGGCCCTCTAATCCTCTCTGATGGAGCCAACACCCCATCTCTGGGTCTTTAGTGGACACAGACCTCCTGCCAGCTGCAACGAAGGGAAGAATGGTACATGGTTAACAACATTGTATAATCATTTGATTTATGTGTGTTCCTATCAGAAATTCTGTTGTCTTGAACCTGGATGGTTCACTTATTTTCTTTTGTTTGCAGCATGATTCAATATTTTTATATGAGCCAATAAAAAAAGCAATGATCACATCTAACAAATGATAGCTTCAGTTTGGCCTTTGCCGCATATGCATATACATACTCAGAAGTTGCTGCGCATTGTGTCATCCTGACCAATCAGTGACCATCTCTCAACAATATTTGTCAACATGCTACTGAGAGATGAACGGCTAGTACCCTACACTGCACATCCATCCTTACAGAATCTGTATCTGCATATGCTCCAGTGGTGCAGCATCATATATGTGACCTCCTCTTCCATAATCATCCTGATATCTGCCTGGCTTTTCATCGTAATGATGCTTATAGACCTCACATCCCTTTCTGCAAAACTGACCTCAGTGACTGTAGCAGCTACCTTGTTCCAGGCCTTGGCTCTGGGCCCGAGCTTAACTTCCCTCCCCCTGTAAGGATATTGATTCAGGGCCGGTTGGCATTGAGAAGTATCACCATCTCCTTTGCGTAATTAGCGTTTGTCTACAGCCTCTAGTCATCCCTTATTTGTATGGAGATCTGTACCTCACTGCTCTGTCCCTGAGGCCTGTCCTTTCCAACCACTACACATCCTGGGATCAGGCCCCTCCCCCTCTGTCCCTGAACTATGAGTGCCTTTTACAATGGTAGAATCCCTCCCTCCTTCTGCCTTACCTTCGTCCCAAGAACTACCACTCTTAGCCCTCTCCCTCCTCTTCCTCCCTCCCTACCTCTCCTTCTCTCTCATCCACTCACACCCACTATACCTCTCTTTTCCCCTCCTTCATTACCACCCCTCTATTCCCCAGGACCAACTCTTTCTTCTCTCCTCCTCTCTTCCTCTTCTCCTCCCCAGCTTTCCCCTCCTCAATCCTCCCTCCATCTTAATCCAAAAAATAGAATAAGGTTAAATCAAAAAAGTGTTTATGTATGCATGTGTGATGTAAATAAATGTATGTTCTATGTGTATTTTTTTTTACATGTTAGGGTATATAGTGGGGGTGTGTGGATGGTGTGAACTAGCTATATATGTGTAATATTAACCTATGTGTATGTATATCATGTGTTATCTGTATTTATGTGTATTGTAAAATTAATTGTAAAGTAGTATTTAATTTGCTAATATAAATAAAATAATATAAACCTGCACTTCCAACTCTCAGTTCTTCCACACTCTCTCTCTAGATAAGCAGACCTCCGTCTCTAGGATCTGCATGCTAATTTGAAGAAATCTACAACACAGTCGCACTTGGGTGGGAAGTTCTCAATATATAATGTATCCCTGTCAATCACTAAGCCATTTCCTGTTGGCTCCTATAGATGTGGCACAACAAAAAAATCGGTATTATTTATTTCATTGGTGTAATTTGCAAGTGGCCCGTAATCCAGGCTCTTCAATGCTACTAATGAGAGCATGGTTTACGGATGCCAGGTTGGCTCTGTAATATTGCAAGTGAAACGCATTGAATACGCTTGTAAACAAGGGACAAGAAGCTCCCTCAGCCAATTTTACATAGTAACACAATTCACCTTGCTCGATTAGAATAGGACTCCTGGTTGTTAGGAACCCCTGGTTTATCTTATCGATCTACAATAGCCCTTATAATGGCTGGGTACTGTATCATTGTATTAGAGCTGTTTTCATTTTGTTTACCTGTTTTTTGGAAGTATTATATTGTATGGGCCTATACACTCAGAAAAAATAGGATCACAAAGGGGAGCAGCAAAAGAGAGCAGAAGCAGCTCTCACAATTTTACTATTTTCTCTGCACAAAATAAAAATAAATTAAATAAAACAAATTTATAGATAATTGATAGTTTGCGCCTCAGCGCATGTGTTCTGGGTATAGTATTTGTTGCAGCCTCTGGTGTTCGTGATTTACAGGGAGAGGGAGCAGAGAGTGTCACATTACTGAGCAGCCATTTTATAACAAGATGTGTGTAAAGTGATGTGGAGTGAATTTTTTTATAAAAAATGATTACAGAGGAGAAATCTAGTGTGATGACAGAATACCAGAATAAGATTAAAGATTATTAAATAATAAATTGTATTAGAATATTCACCATTAGAAAATGACAGTTTGAAAGGAGATGCAGAGAGTAAGCAGAGAGAGCTTACTTGATAAGATTGCTTAAAAACTCTCAAAGACCAGTAAAGAGCCATTATTATTTATGTATTAAACAGGAGCGGCTACGTTTAACAGCTCAGGAACCAAAATATCCGCTTATTCCCCAGTTTTGCACCATGTTGATTTTTCTATTGAACTTTAACCCATTGTTCCTTTGGGGTATAAGTAGGGGGTTAAAGTTTATGCTCTCTCTGTAACACATATACATGGTGTGCTTTTATTGTGAAAAAAGGAGACATTATGTAATGTGTGATATAAAGAGATAAAAGAAGATAACAGAATGGGAAAGTCAAGAGATCTGTTCAATTAAATTGGATATCTCAAGGAAACCTTTCATGCCAAAGTAGGCGTGATAAAAGACAAAAATAGTAGATATTTAACCAAAGAATTTATTGAACTTATAAGTGGAATACATCATGTTTAAAGCGAGGCTGAACGAATCCTAAGCAGAAATTTAAAATTGCTGGGAGAAACATCAACACCTCAGATATGTGGATGAGACTGCTCTGATGGCCGAAAGTGAGGAGGAACTAAACAGCATATTGGTGAGGGTATCTGTTGTTGCTCCCTTTAAAATCCTGCAGCTCCTTAGTGCTGAGTCTGTGCTCCTCCACTAACTCTTCGATGTCTTCATCACTGACTTTCAGGCCCATGGATTTGCCCAGAGACAAAATGCCCTTCACTATTGGGCTAGGTTCAGCCTCCAAGTTCCTCTGCGCTACAGCTTCCGGCAACAATTTTCTCATGTTCATGGTCTTCTAAGACCTTATCTATCAGAGTGACACAGTGGAGGATATTGAAATGGTCCTTTCAGAACTCTCTGTTTCAACTCAGAATCCGAGGTCTCCTCAAAGCACCTATATATTTTCTTGAAGTTGAGATAACCTGCTGGTCCATGGGCTGGATCAGAGGAGTTGTAAAATTAAAGTCCTCCAGCTAATTGTCCTCCAAACCTGGAGGGTGAGCAGGAGCATTATCCATTATTAATAGAGCTCTCGGAGGCAGTTCTTTTTCTCTTTCCTATAAGATATACCCGTATATACTCGAGTATAAGCTGACCCAAGTATAAGCCGAGGCACCTATTTTACCACAAAATACTGGGAAAAATGAGTGACTCGAGTACAAGCCAAGGGTGGAAAATGTGCTGCCCCCTGTGTCCCTCTTGTGCCCTCTGTGTTCCCCTCTCCCTTCCCTGTGTCTCTTCCCCCCTCTCCCTTCCCTGTGTCTCTTCTCCCCTCTCCCTCCCCTGTGTCTCTTCACCCCTCTCCCTTCTGTGTGTCTCTTCACCCCTCTCCCTTCCCTGTGTCTCTTCCCCCTCCTCATTCTCAACCTCCCTCCTCAACCCCACTCCTCATTCTAAACCCCCTCCTCAACCTCCCTCAAACCCCCTCATCCTCAACCCCCCATCCTCATCCTCAGCCCCTCCATCCTCAACCCCCTCCTCAACCCCCAACCTCAACCTAAACCCCCCTCCACATTCTAAACCCCCCTCCTCAACCTCAACCCCCACATCCTCAACCTCAACCCCCATCCTCATCCTCAACCCCATCCTCAACCTCCCTCCTCAACCTCAACCCCCCTCCTCATCATCAACCTCCCTCCTCATCCTCAACCTCCCTCATCAACAACCTCCTCATCCTCAACCCCCCTCCTCATCCTCAACCTCCCTCCTCATCCTCAACCTCCCTCCTCAACCACCTCCTAATCCTCAACCCCCCTCCTCATTCTAAACCCCCCTCCTCACTTTACCCCTCTAAATATCTCCCCCTCTCCCTTTCCCCTCACTTACCTCCATCTGCAGCTTCTCCTCCGGCGTCCAGTGCCTTCCGCCGTCTTTACCCCTGCCAATGCTAATGACGTGGCGCGCATGTGACGTCACGTCATTAGCAGGAAGGAGCGGAGGCCGGAGGAGAAGCTGCAGATGGAGGTAAGTGAGGGGAAAGGGAGAGGGGGAGGTATTTAGAGGGGTAAAGTGAGGAGGGGGGTTTAGAATGAGGAGGGGGGGTTGAGGATGAGGAGGGGGGAGGGAAAGAGACACGGGGGGTTAGAGAGACACGGGCGGTTAGAGAGACACGGGGCGAGAGTGACTCGAGTATAAGCCGAGGGGGCCCTTTTTAGCCTTAAAAAAAGGGCTGAAAAACTCAGCTTATACTCGAGTATATACGGTAACTATTATATAAACATTACCCTACTATCTGAATCAAGTAGTTTAGACATCTCACCTTATCTCATTGTTTATCAATATACCTTGATGGCTAATAGGCAATAGGGTTCAATATTTGACTTCAATATATTATATTTGTTCCATTGACTATATTACTGCTAATGGTACATTGTTTGTGAAGACAGCTTATTTTAAAATATTTTGTATGCAACATATTTTTAAATATGTTTATGTGTTTCAACATATATAAATAAAAGTTAGGTTTTAAAAATGTATGCTTCAATTCTTCGTCTGTCAGTACCGAATATATATTCAAATATGTGAAGAAATTATGAAGGTATGAGTTGGCTGTTGAAAGAAGTTCTTTATTTCTGTTTTGCATTAGTTTTCCTGCAAATATTTTTTGACAGTGGGGCCAAACACTTTTTTCATCCATTCGATGAATAACTGCCTGGTTACCCAGGCTTTGATGTCGGCCCTCCTCTTAATTTGCTTTTTAGCAGATTTTCTCTTGTGAAAATTCTGGTGTCCTCACTGTAATAGAGTAGTAGAGGTTTAATGTTTAAATCCCCACTAGCATTCCCTCACACCAGCAGAGTTAGCCTGTCCTTCATTGGCTTGTGCCCTGGCAATGTCTTCTTGAGTGATTTATGTTCTGTTAGGCATTATCCTTTTCTTACCATAGACATCTAGACATTTAAGTGTGTAGATCCAGCACACCAGTACACCAAGGAGGCACCCTATTTGGGAAAGCAATCAAGATATAACCGGAATACTAAAACCGCAAGTACTTCCCTTGCTTGAAGCTGATATAGCCGATTGATGGTGCAGTGTGGCCGCAGCTTCTTATCTAAGTGTTATACTTTAAGTTATTCCTCAAGCCACATAGTGGCATGGAGTATTAGCTAAGAAGTTGGGCAATAATATATTGCAGAACACTACTATTATCATGATGTCCATGGAAGAATTTTGTTTTTACATTATTTTTTTTTATATATATGGGTGTTTATTATTCAGTAAACATAGGATTGCAGCTGGATAAGCAATATGATGAATACTGAATAGCATTATATTTGATTTGTATATTCTATGATATAGGGCAACATCATGTCAATAGCCTTACTCATTATAGGGATCTTGTTATTCCATACATTATGGCAATATTTTTATTGACCCCCGTTCCTTGTCCTACATTTACCATTAAAATACCTAACTTTATGTAATGTAATGTTTTCAGATCTATTTATATGGTCCCTAGGTTTCATTGCACCATTATATAATTATTTTATTATAGTTTTTATATATAGCAGCGTTTTTGAAGATTTTTTATATCCTAAAATTTAATTTAATCAATATGTTGCACCACGATACACAGATGATCATATTTAGCTTAAGGTATTTTCTTCCTAAATAAACCTGTCTCGTCACAGTTGAAGACTTGTTTAGGAATACAACTCTCAGCCTCTCAATAGTATCTAAAACTTCTCTGTTGCCACTGGCTGCCTCTCCACTTCCTCCAATATCTGTGACCATTTCTTTGTCACAGCCTTTGAACATCTAGCCACATCGACTCCTTTTAAAGCTTCCTTGTTTTTCAGTATCATAGAAATTGTTGTTCTAAGCATGTTGTACTTAACAGTGAGATCCCACACGTGGCTACCCTGCTCATGCTTGGCTTTTATCTCTTTTTTCCATTCTGCTATCACTATTTTTCTTTACTGCTGAGAGGTATCACTAGCCTTCTTCAAACTCATGATGTAATCACAGGCTACACTTTGGTTCTTGTAAGCACAAGTCACACTTTGGTTCTGGTAAGCCAAGGGTGGGGAACGTCCACCCCTGCTCTGGCATCAGCCTGCATGCATGCACTCTATGCCGCTGGGTAGCCAGGAAGAGTGGTTGCGCAACGACAAGGGACACATCGTCTGGAGAAAGAGTGACAGATCGTCGGGAGAGAGACACACAGGTGGAGTGAGAGACAGGTGGAGTGAGAGACAGGTGGAGTGAGAGACAGGTGGAGAGAGAGACAGGCGGAGAGAGAGACAGGCGGAGAGAGAGACAGGCGGAGAGACAGACAGGAGAGGGAGAGAGAGACAGGAGAGGGAGAGAGACAGGCGGAGAGAGAGACAGGCGGAGAGACAGACAGGAGAGGGAGAGAGAGACAGCCAGGAGAGGGAGAGAGACAGACAGGAGAGGGAGAGAGAGACCGACAGGAGAGAGAGAGACCGACAGGAGAGGAAGAGAGAGACCGACAGGAGAGGGAGAGAGAGACAGACAAGAGAGAGAGAGACCGACAGGAGAGAGAGAGACCGACAGGAGAGAGAGAGACCGACAGGAGAGAGAGACAGAGACCGACAGGAGAGAGAGAGAGAGACAGACAGGAGAGAGAGATGGGCAGGAAAGAGAGAGACAGGAGAGAGAGAGGAGAGAGAGAGAGACAGAACAGAGAGACAGGAGAAAGAGATAGTTATTAAAACTTTAGTGGTGTGACATCATACAAATGGCAACTAGAAAGAAAAGAAAAGTTGGTGCAGAGTGTTGGTCTTTCCAAGAAAAGCAGTTGCGAGTAGCAACATCATCAATACCAGCTAACATCACATACCTCACCAAAAAGAGAGTTTGACCAAATATAGCAGGCTAATTTTTAAGTTGATCTTGCATGGCCCGCCAATGATGTTAAATATCCATATGGCTCTTGGCAGAAAAGAGGTTCCCCACCCCTGTTGTAAGCACAAGCTACACTTTGGTTCTTTAAAGCACAAGCTGCATTTTTAGTAAAACTTATGCAAACAAAAGCACCAATATTGAATTAACACAGGATCTAATATAACAGGATTCAAATCAAAATCACAAAATTGGCAACAAACTCCAACTTACAAGAGGAAAAATTAAGATATTTCCCATGTGCACCTAAATTACTGGATTGAGCTCCATATAACTTTGTAACGCTACATCACATACCTAGAACTGGAAAAAAAGAAAATGTAGGTAAATCTAAAATACTTTATTATACCTCTGTATCACTCACATCCTATACAATTCACTAAGTGCCACTAGAGAGCTTTAGCAATTTTGGTTTGTTGGTCTTTTTGACAGTACCACCATCTCAATCAATATAAAAAATATAACAGAGTAAAATCAATATATAATATGAAACAAATAATATGTTGGTGCACTCAAAGAAAGTCTCAAAGCAAGAAACACACTAAAGGTTAAAACAATGCAGAAAATGTTTAAGTGAAAATAGAACTGGTCATGACACAAGTTTTGAAATTATTATTTTTTTAAATTGTATTATAGTACTGTATTGCAGTAGAATCACCACCTTGAAAAGATCGTAAGAACCTGTTATCATTGCTTCAACAATTGTCTGAACTATCTTCATGGTTCTCTTTGAATAATGTTTTATTACAGTTTCCCAACTAGGGGCCCTGTGCAAATCCCCTCTATCGCAATAACAGGTGCCATAGTAACAAAGTAAATCCTACATGGCTATGATATTCCCCCATCTCAAAATCATTGTGAGAGCAATACTACAAGTGACTGGAGCACGACAAAGCTGATTTTTGCAATGCTAAAACATTACGAGTTACTACGTTAGACTTTTACACCAAACCCCTATGCTAATCTGAGGTTATGGATCACTTACAAACCAGAGCAGTGCCGTAGCTGCAAAAAGTTGGAAGAAATTTTATGTGTACTAAAGACCGCTCGCAAATGCCAAAGCAGCAGTTGATGTGACAGTATAGCACCTAAACACTTAAGCGTCAAATAATGTCAATACATCATTATTATTAACAGTTAAATATCAACATATGTGTAGTTATAAATTATGATATTGGTTAATCGTCTCGAAAGCTTGACATTCTAAATAAGACGTTTGTCCAATACAAAAGGTATCAAATTATATTGCAATACTCATTATTAATGTATATATATATATAGATTAATAATGACTAAATTACTATATATATATATATATATATATATATATATATATATATATATATATATATATATATAGTAATTATTAACACAGAATGAACTCATTTTACCTACTGAAGATATAATTAGCATAGGGCCCTGTGTTACCAGAACCACCGAGCATACTCCAGAGAAACATGAAATGGGTGAACTAAGAATTTGCCAAAAATATCAAGGGGGTCTTAATTTTTCCCCAGGGAGTGGAAATGCTTTGTTGACAAATAGTATGAAAATCATAAAAACTGGTACTATGACTGGTTTGCAAATAATTGTTTTTACTTTGATAGTATTTCTAAAATAACCACTGTAGGCTTCTTTTACTCCCTTTTTCCACTATTTAAATGAATACGCTGTTGAAAATATTGCAAAAAAATAACTGTTTCTAGGATGTTGTTGTATTGCCACAAAGAAACCTTGCAAAATTCCACCATAGTAAATATATGCAGCTAGAAGACAAAAGCTATAAAATACATAGCATGTTTGTTTGCTACATAGATCAAACAAAATGTTTCCATGCATGTTCGTCTTTATTGTGAAGAATTAGAGTTGTTTTTATATGTATTGCTTTCAAGAAATAAAATCACAATAAAGATAGTTTACCAGCTCAGTTAATGTCTGCTACAATCCTAATTGAATACTAGATTTAAATTACAGGAAGTTCCGTAATTTAAATCTAGTATTCTCTTTATTACGGCAATATTAAAGAAGTAGTATTATATATATATATATATATATATATATATATATATATATATATATATATACGTAATATGAATTAATATAAATACATATAAATAAATAAATAAATATATTGGTTAAACAAAAAAAAAGGGGGAAGGCATTGGATTCAGACCATGAAAAAATACATTGAGACAGTAAACTCACCACTGCACCAACATACCACATCTTAGAAAAGAATATCGAAGTTAATAAAGCTAGAATGTAATATGTCACAGTTACAGACTCCAACCTTATTATTTCTGCAGATTTTTGTGGAAGGGCTTCAAAGGCTTTACAATGAATATTTAAAAAAAATCTATATCTAAGTCTATTCTTGATCAATTTTTAATCTGTATACAACTTTTCCACCCTCTATCCAATGATGCATAGACATATGGTGACTTAAAGGTATATGCAAGTGAGCTGGGTTATGAATGGATCTGATAGAGGAGAATTAGTAGTGTATGAAAACATGTGTTATATAGAAAAGGTCCATTTACTTACAAACTTATTTGTACAAAAGTCAAATCCAGCTGTTCACACCCACAGGATGCTTACATAAGCCAGGTACACACAGGAAACACAGCAGTGTACCCACCGGAAATACAGCAAGATACACATTTTAACCTTTCTGGTACAGCGCACAGGAAGTAACTGTTGCAGTTCTTGTACTGAGCACATGCCAGAAGCCACTGAGGTGAAGAATGATACAATGTATTAGCCTAATTCTGAATTTGAATGTTATGCTAATTGAGGTGGAGTTTTCTAGGGGTGTACACGATAAAATGCAAATGTAAAAAAACACAGGAAATTTTGCTAACTTCAAGGTAAGCTAATTAATTCTTACTTTGGAATTTTTTCATGCACATTTTTTTTTTCAGACACTATAAATTCTCCTCTATCAGATGCATCAATAACGCAGCTCACTTATAATATACCTTTAAGTAGCCCTGTGAAAATGTAATTTCAGTTATAATTGAATTAGAGGATAGTAAGCAGCAGCAACAATATCGAGGACGCAGCACTGTTGGTCGGATCAGTATCAATAGGCAGGGTACCAGCATTGATCTTGCTCCCACATTCCAGATTTTGTTTCTAAGTAAAGTCCTATTCACCAAATTTATAAGGGAAAATGTTGTTAAAACTATTTTAATAAAATGCTGAAGTTTAATAGGTAACAAGTGCACTCACAGTTTCACCTTAGATGACTTGTATATATTAAACACTACCATTCTGAGGCCCCTCTCAGGATACTTGATTTTCAAGATAATGAGTAGAATCTCTAGTGATTCCCTTTTTTAAAGTGTACAAATAAAGATCATTTAACACAATTCATTCATAATAGGAGAATAAATACAATGCAAAAGAGCTGAGATGCATGTTTTCTGCCTCAATTTCTCTCAATCTGGTTTTGCATATTAAGTCTGTTCTCTAGTGTGCAAAACTTGGTAATGACATTTGAAGGGTTGTATATGAGTAGGAGCAACGTTGTTGAGTAATACTGTCACTCTCCTGCTATAGTGATGGAGTAGAGAAACTATATTCTCACAGCCACCCATGATTTATAAAAAAATAGCCAACTCAGGGCGTGTTGAATGACACCCCTTAATAGACGGTATGTAGACTTTCTCCACAGGAGGATGTCTATTTGCATGAATAGTTATGAAGAAATTGATTGTAAGGTTGTCTGACTACACAACTGGAACTCTTAAGAACTGTGTGTTCATCAAGAACAGTAGATGTTTCCCAAGTTTGGAGAGCTTATCAACCAGGTATTGAAGTATCCAAGGATAAGCCACCTAGAGCGGTCTAGCATTAGTGCAGTTCCCAGTTTTGTGATTTTTTCAATACCTAGTTTTCTATCTCCAGGTGTAAGTTAGAAAATTAGGATTCTCAACCCCAGTCCCGTAGCACATTCAAAGAAATATGTTACTCAATATAAAATGGCTCAAAATTCAAGCTTAATTTGGAGCAGGCCACTATTCCTCCCTTCTTTCGTCCTTGTCTTGAATAATGTAGCACTGAATAAATGGCCATTATGGCTGCTCCAAAGATGGAGCTGGGCCTGAATTTCCATCTAACCCATTATATATGCTAAACTGACAAAGGCTGTTACAATAGCTTATAGACATTGCATTGCACAATACAATATTCCCTAGGACCTAAATGCTTGTTTAGAGGGGGATCTCTGTGTATAGGGCTGGGGCTGTTTCTGATCCACAGTACCTTGTGATTAGTGTTTGTTACCTCTTCTATGCATTAATTTTCTGGAGATGCTGGTGAGTTGTGTAATGAGATACCTTTTGATGTTGTGATGTATGGACAGCCTTGATTTTTCTCTGGATCTCTCCCCCATATGTTTTTGAAGATTTTAAGGGATTTCACAGTGACTATTTGTGAATGTGTAATAAGGATAGCTCGGGAAGACATAGGAATTTCAATAGAGCAGAGTAATACTTAAACATTTGCTTTTAATCATTTGCATTTACTGAGAATGGCACTTACTTAAAATCTTATCTATATCTTGATGATATTACCAGAAGTGGTATCTACAGGCAAGAGAGTCAAGATGTAGGACAGATTGTTGACTTCTCCAGGTCAGTGGAGGTATCCATGGTATATACTTCTTCTGTTGTGGATCTTAGCCCAGTATGGAAGTCACTCTCCATAAAAAGTAATCTGTAACTTATGGATAAATGTTATCATGGTGCAGTCAAAGAGAATGAAATGTCTTTCTATATTTAGAGGATATATTTAGAGGAATTACAAAGCTTTTTGAAGATATGTTCAAGAGCAGAGTTTGCCACTACATATGTACATATTGGGTCATAATTTATCTACTTGATACAAGACCCATGTTTGGCTTTGGTATTGGGGATGCAAAATGCCTAAATGCAAATCTGCTTGTTATTTATATAAACAAAATTGTCTTGCATTTTGGTTGTCACTGGTTAACTTGGCAGGTTAGCAGAACATAATTATTAAGTGTTTCATTTACATATATCACCATTTTTTTGTTTCTTACCAACTGACAGGTAGAAATGTAAACTATCTAACTTGTCATTCAATATATCCAAATATATATATATTAGTCACAATTATTAAATTTACAAATGTTTGCTTTTTAAATATTAATGGAGCTGAAAATGTAATCAAATTATAAAATGAAGGCCTCATAATCACAGTTTTCTACTTCTTTTGATACTTTTCTGAGATAATGCATTAGTTTGTGGGTTACTTGTAAACAACTGTGAAGTGAATTGGGGAGAATCATTTCTTCTTTTATATAAGACAGTTTTAAATAATACATTTGAATACAATGCTTTTGAAACATCTACTGAAATGTAGCTATTGTTAATTTGTGCACAGGAGGTTCTAACACAATCAAAAATATGTTGATTCAAATAATTACAAGCATTAATGTATTTAGGAACATTCAGGAATCTTCATCTTGCATTGTCATGAAAAGCTGCGTGGTTTAGAAATGTCACAAGATTTTCTTTACTTCATATAATGTGCATTATTTTCCTTCTCTGAACTTATTTGGGGTTTTCTTTTCATCTGTTATTTAACTTAATTCACATTACTTTTTTTCAGATATTTTGAAGATATTGTGGATTTAAAGAAATCATCCCTTTCAAGATTATCACTAAGGATTTAAACCAGTGAAAGGGTTAAACTGATGGCTGTGACAGTTTAATGAAGGTATGTGAGTAACAAGTAGAGATCATAAGAAATATATGACTATTTCACATTTGTGAACAAATGCAAATGATGTTTATTTTTAATTTTTTTGTCATCTTTATTTCTTGTAGCTTATTCTTCTTTGTATTATTATTTATATTATTTTATTTATATGCTGCAAGCTATTTCCGTACTGCAAGCATATCTTGATCAGCCAGACCCAACTTAATGTAATATATGTTGAATATCTGATTTATATAACTGTATTACTGTCTTGTTAGCATATAAGTACTTTCATTTTCAAAACGGTATCAGTCTGGATCAGCAATTTCTCACATTTTGATAAAGTAATTAGAGAATCACTGACACTGATGTTGTAAGACTACATACACAAGTAGTGTGATTGTTAAAGCATGCCTTACCTTGTGTATCCAGCTTTGTAATGTGTTTTTATGCTCTAAAGTTGAACTTGCTTATCTTAGAATCTACAGTAGTGAATGTCCTTTATTTTGTTTAGTTTGAACTTTACTTTAGAGGGCAAGTTCCACATAGTGTACTTAATATGAAAGGCCACACCAAAGATTGCCTATATATGTAATACTTAAGGGATTTGTTTAGTTTCCATGTACGGCTTTATGTTTGAGTAGAGTGGGTATCATCATTAGAAGCAAATACTATGTTCCATTTTTGTCACTGATACTTAGAATGCTGAGCTGTGAATGTTTTGGAACTTCTCCACATATATTTGAACTTCTATAAGAATACTCATTCATATAAGGGCAACATGTGTTTAGGTGGAACTTCCCTTTTACAAAAAATATGTAAATAATTAATAACAGGAAGGAAGAGATTAAGATCAATATCCAAATAATGTGAATCATTTTTTCTGTTGTTATGTTTATGTTTTTGAAAGTGACTGCTTATGAGTTGATAAAACAATATAGCTAGCCAGATGCCAGTAGCATATAAATCAGTTAGCTTGTTTATCAAACTCAATTGCATATTTTCATTGTGAATTAGTTACATTGCATGAGTATCTGGTCTTAAGTCCTCGTAGTAAGGCAAGGCAAACAAATTGTGACAGCTAAATACTTTATTTACACTGCTTAAGTATCATAATGATATCATTGATCATTAGCCTTGATCTACTAACCTTAATATTTCCTTTTCTACATTTAGAACCAGTAATCTGTATTACGTATTCTCTATTTCTTAATTGTCTTCCAACTGAGCAGACTCGTTTCTATAAAAGTACATTTTCTGTACTATACATACTATTTTCTGCGATAATATTTCTGTATCATACCAGATATACTGCACACTCATGTTATTGTATCCAATGTAACACCTACCATCATCTTTTTTCCCCATATTCCTTAGTCTTTTCTTGATATTGAGTTTAACTAACACAAATTATTGCACCAAATGTCGGTAGGAAATTTGATCACATGAAACTTGAACACCCAATACATGGATTTAAGTTTTTTTCAAGGCATTTGACCAACATGGAGCAGACAACCAGGTGGAAATCAATAACAATTGCTAAAAAGAAGAGAGGCAAAACAAATGTTGTGAAAGAAGAGATATTTGTTAGACCCCGTCCGACTTAGGCAGGGAGCGCTGGTGGAGATGAGCGCCATAGGAGCTCATCCCTACTACCCCGCACGACTTTGGCAAGGAGCGCCAAAGAGGCTCACTGCACTGGTGGAGATGAGCACCATAGGTGCTCATCCATACGACCCGCACGCATTAAGCATCATACCTATGACCCGCAGGACTACAGAACACCAGAAAACTCAAATACACAATTCACAGTGCGAGAAAAGAACTTTGAAAAAATGCCTGAAAAAATTACGGCCCGTAACACTTTGAAAAGGAAACCGCCACTTAGAGAAAATAAAGTATGACCCGCAAAAAATACGAACTTAACGGCCGAACCACGCACATCCAAAAACACGGAAAACACAACAAATAAAAAAAAAAACATACCAAAAGCATTACACACAGCACGGGGGGACAGCCCGGACGTCTGGGAGTGAGGTTGCACACAAATGTAAGTAAAATTTGCAGAGTTGTGCCACTCAAAAATCACCTAAGCAAAAGAAAAAAAGGAATACACGCAAAACACCGCCAGGAATATACGACTTTTAGCCAGGAACGTACGAAGTACAAAATATACTATCAGGAAGGACGGAAAATGCTCGAGACCCGCGTAACACATACACAATCGCCACCATTTTACAACACTAACTTGAAACTAATAACATTACCATTCTAAAACATTGCATTACACAAATAAACAAACGGTTAAGCCTTGCGCACGTAGCCTATTTTCATTACTGACACTTTCTCCTCAGATCACCAACAGTCCAAATGTACATTGCATGCTGCAGGAATAACAACAGTAATTGTTAGCTCTTCAGCATATTGATTCCTGGATATATTCATTAGAAATAGGTAAAGTATATTAATTTATTATTTAATTAATTAATTAATTATACAAAAATATATTTATATTAAAAAAAACAGAGCAGAGGAGAGACTCCCTTAAGTACACGAGGGGAGAGACTCCCTTAAGTACACGAGGGGAGAGCCTCGCAATGAGCGCCTTCGGCGCTCAGCACCAGGCTTGCAATGAGCATCGAAGGTGCTCAGACGACCAATGAGCGCAGAAGGTACTCAGAGGACTAAAAGCCTTACATTGTCTGGTAAACAGCATTACCTGCCTTAAATTTTTGACGGGCAAGTCGCTAGTGTATACAATAAAGTGCAGTTTTGCTGATTTTTTCAGACTGTGAGGTCACATTTGCATAGTGTCAAAGTGAATGGGTTTCAATTTACAATATCGTATTCTGCATGTCAGTGATATAATTCTGCCTAGTCCAACAAATATCAGGACCAGGGCAGTGCATTTTCAGGGGGCAGCAGTGTTTCCCCAATTTACAGTGCAGGACCACTGAGCAGCATTTACATATAGCAATACAAAACAACCTGTATGCCATAACCTTTCAGTCTGTAAAGGTACATGTATGGCAAAAAAAAACATTATATACATATCTTATTTATCTACATGTGTTTAGTAATCCTGAGAGGATGACTTTGTAAGTGAAAAGGAAGCTAAGCAATTCAGGAATGAGGCATATATCTTAAAGATCCTAGCAAACAAAAAACACTACATGTGTTCCTGCCCTATATAGGCATTTTAGTATTTTCTACCACACAAAAGTAGAATCTGTTTACTTAGTAATGAATACTAATTCAAACATTCATAAAACAGATCTCATTCCAGTGGTATTGTTGAGCTTCATACTGCCTTAATTCAATATAATATGGACAACACCGCTGTAAAGATCACCTAAAATAATATTGAAATACTTTTTGAATATTTGAAATAAATGCCTTTTTCACTGAGAAATAAAATAAGATAAAAACTGTGTTCATATTTGTGTAAAAGCCTGTCTACAACTCTTTCCAGGTCTGAGACAAGAGGAAGCTTAATTCTGCTTCATTACTCCAACCAATCAGGTTGCAGGAGTATTTTTCTATGGGAAGACTTTTGACTGATGAGTGCCTGCTCAGGAGACCTGTGACATTATGTTTAGTGACTGTACTTCCTGATCTGGGACTCTACTCCATGGCTCCGATAAGCTTGGGGAGTTTTGAAAAGCTGATTTACAGAGTTATTCTGTGGCTCCTGCAAAAAAAGAATTCTGTAAAACTTGCTGACTCTGGTTTGCTTGTAGCTCTCTAGTTCTAACATTTGCTTACTGGAGACTCATAGTCTCAGTAGTCTCCATAGCCCACAAACTAACATAAGCATTCTCCCATATGCCTATCTATCAATATAAACCCCTTCCCATGGCAGGAATTGGCTTCAATAGAAATAAATATATGCATGTGGTTTATGATCCCTCTGCCTATGACCTGCAACCCCTGCTCTGAATATCCCTCTGGATGCCCCTTCAATATCCCTACCCCCCATGAGCATGGGTTTACCCAGGTATACCCTGAGATTCGCCCCCTCAAGATCCAGACCCCTTCCCAACAACCCATGTTCTGTGGTGTATGGTGGTACCCATGGTACCGAACCCCTTTTCCATGAGGGTCCCTATGGATCCGCGTGGCACCTAAAATTAATTTCTATATCACTGGGGTCCTTACTGATCCTCATGCTATCTAAAATTAGCCCCATGGTATACTAAACTATAACAATAATGGTCCCTATGATCGCTCCATGGCACCTAAATCTAACCACCTTCCACTGGGGTCCCTACTGACCCTCCCATAACCTAACTTCTACCATAGAAGTCCTTATGGACCCACATGAACCCTATCCCCATGGGATCCACAAAGATCCCTATAGTGCCTAACACTACCCCTTTAAAAATAATGACAGAAAATAAAAATTACAGAAAGTAAATAAAAAATAAAATAAAAAAGGGACCTATAGGGTCAATAAAAATTATATGTACCCTCCACCTTGACAACCCTCCAGCAAGGATCCCTGTAGCCCTGGTCCTCACTCTTCAGCTCTGGATAAGTGGGTGCTTTGATGTTGATTGAAGAATTTGTCCTCTTCTTCCTTGATTGAAGCCCTTGTTCCTCATCTTTGGCCAGTGGAATGGGTCTCTGCCTAAAAACCCTGTTGCTCTAAAAAAAAAATCTAATAGGAGATCCTCAGAGGAGGAGTTCTTGATCAGACTAACAGTTTTTGGACTGCGCCCTCATCTTATATAGTAGAAATACTCAAAAAGGTGGCAGTTGTATTTCAAATACTGAATTCTGATTAGCTAAAATATGATTTAGACATATTTCAGCAAATCATAGCAAAATAGTATATACGTAAGGCAGGGCATGGTAAAGAAATTGCTCGTTGATGTTGGAGCTCCTAGGAAAGGGAACTCAGATAAAAAATTAATTATATAGAGTGGCCAGATTTTTAGGAACACTTCCACTTGCTGAAGATGAGAAACAGGAGCTCTGAATCAATCAACATGCTGTTAAAATATGGCTGATGGGGTAAGAGTTCTGATTCAATTATGTAAAAATTCACAATAACGGTACTGTTACAGACAGATGGAGTTTAATAATATGTAGATCAGTTATTATAACTTCAGGGCTCCTTTAGCCATCTTAATTTCTTGTTATCTCTTTGTGTAAATGATATTCCTCATCATTAATGGAACTTTTACTCCTTCTTACCAGTGCTGGATTTACACCTTCTGAGCCTCTACATGGAAAAAAACCCAAGCTTCCAATGTAGTGTTTGTATATTCTGTCTCTGCCTCCTAAAATGTAATGGTGTCTCCTAATTTTATAGAAATAATATATAAACACATTATATATATATATATATATATATATATATATATATATATATAATTTTGAAGGAAAGGTTTGCTTTGATGATGTTTTTGGAAGCTACATGGATATAGATATGTTATTTCCAAATATCCTGTTTTTCAGGATTTATAAAGAGATATTTTTTAACAAGGTGAGGTAATACAGGCCCCACTGGAAAGCAAGGAAGATTGCATATGCTATCTAAATGTCAGCATGCTTTAGACTAGAAACCTACAGTCAAAATAGTACATTTGCAATATTATTCAAAAACTGTTCTATTGAGCACTCTAAAGGTTTTTATAATGTAAATACATAAGAAATACTATTTTATTGATGCAGTCATGTTATTTTTAAAATATATTTTTTATATTTGATTAGTGTATTTTCTAATGTTTACAAAGTATTATTGATAAACTAGCAGCTTGCCCGTCAAAAAATGACGGCAATATGATTGTAAGGCAGGTAATGGTGTTTGGTTGAGACCCGCTTGCTCACAACTATATATGTGATCTCTTTTTTTATCCAAAGGGACACTGCTCATGATTTACTAAGCTTCATTGAGGCTTCAAATAAGCAATGACTGTTTTCCATTGAAAAGTTAACAAAAAGCATTTGCAGCTCCTGAATTTTGCCCACTGTAATGAGCATAGAGAATATTCTTTAAAGCACCACTGTATTCCTACTCCTTCATTTCAACTATATTTGTAAATAGAATAGTTTGTAGAAAAAATGATACAGGCTCTAATTTATCACTCTCTCTCTCACCCTCCCTCTCTCTCTCTCTCTCTCTCTCTCTCTCTCTCTCTCTACATATATATATATATATATATATATATATATATATATATATATATATATATACAGGGAGTGCAGAATTATTAGGCAAGTTGTATTTTTGAGAATTAATTTTATTATTGAACAACAACCATGTTCTCAATGAACCCCAAAAACTCCTTAATATCAAAGCTGAATATTTTTGGAAGTAGTTTTTAGTTTGTTTTTAGTTTTAGCTATTTTAGGGGGATATCTGTGTGTGCAGGGGACTATTACTGTGCATAATTATTAGGCAACTTAACAAAAAACAAATATATACCCATTTCAATTATTTATTTTTACCAGTGAAACCAATATAACATCTCAACATTCACAAATATACATTTCTGATATTCAAAAACAAAACAAAAACAAATCAGTGACCAATATAGCCACCTTTCTTTGCAAGGACACTCAAAAGCCTGCCATCCATGGATTCTGTCAGTGTTTCGATCTGTTCACCATCAACATTGCGTGCAGCAGCAACCACAGCCTCCCAGACACTGTTCAGAGAGGTGTACTGTTTTCCCTCCTTGTAAATCTCACATTTGATGATGGACCACAGGTTCTCAATGGGGTTCAGATCAGGTGAACAAGGAGGCCATGTCATTAGATTTTCTTCTTTTATACCCTTTCTTGCCAGCCACGCTGTGGAGTACTTGGACTTGTGTGATGGAGCATTGTCCTGCATGCAAATCATGTTTTTCTTGAAGGATGAGACTTCTTCCTGTACCACTGCTTGAAGAAGGTGTCTTCCAGGAACTGGCAGTAGGACTGGGAGTTGAGCTTGACTCCATCCTCAACCCGAAAAGGCCCCACAAGCTCATCTTTGATGATACCAGCCCAAACCAGTACTCCACCTCCACCTTGCTGGCGTCTGAGTCGGACTGGAGCTCTCTGCCCTTTACCAATCCAGCCACGGGCCCATCCATCTAGCCCATCAAGACTCACTCTCATTTCATCAGTCCATAAAACCTTAGAAAAATCAGTCTTGAGATATTTCTTGGCCCAGTCTAGACGTTTCAGCTTGTGTGTCTTGTTAAGTGGTGGTCGTCTTTCAGCCTTTCTTACCTTGGCCATGTCTCTGAGTATTGCACACCTTGTGCTTTTGGGCACTCCAGTGATGTTGCAGCTCTGAAATATGGCCAAACTGGTGGCAAGTGGCATCGTGGCAGCTGCACGCTTGACTTTTCTCAGTTCATGGGCAGTTATTTTGCGCCTTGGTTTTTCCACACGCTTCTTGCGACCCTGTTGACTATTTTGAATGAAATGCTTGATTGTTCGATGATCACGCTTCAGAAGCTTTGCAATTTTAAGAGTGCTGCATCCCTCTGCAAGATATCTCACTATTTCTGACTTTTCTGAGCCTGTCAAGTCCTTCTTTTGACCCATTTTGCCAAAGGAAAGGAAGTTGCCTAATAATTATGCACACCTGATATAGGGTGTTGATGTCATTAGACCACACCCCTTCTCATTAGAGAGAATCACATCACCTAATATGCTTAATTGGTAGTAGGCTTTCGAGCCTATACAGCTTGGAGTAAGACAACATGCATAAAGAGGATGATGTGGTCAAAATACTCATTTGCCTAATAATTCTGCACTCCCGGTGTATATATATATATATATATATATATATATATATATATATATATATATATATATATACCGTATATATATATATATATTTATTTTTTATTTAATTTTATTATTATTTGTTGTTTAGTCTATTAGTCATGTCTGACTCTCTGTGACCCTATGGACAGCAGCACACCTTAGACACATCTTTTGTCTGGTTGTGCTTATTCATAAGGTTTTCTTGGCAAATATACTGGAGAAGGTAAGCTAAACTGGAGCCTAATTTGATAGATACATAGATAGATAGATAGATAGATAGATAGATAGATAGATAGATAGATAGATAGATAGATAGATAGATAGATAGATACTGTGTGTGATGCCCAGGAGAGCCCATTGGACTTTTAGGGACTATGCACTGTTGTGGGCCCTGAGAGGAACCTGTTTTACAAGGGGAATGTAACAGAGGTACAGTGCTACCATGAACTAACCAGTGACAGCATTTGATTCTCCTGTCTCTGCTCTTATTGAGCCAGCCCACCATCTTGTTCAGTGACTCCATGTTTAATTACTGTTGCTGGACACATAAAGCCCCCACCCCCTCACACACACACACACACTACTGTGTTAATTACCTCTCCTCAGATAATGGGATACCAAGCTAGTCAGTAGAGCCTTTCACAGGTGCTAAAGAGAGTGGGGAAGAGGTCCTTGCTAGAGTTTTGCCTGTATCTTCTGCTCTGCTTTTCTCTGTTCCAGCTGTAACCTCCACATATATACTGATTCCTACCTTCAGCCTCCAGTCTGCTTCTGAGGTCCCCTGTTTTCAGTTTCTGCCACTGTATAACTGCCTGCAGCACTGCCAGTTTGCTTTCAGTGCTTGATCATAATTTGCTTTTGTTTCTGAACATGGACTGATAGAAGCATTGGATTTACAAGGTTACTCTCCAAGCTTTGTATATCCATTTTTTTTATTCATTACATTAATTTGCAACCTCGCCCCCGAAGGATCTGAATTTCTAGTAACCAATTCTGACACCATGTCTCTATGAACTATATTTACCAAGGTCAGAGTTTTCTAACAAGTGAGATAAGGCCTCTCTAATTTGTATGCAGCAGTATGAAACTTAATTTTTAATGCAAGAGTAATCTCTTCCCACATTAGCAATTAGATACCATAAACAACATAGGCTCTGAGGTGGTTTCAGCTCAGTAGCCAGAAATCTCTCTTGTTTGTATGTATATGGCAGGCTAGTCCTACATTAGTTTTCAGGAGCAAGACCCAGGCCACATTTTTAGGTTATACCTTAAAATAAGTGAGTCACAGACTTTGACTAAGGTTATGACATTGCCATAGGGCCACCTATGATCTGAGGACAGCCCACGAAGGAGAGGAGAAATGTCGCTCAGATGCCAGACAGGGCATAGAAAGGGACATTTATGTTGTTATTTGCTGAAGTCCTTGGCCACAGCAGAGAAAGTCCTCATCCTGGTGAGGAAAACACAAGCTATGCTGTGAATAACTGGCTGGCTGTGAATAACATGCTTCACAAGACTGCTTTCATAAGCACAAACGTTTTGAAGACATTCCCCAGGCAAAATATTTAAAGGATATGGATCTAAAAATGGAATATGCCCCAATGCAAAAATGTTTGAGTAGTTTGGGACCACAAGAAAAACAATTTCACAATTCAGTTCCATCAGAAGAGAGAGCATATACCAGACATGGTATGCTTGCTACAGTCAATAGTATATTTGATCCTGATTTATTTCAGTAGTAATTTTCAAAGGAAATTGACTTCATTGACAATTCTCACAGAAGTCCCAGAATGCGATGATCCATTGCCAGAAAACCAGAAAAAGATATTGGAGAGGTGGAAATATTCCAACACAGTAATAAGTGCCACATATTTAAGTTACAGTGCTTCTTGCTTCAGTATAAAGTAAATAAGTTCACCTCTTCACTGATGATTCTATAGCTATGTCCTTTCTGAAAGTAGCTGACTCAAATGACCAACAGCAGATGGGATTCCTTTTTGGAAAAGCAAAGCTAGCCCCTCTATCAGCTCAGATTATCTCAAGATTGGATATGTGCTGAACATACATAGATGCAGAGATATCAGTATTACCGTAGATAGATATGATCAAGTTTTATACAGACTACATAGTATGAGTATGTAGCCAACCATGTAGAGTGCTTTAGAAGGTCCCTACAACCGCAGCAGTGGGACTATGCACCTACAGCACTCAATCCTGCAGACATAGCTACTAGATCAATGCCAGTAGATGGCCTTGAGCACACAACTTTAACACAGAGAACTGATTTTCTGAGAGAGAGTGCTAAAAGATCAGTACAACTCTAAAGCTTTTAGAAAGGTCAATAAGAGATAGTATACAAGAATATGTCTATTTAAACAAGATTATAAGTTGGAATCAACATGGATTTATGAGGGATAGGTCATTTTAAACAAACGTAATTAGTTTCTATGAGGCAGTTATTAAGAATTTTGATTAAGACAACTCTGTGGATGTAGTCTTTTCAGATTTTGCAAAGGCTTTTGATATGGTGCCACATGGGAGCCTATTGTGCAAAATAAGGGATACGGGAATTGCAGTAAATATCTGCTCATGTATTGTGAGCTGGCTAAAAGACAGGAATCCAAGGGTTGTTGTAAATGGAATATACTCAGGTACTCTCCTTTCTAATATATTTATTAATGACTTAGAAGTAGGACTGTAAAGTATTGTCTTCATTTTTACTGATGACATGAAGTTGTGCAAGGTAATTAAATCAGAAAAGGGATTTGCATAAATTAGAGAAATGGCAGATAAGATTTAATATGAATAAAGGGGTATCACATATTGTAATGGATTTGACAGTGCTTGTGGACAACCACCTAGGTAGCAGTGCTCAATGCTAAGCAGCAGCTGCAAAGGCAAGTATAATGTTATCATGTATTAAGAAGGGTATATAATCCCGCAGCTATATAAATCCCTGGGCCCTCATTCAATTGCGATTTGGCCAATTGAATAGTGCTCTAAATAAGCACATAACATATTTTTTTAAAATACGTTTTTAGTTAGTGAAAACCTTGCTTTTGGATAGATGTTTGCTAACTAAAAACTTCTTTAAAAAAATATGATATGTTCTTATTTAGACCCCTATTCAATTGGCCAAACTGCAATTGAATGAGGGCCCTAGTATGCCCTCATTTGGAATAAGGAGTACAATTTTGGGCACCACTCCATTAAAAGGACATTTTAGAGCTGGAAAAAGTACAGAGAAGAGCAACAAAACTAATGAGGGGAATGGAGGGGCTAAGTTATGTAGAAAGACTAATTAAATTGAAGTTATTTTCTCTAGAAAAAAGGCATCTAAGAGGAGATGTGATTACTTTATATAAATATATCCAGGGTCAATACAAGGCTTTGTCAAGTGAACCTTTGTACCAATAGGTTTTCGACTGACAAGAGAGCATCCTTTGAAGTTATAAGTTAAAAGATCTTCACAGTAAGGGTGGTTAAACTGTAGTGACAGTGGATTTGATAGATAACTTTAAAAAAGGGACTGGATATATTTTTGACTAAAAAGGGCATTCAGAATTATCCTGGATAGTTAGAGAGGGAGTATTGATCCAGGGAGGAGTCTGATTGCCAGTATCTGGGGTCAGCAAGTTTTTTTTTTCTTCTTTTGAGACAATTGGCAATGTCTGCACAATATCTGCAAAAAAATCAACACTTGTGCTACGACTAAAAACCTATTGAGCATTTTGAAACACATCCCCTACACCATTAGAGAAGATGGATGACCTTCTACTGAACTGTAGCATCATTAATTCACTTGTGACCCATCTCTAGTTGAGGACAGAAGGTACGATTGTCACCTTTATATGAATGATCAATATAGGGATTTTCAACCTTCAAATATACTGTAGAGTAATAATCACAGGTTAATAATAACAATGAGGTACTAAGTGAAAAGGTATCACCTAGAGACTCACAAAGGTCTATTTCAAGACTAAATGCGGCATTAAAACGTAACCTTTAATCATTCTGATAAAAATAAACAAAATAACTGGGGAAATAAAACAATACAAAATGAAAATATGTGGGGACCAGATGGTATCATGCAAGACAATTAATTTACAGTCTATATGATACTGCAGTAATTAATGTGATAGCATAAAAAGTGGGGCCAACTTACCTACGAGCCTGCTATCCCTCTGGATGAGCCCTATTCGGGGCGCCCATAAAGCTTGCACCTCTCTCACTACTCCCTCTGGCTAATCTAATTATCATAAGCAATTCCAATTTACTCTGACGTCTAGCACTTGTGAGAAAGGGATGCTAAGTAGTACACATGTAAGTAAAAACTGCAATACTTAAGTCATCTGGTCCCCACAGTTGCCCAACGTGCTTTTCACCGCTTTTGCAAGTGGACTCCTCAGGGGAGCTGTAAATTAATTGTCTTGCATGCTACCATCTGATCCCCATATATATTCATTTTATATTGTTGTTATTTCCCCCAGTTATTTTGTTTATTTTTATCAGAATTTTTAAAGGTTACGTTTTAATGCCGCAATTAGTCCTAAAATAGAGTACTTTGTGAGTCTCTAGGTGATACCTTTTCACTTAGTACCTCATTGTTATTATTATCACCTTTGTATGCAATTAAGCGGCTATAGAATCTTTCAACCAAATACAGCAGGCAATCAAGACAAACTGTTCACTGGAAGGTATGATCATGAGGCTAAAGCTCAAATATTTTGGCCATATCATGATAAAACTGGATTCCCTAGAGAAAACTCTGATGCTGGGAAAGATAGAGGGCACACAAAGAAGGGGATGGCAGAGGTGGAGATGGATAGATGAGGTCATAGAAGCAATGAACATGAGCTTGATGGGGCTCAGAGGGTTAGAGACTGGCAGATGTGCCTGTTGTGGAGAGTTGGACATAACTGAAAGACTAAACAACAAAAATAATTGATCATATTGTTTTCTGTTGGTTTACGTGGATGAAGGAAACTTTTAATGCAGTGGAAATGCAGAAGTGAAGTTGCTATCATTATGACTAATTGAAAGCCATTATCTTCAATGACTCTTCTGAAAATACAACTTAGAATAGTAGCTCCGCACAAAAAAATGTATTTATGCAATAATTGCATTGAACAGTGAAATATACGTATAAACCCAATGCTCATTTTTCAATTTCTAAAAAGTTTAGATAATCAACACTGCATACAAAAATTGGAACCACAGTGGCCTTGTAAGCTGTACATAATATTGCTCCTTTAAATAATTTAACTGTTTGCAGAATTTCATTTTAGCAAGCTGCTATAATAAAATAAAATGTATAATGCAGGTGAATAATGCAATCTCACAAACCAAGCACATTTAAATCATGCTACTATGCTGACAGTGTTTTATTAACATCTGACAATAAAATTAGTCTCTAGTTGCATTTCGGTCTATTGGTGTTGAGTTATTTAAGATTGTGGACTGTGAGGAAGAATGATGAACGAACCTGGCAATTTGGCAGAGTGCACTAATGATTCTTATTTTAATACTGTGTAAAGTGTTGAATCCCAATTGGGGATTCCAACTCAAAACATGAATTTGCTGAGTTTTGGATGTATTACAATGTTTGCTCTATGGGGATTGTTAAACCATTTAACTGCTTATTTTCTGCAAAACAATATTTTACAGGTGTATTTATCATAATTTTAAAATTTGATGGCACTTAGCTGAAAACTACTTAAGACTTAACTAAATATTAATTCCAGTTTTGTATTGTCTGCATATTTGGAGTTATTGCCATGTTTAGTAAGAATAATGTATGCATAAACACGCAAAATATTCATTAGTAGGCAGTTTTCCACTGAAAATTATTTATTTATTTCCATTTCCCAAATTTATGGAAACACTCCTTTCTTTGTAGAAATGGAAAATGTTATAAATATTTATTTTTATCTTCCACTAAAGAAAAATATAATGCATTTAAAGTAAGTTGTCTTTAATAACTAGTATACATAATGGCACAAAAATCTCTTTGGAATCTTACAAAATTAAAACAACCTTCCATTTAAAATATATACAGATTAGCCCAATAACAGTAGTTCCCTCCACGCTGGCCACTAGTTTCTCTGTGTGTTCATTTCACATCAGACGTCATTATGATTGACTTTCAATTATAAGGCACATACATGTGTGATATATTAACTGAAACAAACAGCAACCACTTGATCACAATTGTATCGGAATTAACAAAAGTATTCCTTAGATATCTGTCCCTGGCCAAATTAGTGTTGGGTGTGCAGATCCCAGAGAAAATAAGACACAGACACGGTGTTTCTGTATACTAATTCTCAAAGCGCTCTATTCCAAAATGGCAGTGTACAAGTTTATATATAAAAATGTTATCTGATCAAACGTCCCATGATTCCTTTGTCTAGGAATTAATAGCTTTATTGATTGGTTCAAAATTGCTGCAGTTTGTTGTCGTCATAGTGGTCAGTTGAGGAAGGACCAGTTCATTGGTCTAAAAGGCAGGCGGTGCCTGTATCCTTATTTGGTCACGGATGTTTGCATCATCAGGCCACTCCCAGTTGTAGTTCTGTAGCCATGTTGTTATGTAGTCCAGCCTCCATCTTAGGTAATCTTCTTCTCATTTATACATATATAAGTGAGTAAGGAATGGCAGACAAACATAATAACATGAAAAGACATTTTCCTAATTACCATCCATAACACAATACTAGACATCATTTTTTGTGAACAGCACATCTCATGAAATATTAGGGAAACAAACACAATTGTGAGGTTTATGCAACACTGTTTTTCACAGCATCATAATATGTCTTGAGACTTACTCACTGGAACTTTTGAACACTGTGCAAAAAGTGAATGATTTAAAAGCTCTGTTTTTGCTTTCTGAAACTCATTACAGTAAACTCCCAATTATCCGGCATCTACGCGGACCCCCTATTGCAGGATAACTGTAGTTGCCGGTTACTCAGGTGTCCCCGATTTTAAGAGTCTAAACAACCCTTAATAAAGCCCCTGAAACCTCTCATAATGCCTTTAAAAGGGAATTAGCACCTAAACCAGGCCATTTGGGGCCCAAAAAATAATTAGAAAAAAGCATTTTTTTTTTGCAGTCTCGAACTGCAAATTAGCATAATTAGCAGTAAAATCAGTATCAAGAGAAAGCAGTTGAATATAGTCTTTAAAGGTAAACATATACAATGATTCGGCCAATTGAATAGGGCTCTTTATAAGCACTTAGCATATTTTTTTACAGAAGTTTGTAGTTAGTGAACTTTTATCCCAAAGCAATGTCTTCACTAACTGAAACCTTCTGTAAAAAAAATATGCTCTGTGCTTATATAAAGCCCTATTCAATTGGCCGAATCGCAATTTAATAAGGCTGTTGACCTGTTGCATTTATCTCTCAAAAACTTCAGTGTGGCCAATTCCGGCTAAGCTTCTGGATATAAAAATGTTGTGAGCGCTGTAAAAGCAAACACTGCAGTATTTAATAGTAGTGATATCAAAACTTTTTTCCACATGTTCTACTTGATTTTAATTGTGTTCATAAGCGCCAAAGGGTATGCATGCTTAGTACAAGCTCAAAAAGCAGTCTTACTGTATTATGATATGTCCTGCTCTGTTTTGTTGTTTTATTAGATAGTAGCAATGGTTACAGATACTGAACTACATTTGCATGTTTTAAATTCTCAGCTATCTTAAAAGCAAATAAAATAAAGAAAATACATTAGAAATTTTAGGAAGACATAAACAATAGTCACATTTTTTTTTCTTTCAAGAGTTTTAACAAATGATTTGTCAAATGTGTATTACTTTATCAATATATTTGAATGTTTTTTTATGCAAGGAGTGTTACATTCAATAAAAAGGTTTCTCTCTTTTTAATAAGATGTGTCTGCATTTTTGCTGTTTTCCTTTTTATTGTGCCAACTCTAATATAGTATGCCAGGAAAAGCAGAGCTATAATGATGCATAAAATGTAGAAATAACCCACAGAAATTGGCAAATAAAATGCAATAAATAGCTCACTTTTAAGAATTAAAATGGAAGCATTATGGTTAAGGCAAGTGACTGTATCAAAATGAAAACTTAGCCTTTAGAATGAATTAGGGCTTTAAAACAGCAATGGTAACAAATAAATTGCATGCATTTAAATTGGAATGAAAACAGATGCAGATTAGTGCAGGACATAATTCCATTAGCACCATACTGTGAGCAATAATGTACATTCATGAAATCATCAATAAGCATCCACTAGCAATCATTATTTGGAACGTGATAACAGGAAAATGTTCATATGCTTAGCTTCAGCTTATGCTCATCAATGTATACTTTTAATAGTTAATCATAGAGTTAATGATTGCTATAGAATAGGTTCATCACTCAGTCATACTGTAACTATTGCCATATCCCACAGTGTGCAAGCTGGATGTTTTCTGTTTATACTAATAATATCTTATTTTTGTTAGTCTACAAGGTTTTATATTGTGCTTCCATACGTAAGAATTAGAGAAACTGTTTTTAAGAGAATATTTAAATAGATAGTAGAAAACTGCAATATTATACAAGCTTTATATATATGGAATAATATTCTCATACCCACCAATTGACATAAACCACAGTCAAGAGTTTCTGCCTACTCTACGTCTTGGGCTTCAAATCCTCCCATGATGGTCAAACTCCTTATTTTCCCACTCTGATTGCAATGGGAAAAAATGAACTGCCCTATTGTTACAGATCCCACAAAGTACCTTGTTTCTCTGAACATGGACCATTGACTAACCCACCAAAAACCATTTAGTGTCGTTTGTCAGCACCAACTGATGTTTGAGTGGTACAAAACACAGAATAGCCATTGAATTGCATGGGTTCATTCAGAATAGCTGGCATCAAACAACCAGTAAAATGCAATGGCTCAATAGGATATTATTGAAATCTGCAAGGGCCATCTCTAAATATAAATACTTGCTGTAGGTGAACAAAGATTATTATGTTCATAATAATAGTTTCCAAATCAAAGCATACACAGTGTGAATATATAGTTATTTTTTATGGATACCTTCCATAAAGTGTAACAATGCAGTTTCTGGGGATCATCCCAAAGATGTTTTGAAACAGAGGAATTGTAAATCCTGTCCTTTAGATTTTATATTCCCCAAAAAATGGTGGATCGAAAATCATTCTCACAAAATGTACAAGCTCACTTCCCCCAATTATTATCTATCCAAATGACTCATCACTTCAAATTATAACAGAAATATATTTAGAACTCAATTCACTGTTATTACAAACAACCATAAAAATTAATTGAGCCGATACAAAGTACAACCAGGAGTATGAGCCCCTTATAATCTCAGACACACTGAGATTGTGCTATAAAAAAAAACATATGCCCTGGTACCACAACAACTTCAAAAGCATTGCTTTTTCTTTCAGCAGAGGTTGCACAGTTCATTTTTACTCCAGCCATAGAATTCCACTGAGCCTCACTAATTATTTTTGGCACAACAATGAAATGCCATTCAACACCCAAAGTGTCCTGACACTACCACCAATCCAAAGTAATGCCCTTTCTTTCTTCAAGAACATTCTTATGGCCATAGAAACGCATTGTGCAGATACAAAGTGCCCCAAGGAAAAGAGAGCCTAACTAATCCTGTAGGCACTGAGAGTATCATACATATAGTTGTCGTAATTGCGAGTTTGTGTGTATCGCTCGCAAAGTTATAAGCCACTCATTGCAGAGCCCGCGAGGAGCACCAAAGGTGCTCATCACAAGGCCGTAAGTTAAAGGGGTGGGGCTCTCAATGAGCTCTGAAGGCGCTCATCGCAAGGCCCGCAATAGGCCAAAGGGGGACAGGTGAGGGCTGCAATGGGCACAGGGGGAGAGGCAGGGGGCCCATAAGTGAGGTTGTAAGCTACTTTGCTATTTAATTGGTGTCTTTTAGTGTCCTCTGAACGGCTTTTGAGTTACGGGCCTGAAAAAAAATAGCAACGGTTAAACCTGCGAGGCCCGCTTGTCTTTTTTTCTTTTCAAACCTGTAACTCGGAAGCCATTCAGGGGCCGCAATAAGATGCCAATTGAATAGCAAATTAGCTTGCAACCTACTTACGGGAGAGACAGGGGAGGGATAGGGGGAAAGAGACACAGGAGAGGGAGAGATTGGGAAAGAGACACACGGGAGGGAGGGGGAGAGGGAGGGGCAAAGAAAAATGAGAGGGAGAGGGGAGAAAGAGACACAGACGAGGGAGTGAAAAGGAGAGAAGAGAGAGGAAGAGGACGCAGAAAAAGGGAAAGAGAGAAAGAAAAGCAGTGCATAGCGAGGCACGCATTGCCCGGGTTTGCTACGCATTGCGAGCCTCACATTGTGTGGCAAACAACAGTATTGCGAAGCTTGAAAATTTTATGCTGTAATTTTTGACAGGAAAGTCGCTAGTTCCATGTAATATTCAAGTGTCCACACCACTCCAAAGTAAAATATTTTCCCTCTCCTACAGAGTGGGAGCTCCACTTATGGTCTCAAAGTTAGGTTGCTCAATAAAATATCTGTACAATTCTGAGGATGCCAACACTCCAAAACAGTCACTTTTCATTCCCTAGAGCCATATACATTGAAAGGGTAGAAAAAGCCATAAGGAAAAGGGTGTGAGCACCCCATGTGTACTGATCCCATCACCATGCCAAAGCAATAGCTTTTCTTTCTTCCACTCATGATACATTACTATTCTGACTGGCCATAGAAATTGAGTTGATACAAATTAAAATACTGAGAATGCCTCTTCAGAAATAATGAAGAGCACCTTAAAACACCCCATGTGTCCTGATGCCACCACCACTTCAAAGGAATGGCTTTTCTTTATCAAGACCATGACATTCACTCTTATTCTGACTGGCAATAGAAAGGCTTTGAGAAGATGCAAAGTGCCACAAGGAAAAGAGCCAAAATGTTATTAGTGGTCTCAAGCACATTGAGGTAACCCCATAAAACCCCCTACCATTCATAGGCTGCAAATCTAACAAAGGTATTTCCTTTCTTCAGGGCTTAACATTCACTGCTAGCATGAATGTTCTTCAGAAACTTTCTATTGATAATTTGTTGTTCTTCATTAGTTCAGCCATGCTCAGCTCTACATCACCATTTGGACCACGGCATGCCAGGAACATCTATCAGCCACTCTGTTAAACATTCAATCACTTTCCACCATTACCTTCTTCGTGTGCCTTTAATCATTACTCATGATATGGTCACAATATTTAAGATTTAGCCTCATGCTCTAATCTTCCAGTAAACAGTTTGAGTTGATTTCCTGTAGTACTGATTGATTGGATCTTCCAAAGAATTCTAAGCAGCTTTTTTTTTTCAGCACCACAATTCAAATATATAATTTGTATGGTGATCAGCCTTTTTTATGGTCTAACTCATATCCATATTTTTACTGCTGGCAATACCATAGTTCTAACTATGCAGATCTTTGTTAATAGTGTAATATCTTTACTTCTAAACAGCTTGTCCAAACGTTTTACAGCTTTCCTCACCAGAAGCAAAGGTCTTTTAATTTCATGGTTGCAGTCACCATCTGCAGAGATCTTGGAACGTAGGAAAATAAAATCTGTCACTGCCTCCACATTGCCAGGAACTGAAATTGCTGTTTCTCATGATCCTCAACAGACCAGCTTTTGCACTCTCTTCTTTCACCCTCATCAATAGGCCCTCATTATTATGGTGCTACTTGTCCTCTCCCTCTGCTCTTTCTCAGTAATTTGTGTAAGCATCTTCTGATCTAAGGCACTCATCTTCAGGTGCCATATCATGATGTCTCTGGTTATGCTTATCCAAGGTTTTCTTGTCAAAGATACTGGAGTGGGTTGCCAGTTCCTTCCCCTGTGAACCACGATTTGTCTGATCTCTCTGATATGACTTGGATGTCTTTACATGGTATTGCTCACAACTTCATTGAGGTTCATTTAAATGTTTTTTTAAGCAATTAAGCCTCCTCTCTCATTTTAATTACTTTACACATTTCGAAACAATCCCTCTCAGACTTCGTAGGAGGTGTCCTCTAAACACGTCTTTGAATACATACACTTATGGTTTTATCCCCTTTACCAAGTTTTTTATTTTATTTGTAAGTCTCAATGATTTCATTGAAGCCAATGCATTTCATTGGCCATTCAGTGCCATTATTTTTAGTACAAACTCATATAGTATCACATGTAGCTCCAAACCCAAGGATTTACCCATCTGACTAAACTCTTCTGGCTCTATGGTTGTGCGCATAGTATGTTAAAAGGGGAGAGGCTCTCAATAAGCGCCAAAGGTGCTCAGCGCGGGGCTCACAATGAGCGGCGAGGGTGCTAAGAGGAGCAAAAGTACATGAGGGGAGAGGCTTGCAATGAGCGCCGAAGGTACTCAGAGGACTAAAAGCCTTACATTGTGTGGCAAACAGCATTACCTGGCTTCAAATGTTATTGCTTTTTTGACGTGCAAGTCACTAGTCACATATATAGTTGTAAACAGCAATGTCATCAATGGGGCGTGGCTATGACGCCAGTGGGGGCGGGGCCTAAAACCTGATCATGACAGAAGCTGGCGGCCATTTGCATTTCAGGGAAAGACAGCAAAGTGAGAGAGAGAGGGAGGGAAAAAGGTACAGAGTGAGAGAGACAGGTACAGAGTGAGAGAGACAGGTACAGAGTGAGAGAGACAGGTAGAGAGAGAGAGACAGGTACAGAGAGAGACAGGTACACAGAGAGACAGGTACAGAGAGAGAGTGCACAGACAGAGAGATCACACACAGACAGCGCACACAGAGAGCAAGAGAGAGAGCAGAGATAGAGAGTGCACAGACAGAGAGCAGAGGCAGAGAGTGCAAGGAGAGAGAGAACCACAGAGAGCAGAGACAGAGAACACAGAGAGAGAGAGAGAGACACAGAGAGAGCACACAGACAGAGAGCACACAGAGATCGACACACAGAGAGGGAGGGGTACAGAGAGAGAGTTCACACAGAGTGCACAGAAAAAGAGAGAGTGCACAGAAAGAGAGCGCACAGCAAGAGAGTGCAATGATAGAGAGCAGAGAGATCACACACATACAGCACACACACAGACAGCACACACAGAGAGTAAGAGAGAGCGCACAGACAGAGAGAGCGCACAGACAGAGAGTGCACAGAGAGCAGAGATAGACAGAGCGCATGGAGAGAGAGAGCCACGTAGACAGTGCACAGAGAGAGAGAGCGCACACACAGAGAGCGTACAGAGATCAACATAGAGAGGGAGGGGTACAAAGAGAGAGAGTGCACACAGACAGAGCCCACACAAACAGAGAGAGAGAGAGAGATCGCAGACAGAGTGCAGACAGAGAGAGAGCGCAGACAGAGAGAGCGCACAGTGAGAGAGAGAGAGAGAGAGAGCACACACAGAGAGAGGGGTTCAGAGTGAGAGAGTGCCACACAGACAGCGCACACAGAGAGCGAGAGAGAGCACACAGACAGAGTGTACAGAGAGAGAGAGTGCACAGAGAGAGAGAGAGAGTGCACAGAGAGAGCACACAGACAAAGAGAGAGTGCTCAGACAAAGAGAAAGAGTGCACAGACAGAAAGCACACAGAAAGAGAGTGGACAGACAGAAAGCACAGAGAGAGAGAGTGCACATACAGAAAGTGCACAGAGAGAATGCAGAGCACACAGAAAGAGAGAGAAAGAGTGCACAGAAAGAGCTCAAAGAAAAAGAGAGTGTGCAGAGAGAGAAAGTGCAGAGAGAGCAAGAGCATACAGAGCTAGAGAGAGCGCACCAGGAGCAAAAGAGACAGGTCAGAGAAAAAACCCAGGGGAGGGAGAGATGGCAAAGAGCTTGCGGAGGCCTGAAAGTTGTGGGTTGGCCGACCCCTGCAATGAGAGGCAAAGAGCTCACTGATGAGGCCCGGAAAGTAGAGGGGGTAGAGGCTTGCAAAAAGTTATGGGTTGGCGAGGCTCGCAAGTTAGGGGGGGAAGAACCTCTGGTTGTGTGTCAAACAGCATTGACAGGCTTCAAATTTTTTTGCCATCATTTTTGACGGGCAAGTCACTAGTAAAAGATAATAATTACCATTTTTGTTGGCATATAAATTCCTACATAGTCTGCAGCTTTTTCTTAAACCCACAATATCTTTAACTGTGTATTTCTAAAAAAAAAATCATATTTCTTTAAATTTAGTTTGTTTCCTGTAAATGAACCAAAATCTTTAATCTTTCATAAATACCAATGAGGCTTTGGCACAACAACTAGCAAATCAGCATATAGGTATATCAATACTGCTTGCTGCAATTCAGATTTACCTGGAATCAGAGACATACCATGGATGCAATCTAGGTGCCTGCAAAGATTTTATGGCATAACAACCTGGCTCCTGGCATTTGTTGAGCCATGTAAAATTACATTTGGATTTAAAGTACAGTATTAATTTTTTTTCTGGTTGCTTGAGTTATGGTTAACTGAGAGTCTACTGTACTTCTCTGTTCACTTACAACCTCAAGAGGCAATTTATGAATATAAATATCCAAAAATAAATTTCCATTTAGGACAAACAGTACCTAAACTGTTTAGGGCAAAGTAATATAACGTGAAAACCCATTTAAATATTGAATTACTTTAGTATTGTTTCACTCAAAAGTATGTACAGTTGTAAGTCATAATCGCTGACCATACAATAATTTTAAGAATAAAAAGAAAATATAAATTGTGAAATAAATACTGTTTAACAACTTAGCTGAATCGCAAGTAAACATAATTTGCACGGAATTGCTGTATTAAATCATTCCAGGGTATCTTGGCAATAACTGAAACTTGCTATACAGTCTTATGTATAGCACTACGGAATATGTTGACGCGTTACATATAAACCATAATAATAATACAGGGATATACAAATTCTCACCCATGTTATTACTGTTTGTTTGTTCATGTATACAATTTCCATCAATTCACTATATAGCATCTTATTAACTACTGAATATTATAATATAGAAGTAAATAATTTCATTAATTGTTTGTTTTATTCTAACTGATTCTGTTGAGAATGACAAGTATACAATTGTTTACCCAATAGTTGTATATTTAAAAGACTTAGAGCCCGATTCAATTGCAAGCCCGCATCTGGCATCTGTTGTGCAATTAACTCTAATTTCTCTCAAAGCTTTGCCCGTTATTTACAGTGCAGTATTGATTTTTTATTTGCATTTACAGTGCTGCAGACATGGGTTGCAGGTACTCTTCAGTACTCGTAGGATTTTCTCCTACTTTTGCCGTTTACGGGTGTGAAACCATTTGCGCTTTTGGGGAATTGTAGCAATCGAATAGAGATTTGCGATGTTAGCGATCGTAACTCTTGCGGGAAGTGATGGATCAAAGCCTTCGGGAGGCTGCAAGTTCTGGGTTTAACCATTGCAAAGTTTTCAACCCGTAACCAGTAAACCGATTTGAGCCCGCAAAAAAACAGCAATTGAATAACAAATTAACTTGCGGTCTCACTTACCGGTAATTTAGGATTGCTCAGTTGAATTGGGGTTTTACTTTTTGTTATTAAAAGTTAAAATCTCGAAGCACAACAGGGTTCCAGTTAAAACTATAATGCATAACATGACAAATATATGTAGGCTTTTGTTTTTCCTTTTTGCTAAATTCTAATTCATACAATAATACTGAGGAAATTCCATCCTATTTTCCTAATTGTATCTATTTGTGTTTTACAAAAAAACTCTAAAATATACCATGTTTGTTTGGGTGAAATCCTGTTTTTTATTAGAAAGTGTGCACTCTAGATCTAATATAAATTTGGATGGGAATTAATAATGTTTAATAATCTAGTTTACTTTACATCTTACCATATAGTAATATTTAAACGGCCCCTTTCATTTGAATCTTTAATTAATGAATAAAAACAGTACTGTGACATGCAATTACACCTTTTAATGGGCAAACATTGTCTTTATAATAACCAGAGTTTATGTATGTGTAGTGGCAGAGATAGTGAAAGGAGGGCCCCGGTGCAAAAAACTTTTGAGCCCCCCCACAATTTATTTTTTTGTTGACAGTTTACTTTACAGTGCTATATATGTATATAAATATATATATATATATGAACACGAAAAAATGTGTGTAAGCGCATATAGTATAATACTCTCAATATTGAACCTTATAGTTGCTGATAATATATCAGATGTAAAAAGGAAAGAAAAAAGGGCAACTAATTATAAAGCTCAATATGGATGAGACTGCATAGCTTTCAAATAAACAAGAAAAGCTGGAAAGAGATATCAAGGATACAATTTGTTAAATGGGAACTAACATGAGAAAGCCAACAACCAATTAAAATGTAACTTTTAATCATAAAATATCTATGAACCAAAAAAAGAAAAGAAAAAATATAATAAAATAAGGGAGGTAGATGTGCAAAATGGTGGAGAGCCTCTAGTGGTGGTGGCATTGAATGGTATCAATAAAGCTCAGAGAGTAAACCTGCCAGTGGCAGTAATCATTAACCATAAAAGAATCAATATTGTATCATAAAGGAAGCAGTCAATATTCTATAGTAATAGAACTTGGATATTAAACAGTGCACACTTCAATATGCTGCACAATCAGTGCTTAAACATATTCATGAGTGCAAATACAATACAACAATCCAATTTTTACAGGTAGTTACAGACAACGTATGCAGCGAATGTACTATGAATTGTTAGTGTTAACATAAGTTATAACTGCATGCATAAATTCTCAGCAGTATAAGGAAAAAAATTAATAACAAATGTTGAATATAGCGTCTTCTCACATGGGAGACAAATCTCTTATTTAATATATATTTTCATTTAACAAACACTATTGCCAAAGTTACCATAGTAATATGAACTGCTACATATACCCATAAATGGCAGTGCCGTCCAATTACTGACCAGAAGACTAAATATGTATGGGATAAACCTCACTATAAATACTGCCCATTATAAAAGAATCTGTACATATATGTGAGATTCCCCCATGAATGTCCGCTGCCCACAGCCAGGAAACTTACCTCCACATGAGCCCCATTCCCATCGTATCTCCAACACACATGCTCTCTCCTTGGCGTCTGATATCACTTGTCAGTGACACTCACCTCATCCGTTTGCACACCAAAGACTCGTGCATGCGCAGTTTTCAAGTTGCGCATGCCCAATACCGGGAATGCACGTTGCATGAGTGGATCACTTTCTCTATATGTAATATAAATTAGTATATAAATAGTACATTTGTGTTCACATTTGAATGCCTAAAACAAGTTAAAAAACTGCTCAGAAATCTGAGAAATACAGTTATTAAACTGCATGCTGGGAGCCTGGGCAGGGACATGCAAATGTGCCCACAATGGCTTTGCTCTTGCAATCCATAACCATTCTAAGCATATACCCATTGTATTGCATATAGATTATAAATATATAATACATGTATGTATATATGTATATATATATATATATATATATTTATCATAAATAAATAAATATATACATAATCACAATAGTATAGAATTACTTTTTTGTATGACAGTTTTTTCAGTAGTAATAAATACATATATATAATAAATAAATACTTCATAGATATTAAATTATATATGTACATATAATTATATATATATATATTAAATGATATATATATATATATATAAAATATAAATATATGCATATATATTATCTAATTATGTTTTTTTGAATGTTAGCTATTATTAGAATATTAGCTATTTTTGCTGAGGTAGGACATCACATGATGTCATTCGGGACTCCCTGCCTCAGCAAATAGATGTGTTGGCAGGGAAGGTGCAGAAGAGGCACATAAATGACTACTGCAGATTAGGGTAAGAAAGAGGTGAATCCTGGTGTGAGTGATGGGGCCCGGGGGCAAGGGGACATGGGCCAGGGTGGGGGGGGGGCAGCGGGGGGCCCTACCCAAGGGTACTGTGGCTGGGCCCCGGTCCATTGTACTGCCTGCACTGGTGGTTACTCCGCACCTGTTTGTGCATAGTTAAATGTATATAATGTATAAAAGATTTGATTTCTTGCTCTCTTATCACTTTAACCTAAGCAACCTTCCAAGCCCTTTGAAATAACTTTCCTTTAAGATGTCTCCCAATGTCTCTTTTATTTATTGTTTTTTCTGTTTTGTGACGTATCAGTATTATCAGTAATGCTTTTGACTTGAGATGTGCTTCTCTGAAAATATCTTCAGTGTAAATAAAATGTTTGTCCAAGAAAGTGTATCACAGTATTCTTGAATACTTTTATTATTAATTTTTTTACTGGATTAGCTATTCCAACCTACAGAATCTATACCTTTTGGCAGCATCGGGTTAGCAGACATTAAAAATGCCTCCTAGCAGCACAGGAAAACTCATGTTGTATCGCATCAAAGTTTATTCATTAAGAACATAAATGGTTATGCAATATTAAAGGGTTTTGAAATGTCTCTATGTATGCTGTTATATATCTATCCCTTATCCACTTCTGCATCTGTATATTATCCCTGGGACAGGAGGAAACCATTTCCTTTTTTTTAATTATATTATGTTCCTCCTCAAGATGTTGTTCCTGAATAAAAATGGTATTGGTTTGCTTCTTTTTTTATGGCCTTACTTTTTACCACCTAAATTCAAGGAGGTGATTATTATGCATATGATTTACATATTTACCTTCGCTAGTCCTACACATTTCCACACAAAACCATGGCATTATCAGATATATAGTGACATTAATCATAATTACCCAGCAAATCCTTAGGCGTTAATTTTATTTAGGGATTTGTGTGATTTATCAAGGGACAGCGTGTAAGCCTTTATTTTAGCTAGTATACGGTAGCTAATTAGTTCTTTGAGTTATCTAATGATTTACTTAGTTTTGATGCTGTGGTTAAATTCTCTTAGCACATGATTGGTTAATAAGAGACATTTTGCAGGTAAATTTAATGTGAGTGCACACCTTAAAGGTTTGAGTGCACACCTTTAATGTGAGTGCACACCTTAACAATGTCTAAATTTGATGATTATCATGTTCATTAATTGGTAATTTGTTCAAGCCCTAAAAAGTATACTTTAAGTCTTATCAGTTGAAATTTAGCCATCAGTGTAAAAATGTTGACAACATAGCATCCAACAGTTCATCAACAGTATTCATATGTGTATTTATGCAGAGGTTCTTGGGTTAATCCCTGTACATATTAATGAGATTTTTATTGAAGTGAATTGCATCTGTGCTCTATGAATAGCCTTGCAGCTGTGTTCCAATGTTTTATTATTCCAAGTCAAGATCAAACAAAACAAGAGATAAGTGCTCATCCTATTCACCAAAACACAACATTCTTAACCCTTTTCAGCAGTTATTCATTACTGCATTTCGCTGCATACTATTATATAGTTTCTATTGTTCAAGGTGGCATGATAAGCTTATCCACCACTTTAGCATAATGCAGATATGTCCGTCGTATCATGTTAGAATTGCTGAAGTTTCCTGCTTCTCTATGCCTGTTCATCTCTATTCATCAATCTACGTATTTGCAAGTTACCCGGGAGTGATCATATAAATTATTTGGCATCATGAAAAACTAGTAATAGTTTCTAGTTTCATAGTTTCTTAGGTTCATCCTTTCCAAACGTGATTTAAAAATATTATTATGGCAGTCAGTCGGGTCAGGTTTCTTTACTGATTGAATAATAGTAATGTCCAAAAGAAACAGGGAAATCATACTGTAACTTTTGTCAATAGTTCTCCAAAAATCAAATTAATGGAATGACACAAGTGAGTTTTAATATAATGGCATTCAGAACAGCAGAAATGAAAGGACTACAAAAGTCCTGATATGTGCTGTGCATCATTAGATAGAGGATGAAAAGGCATGTGGAAAAAGTGTTTTAATTTTTAAAAATTATGCTGAATTCATAGAGTTATGATCAATAGAAGTCAGGCTATTTCAGTTTGTTGCCTATGTCTGAATGATTAATGAGCTCTTTACCACGCGGTACATAATAAATATTAATTAGAAACAGGTGTAGCTTTGGATGATGCAGCGGCTAAGTGATTTGTAACTACTTAATTATATTCTAGCAGTTAATGTTACACATGATCAGATAATTTAGTCATTAAGGTTGTAGGCTGTGGTGCTGAAGGTCCAGGGTTCAAATCTACACAGAGAATTATATTTTTCTTTATTATTATTATCTTTTATTTGTAACACCCCCACAGACTCTGTAGTTCTATACAGGGTAAGTGTTTGTCAAAAACAATTGAACAAATTACAAAATAATGGTGGACCCTGTTATTGAGCTTAAAATCAAGCATGCAGTGTACTACAGGGTAAAGGTGAGACATAGAAGGGTGATGTACAAAGCATTGTGCATATTAAGGCTGAATGTGATAACTTTCTTTAAAAAGAAGAGCTTTAGTGAGGGTTTACAGCATTTGAGGCAGGAAAATAGTCTAGCTGAACAAGGCAAGGAGTTCCAAAGAATAGGGACAGAATGAGAAAAGTTCTCAAGGAGGGAGTGAATAGTTGTAAGTGTATGTAGAGACGAGAGCAGAGATATAACAGGGTGCATTATTGTTAAAGGCTTTATACATTAGGGTCATTATTTTAAATGTTATTCTAGAGGCTATGGGAAGCCAGTGGAGTGACTGACCGAGTGGTGCTGCAGACACTGGACTGGACTGGAGAGAGACGGATGATAGGGAGTCCAGCAAGGCGAGAGTTGCAGCAGTCTAGGAGAGATATGAAGAGAGATAGAATTAGAATTTTGGTCGGGTCTTGTGGGACATATTTTGGAGATGTTTTAGTTGAAATTGACAAGATTTTGTAAAGAATGAAAGAGAGGGCATGATCCAGTAGAACCCAAGGACAACAGGCCTGGTAAGTGGGAGTGATGATGGCATTGTCAACAGTGACAGATATGTGAGGAGTGGGAGCTGTGGAAGAGGGTGGGAAAAATAGGAGCTCAGTCTTAGATATGTTGTGTATAGAGGCAGTTGGCAACTTGAGCTAGAAGAGAGGGGTAAATACTGGTGCAGAGAGGTAGATTTGGATGACTTCTGCATATAGGTTATACTCAAATCCCAAATAATTTATTAGGATACCAAGAGAGGAGTATCAATGTATCGATGGAGTAAAGGAGGGGATGCAACATTGAACCTTGGGGTACGCCAACAGTCAGAGGGTGAGGCGAAGAAGAGGAGCCACAGAAGGAGGCGCTGAATGTCCAGTTTTCTAGATATAATGTGAGCCAAAAGAGAGCAGATGCTAAGAGAGCAGAGAATTTGGGTAAAAAGAGGATGGTCAACTGTGTCCAGGAGAATTAGAATAGAGATGTGACCTTTGACTTGGCTGTGAGCATGTCTTTAGTGACTTTAGTGCGAGCTGTCTCTATTGAGTGTTGGGGATAGAAATCAGATTGGAATGAGTCAAGGAGGGAGTTGGAGGAAATAGATTGGGAAAGGCTATTGTAGACAATATGCTCAAGCAGTTAAGAAACAATGGGAAGTAGAAAGATAGGGAAATATTTAGATGTAGTTGGATCAGATGAAGGTTTCTTAAGAATGCGTGTAATTATGGCATGTTTTAAAGATGATGTAAATTTGCCAGTGTTTATGGAAAGGTTTAATAAATATGTGAGAGATAAGTGTGGTAGAGAGGGAAGGGATTAGCTGTGATGGAATAGGATCAAGTGGACAAGTTGTAAGACAAGAGGTTCATAGAAGACTAGAGATTTTATCCTCAGTCAAAGGAGTCCATGATAAATGTGTTGTCAGCATAGAAAAATATTTGAATAATTATGTGAATTAAATATTTTAAAAAACATACATACAGGTGGTCCTCAGGTTACAGGCAGCCCATACTTAAGAATGGGATCCCAAGGCTTTTTGTATGAGTTTGTTTTTATGTTCTGTTTGAATTTAAATGAACTCAATAGTTTCTGTAACTTATAATTACAGTACAGGGATATCATTATTATTACAGTATTACACTGTATTATTATTACTGTCACATATGAGCCTACTAGTTCACATAATTATTAATATATATATATATATATATATATATATATATATAATGAAATTAGTTTAACTATTATACATACTTTCTAAACCAGAATGTGTAGTGGTTTCATAAAATATATTCATTAGAAAGTCAATTAATCTAAATGAATGGCTTCCACTTATTTTTTTTAATTGACTGATGTATTTATTATCACACAAATGATTAAATAAGTAAATAAATAAGTACAGTGGTTAAGCAAAAAAAATGAGAGGAATGCAGGGGAATCACATATGGCATACCAATGAAACAAATCTTTAAAACACAAAGCATACCACTAAATCACCACACACTGATCTCAAACACAGTGTAAATCTATAATAGAATGTGTAACAGTTACAGACTCCATCCTTATTATTTAATAGTCACTTGCCCGTCAAAAATGATGGCATAATATAGTGTTATACATTGTGTTTTCAATCTGTTTATGCGCTGCCTCTCTGTGTACCATGCTTCCCACCTCTGTACACCTCTGTGGGGATCACGATGAGCACCAAAGGTGATCAGTTCAAAGCAGGAAAGTTGAAGTACATGGGGAGAGAGGCTTGCAATGAAATCACAAATATAATAATGCATGTTAATTTTTGTTTGTTCATTTTCTACATTGTTGAAAGCAATATATTTTTTTGTTTCTATTATTTTTTATTACCATTACATCATATTTTTTATATACATATTCTCTTTTTTTCATTCACGTGTTTTCTAAATGTACAGAACATTGTATCGCATTTGTTTTTTGTTTTTTATTACAAAACCTCATTATATACAATATTTTTAGTAAATACTTTCCCATCATCTAATAGTTTATCTTGAATTTCTGTTTTTTTTTCAGAAACACTTTAATTTCTAAAGTATTTTTACATCTTGAAAATGCCACATATAGTTGACCATGTGCAAATACTGGTTCATCCAATTACAGATCAACAGAATTAAAAGTTTGACTGTGATTTATTTATAGTCATGGCAAATGCTATAATAATTAGGAATTCTCTTATTGTAAGTACAAACAGCAAACTGCTTTTAAATGGAGCCAGATCTATCCTTGGAATAAAAACTATTTCCCCTTTTATGTGTACCATTCAGAATTTCAGCATGTATGAAATTATCTTTTAAATCCTGAACAATTAATCTTATGCCATTACAAAGCAATTTTTCGGTTCATATTCCTAAGTAACATAACGATTGCCCCTTTTTTTTAGCTGCAAAATATGTGGTGGCATTCCAGATGGTGTTAGTGCATTTATAAATTCAGTGGAAAAGTTTGTCTCACTCTGTTTGTCATCAGCTAGTACACAATCTGCACTATAATCATTTTTTTGGTCCATCTTTTAATTTTAAATTGTCATTATTTAGAAGCAATTCATCTTTATTTTTCAATGTTAATATGATGTTTTGTGCAAGCTCTGAATAATCATTGCTAATTATTCCATTTTGGAATATAGCTGATATTATTGAATCCTTACATATCATTGAAGATGGAATTTCATCATTATCCTTTGGTAAATTTGATATTACTTCTGTTTTGAATTTGCGATTTTAATTAACCAGTAATTTAATTGATTTTGGCCTTCCAATCTCATATTTTTCTCTCATTTAAGATGTCTAAATTCTTTGCTAAGTGGACTTGACTTTAAACATGTTTCAACAATGTCTATTCGATTTCCATGTACAACAATTTAAAGTTAATGTTTGCCTAAAATCCCCATCAACATAACCTTCTCCCCAAAAGGCAGATCATTAGCCATAACTTCATGTAACAAACAATCTACACATCAAACAGGATGGCAAGACATCATTGTTGCCTCATCAATTATAATGAATTAACTTTTTCTTAGATTGGCAGCTTGAAATTATGTCATGCTAATATAGGAGACCGATGTATCCAAAATGGGAACTGTAAGTTTAAATCCACTATGTACAGTTCTACCATCTTCCAACAAAAGTGCAGCAATTCCAGTTGTTGCAAATTAAAGTACAATTTCATCTTCCCCTCTAATTAAACTTATCAATAAATTATATAAATACGTTTTGCCCGATCCACCTGGTCCATCTAGATAAAAATAACGCTCTTTGACCATTTCGTCCTCTAGTGCTTGTTGTATGGCTTTAAATCCAATTGTAATTTATTCAATGTAGCCATTTTCTACTGTTCATAGTTTATTTCATCTATAATTCCTGGATCTGCCAGATTAAATGTTGCACAACCTAAGCCATGACAAAAAAAGACCTCTTGAATTACCATTAATCCTTTAAATCCGCAAAGATAATGCATTAGCTACATTAAAAAATATGCAAATGAAAGAAAATTGTTGCCTCATTTGCCTAGGCTTTTGACATAGTGCTGCTTCGTCCAAACATCTCTCCAATTCAGTATCATCTGCAAGGAAGTTTCTTTGTTGCTCAGCTAATTGAAAGGTATCATAAATTATGTCACTCATAGTTCTCGAATGTTCAAAACTTTGTGCACCAGGAACATCTAGAAAGAGTAAATGTAAATAAAAATGTTCATTGTCTCTTGGACTAACATTATAAGTTATTGGAATAATTGTATTACCATTCCTTTTTCTTTTTTGCCATGCCCCATTAATGAAAACATAATGCTATGGAATCTCAATGTATAAGAATTCCCTTGCCTCACTGTCTTTACAATTTAATGTAAACCAAGCAGTAAGTGTAATTTCACAAGCATTGAAATAAACTAACTGTCTTTGTGGCAAATGAACATCTAATCAAAAAATTGCATGTGACCGATCATGCATTTCAAATTTCAAAAGCCGCCACACTGCTTCTGGAGCACTTACATACAGAGCATCTGCATGACATGAAAGATCATCATGTAAAATTTGATTTTCTTCTTCCTTTTGTTCACTTTGAATAACTACAGTTGCGGCATCATATACTTTATAAATATATTTATACACATATTTATTTGATTTGATTGAAGTGCAAGCTTCAACATTTATGTATGCTTTGTATTTCACCAACAAATGTGGATTATATGGAACAACACATCAATTATCTAGATTTTTTCCACGAATAATTGCAGTTTGACCTTCTCTTCTTCTATACAAAGGATATCACAATATGATAATTTGACTGAATTTTCCACTTTCCATACATGGCGAGTGAAGATTTAACTCTCCACATGGTCCATGAGTCATGCGATGTGCAACAATTTCATAAAGGGTAGCATTTTTGTGTGGATCTAGTAGTTCAGCAAAAATAACTGAATCCACTCAATCAGCAGAATTCAATGTATCTTTTTCTTGAATGATTATAAGAATATGTGCATGTGAAAGTCCTCTTTTTTAAAATTCTGTAGTGAAATTATAAGCCGCACACTTGCCAAATAAATTACAGAATGTTATGTCCTATATTAATGCTGATAGCTTAATTTTGCCCAAAAATGTTGGTAACGCAATGTTAAAACTGCGGGCTCTCGAAGTGAGGGCCACAGTTCTGGGCTGCAACCGTGGACCTCGTGAAGCGAGGGCCCCGGTTGCAGCCAGGCAAGGAGCACTGATGGCATTCATTGCGCTGGTGAAGATGAGTGCCATCCCTACGACCCCGCACGTATTAAGCATCAGGACTACAGAACAACAGAAAACTCAAATACACAATTCACAATGCGAGACCCATGGCAAAAATTGCGGCACGTAACACTTTGAAAAGGAAACCGCCACTTTAAGAAAAAAAAAATACGACCCGCAAAAAATACGAACTTAAAGGCTGAACCACACACATTTAAAAATACAAAAAAAAAAACATACCAAAAACATCACACACAGCACGGGGGAACAGTCAGGGCGTCTGGGAGTGAGGTTGCACTCAAATTTACGTTGAATGTGCCACTCAAAAATCCTCTAAGCAAGAGAAAAAATGGCAGCAGAAAAAAAACAAAAACAAGGCTACACGCAAAATACCGCCAGGCACATACGACTTTTAGCCAGGAACGCACGAGGTACAAAATACACTATTAGGAGGATGGAAAATGCTTTAGACCCGAGTAACACATACACACTCGCCTACGGATAGCCTTTTGGCTCGATTTGCGGGTTACACGGTTGAACACCAGTGAATTTTGTTGCAATTTAATAGCGTGATTGGAAATGTAACAGTTACGAGCTTGACAGATCAAAGGATTTGCGGGCGCGCAGTACAAATGCCCTTGTTCCATAGACTTTTCTCGCCCTTGCGGGGTCAAGTCGTTAACAGGTTGCTTTACGGGGCCAATTTAATGATTTTTTACATGATATACTATGTAACACATTTAGATAAAGGTATTTTGTAATTTGTCTATAAAGTAATATGTTGTTTGCTTCAACTATCACATATTATAATTGTCAAACTGAGGTTTTTTGGTCACGTTTGCGAGCCTTGCGTAGCAAGGCGAGCCATTGAAGCACAGAAGTCTTCCGAGCCAGGAGTACTTAACATATGAGCGCCAAAGGCACTCATCGCCTGCAAGTCTCGCAAAGTGAGGTGAGCAATTGAGGCATTGAAACACATGGGACTTAGGCAGAAATGGGTGCCGAAGGCACTTGCGAGCTGTTGATTCATTGAAAAACGCGGGACTTAGCCTCCAAGCAGTTGGGAAACGCGGGATTGCCGTAGGCTGCAAGCAGTTGAGGAACGCGTGACTTAGAAAAAGAAAATTGTGAGGCGAGGAACTTTAAAAATTACAAGGTTGGAACAATATGAAGTTAACGGCCAAACCGCGCAAATCAAAAAACACGAACAAAAAAAACCTTACACACAGCACGGGAGCCAGGACGAGGTTGCATGAGAATTTAAGCTGAATTTGGCGAGTATCGGCACTCGAAAATCAGCTAAGCAAGAAAAAAAATGGCGCCCAAAAAAATTAAAACGAGACTACACGAATCCGAATCGTGCAAACCACCGCCAGCCGTGTACCAGGAACGTACGAGGTACAAAATACACTATGGTGGAAAATGCTTGCGAGCCGCGTAACACATACACAATTGCCGCCATTTCACAACACTAACTTGCAACTAATAATATTACCATACCAATCGAAAATGGCGCTTCCCCCTCAGCCCTCCTTGCGGACCTCTGTGGTTTACCTCAGCCCCCTGTACCCCCCGTGGCCCCCTGTGGCCTCCCTCAGCCCCTTGTGCCCCTCTCAGTCCTTGTGGGCTCGTGTGGCCAGCTGCAGACCGCTACTGCCTCCCTCGGGTCTTTTGTAGCCACCTAGGTCCTTGCAGTCCCTTGTGGCCCCCCACAGACCTCTGTGGCCCCATCGGACCTCTATTGCCCCCCTCAGCATTCTGGCCTGCCATGGTGCCTCCTCACCCTAGGAAGTGGAGTGCAGCATTGGGTAGCTAAGAAAGTATTTATATAGGTAAGTATATATATATATATATATATATATATATATATATATATATATGCACATGTATGTGTACATGGTGTATATATATATATATATATATATATATTTATATATATATATATATATATATATATATAAATATGTAGGTGTCTGTGTATATTTATATATATATATATATATTTACATATTTTATATATATATATATATATATATATATATGTACTGTGTGAGTTAATGTGGAAGGGGGATCGGGAGGTGCAAAAAACAATTGTGCCTGCCCCATCCTGGTTTTTGCACCAGGCCCCCCCATGCATTGGGGAGCACTGGGATGGAAGTTATTTGCAATTGCATGTTGTTTCACCTGCAGTTGTTTAAGGCAGCAAGACTGAGTCTCAGTTGCTGTGCTCTAGGGCTTCAGCTCAGTGGATTGTCCTACTTGATTAGATTAACTATGTTTGACAAGGCTTGTACTAAAGCTTATCCGATTAATAGATTCACAACCCTTGGACTATTTCTGGTTATTCTTTGCTTGTCTCCTGAGATCCACAGTTATTTGGCTGACACTTTTCTTTACTTTTGCCTCCAGATCTCTTCCTACAAGATTGCCCAACAACTGCACTGATACATAATCAGCGTTATGCTCTTTGGAGGCTGAAAGGAGCAAATTAGATGGATGGCTTACAATCAGTTATCTTGCCCCACACATAAGAGATTCACAGTTCAATGGAAATGTTATTTTAACTTTCCATGTCCATATTTGTGGAGGGTAAGGCAATGGTAATGACAAGAACTTCATATTCAATGCTCAGTAACTTGGTACTTTTACCATCTCTTTTCTTGCTTTTAAGTCAATCAGTTGTGTCTCCATGACCCTATGAACTACAGCACGTCAGGAACATATTTTGTTATGTCCTGGTTGTGCTTATCCATAAGTCAAATCAAAGATACCGGAGTGGGTTTCTAGTTCCTTCTCCAGATTTCCATCCATACATGTATATTAGCATTATATACATTGCACTATTTTTAATAGCTAACGGATTATGATGGCTGGCTTTCACATTTTTACTCTTCCAAATTTCCCAAATTTCTTTAAAGTCTGTAATTTTTACTAAGTTATGAAAGCCTTATGTATTGCTGATTTTAAGTGTGTAAGTTATCAAGTGTTATTATATACTTAATAAAAGACATATATGAGTGGAGATCCTTTAGCAAAGAATTTAACAAGTCGGTTGGAATATATGTAAAATATGAGTTGCCTTTTAGTGTTGTGTTGCTAATTTCAAGGGAAGGAATGACTACTTAAACAATAGCTATGAAAAAGAAAATTGAAATGGGTAAACTGCAATGAAAAATTAATTACTTAAGTTTTTGAGATAGGCTTTTTTTAGCAGTTAAACAGTCTGTCATTTTTAAACAGCAATTAATTTTTATAGAGTAAAATTCCCCATTTTGCCTGGAAATTAACCTGCTGTAATATATAATGATTATGACTATATTTGTTCCAGTCCACAAAGATATTTTGCCTAAAAAATATAATATTTAATTAGCTCAGTTGCAAGTTGCAAACTCTTACCTTTACAATTACACAGTCGTATGCAGAAGATAATTCTCCAAAGTAATGTTTTTCATGTTGAAATCTGAAAATAATTCTGGGAATCTGATATTTGAACTGGGATTCATTTTTATTTCTTTTTTATGTATGCATTTTTGTTGTTAATTGAAAGGACACAGAGACTACTTAGAACTCTAAATTTAACTTAAATATTTGAAATATATTTTATTAAATGTTTAATTTTTAACATTGGATTTGCTAGTTCATATTCCTATATTGGGCAACAACCTGTCTTTGTTGATTTACTGTTTACAGTGTATTTACTATAATGTTTGCTTCATCATAAGGAGTCCAAAATTCCCATCACTATTCTATAAAGACATAGTTGTCTCAAACCATTTTGAGACATTTTGTTGTTGTTTTTACAGACTTCCATCCCTAAGCAAATTTACACACATACAGGAGGAAAAAAGACTTCTCGCTACTGCAGGACCTTTTTTTTAGCAATTTATGTATCTATTCAAATCCATGCTATCAGAGTTTTACATAGTGGACTCACAACTCGTAAAGCCATGTACTGTTCAAAATATGCAAGGGGCCGAGTTACGTGGTGTGTCAGCAAATTACCCAATCCATGTATTTTATCGACTTTCTTGCTGCTACACAGCCCTAGTAACCAACAGAAAACGTGAATGTCACATTAATTGACAGTAATAGGTCATAAAAGAGCTGGTTTCCCACCCAAATGGTGACTGTGTTGTAGCATTTTCTAGTTAACATGTAGGTCAAGGAGTTGGTGGATTTTGAAACTTTGAAATAAAGAGAAGGATATTTGTTTATTTCAAGCAAGAAACACTTTTGTTACACTAAATCTACTATTAACAGATTACAAATTTCACCTAATTTGCCAACACTTAAATTATTACATTCATATATAGTTACATGGAATATGTCTAAGGAGATTAGAGCAGCAAAATGCTGAGGGACTGGATCTCCCCAGTGACCATCATTGGACATCCAGGCCTAGTGGACACGCAGGATCCAAGCACCATGCCAGGTGAATATCATATACACCAACATCCCCTCACATACCCACACATGTACACCACACACACATAGATAACACACATCCAATGTAAATGCTGCCCACCAATGAAAGAGAAATGTGAGCTTCTGGAATTTTACTAGGGATATATTATACCTATGTGTCTAAGTACTTAGAGAGAACAAATTATAATGAGTATCATTTAAGAAAATAATTAAAGTGAAAAAACATCAAATAGAGAGTCTATGTATGGCTGGGCCCATTGCAGCATATGCAGATACAGACTCTGTAGATCTAGATGTGCAGCAAAATGTACTAGCCTATCAGGGACGATGTCTTAGCAACATGTTGCATAATGTTGGTAAGAGACGGTCACAGATTGGTCAGTATGATAAACTGCCCAGAAAGTTCATCAGTGCATTTGTTTTCATGAGCTGCAGAGGGCAGACTGCAGTCAGATTAATTATTTTGATATGAGCCAGTACAAACAAAGCTCATACTACTTTCAAGATCATCTGTGACAAATAATAACTCCTCACAATGGCAATTGAACCATCCAGGATGAAAATATCATCATGCCAAATATATAGGAACACACAACAATCCAATGATCATAAAATGTTATTAACACAGATGCAATTGCTCTCTTATTTGAGCACCCAGGAGGTCGCACCTTAGTACCTCCCCACTCCACTATCACCACCACCTCCTCTATCAGACTCTCTGGAACTGACAGTTCACAGACCCCAACCCCTCTCGCCCAGAGTTGGAAGCTATGCTGGTGGAGATTCTGGCACATGTCCAGCACAGGAGTATTCCATGGTAAGCCTCTTGACCAGCGTCTCCTTCCAGCTGCCCAGGGTGGGCTGCAGCATCAGGAGGCTCTATAGGCAGACGAGGTGCTCCAACATCAAAAATGGAGAGTTTCATGGCCAGACTGCTCCAGGCGGTGCAGAATCAGAGCCAACTCTTCCAGCTGAACATGGACATCACCCAGCGCATTCTGGTTGCAAGCAGCTCCTCATCTTCACAGAACTATCACCAGCTCATCAGCAGCCTTGCCCCTCCTCGTCTTTATATGATACCAGATACTTTAGTCTAATCTTATAACAGACATTAATACTGATGAACTTTGTTTCCATCAGTATTAATGACTACGTGTTTAAACATCATGAGCTCATAACAGTCATTGGTAGTCTGATAACATCTGGATATCTATAAAATGGGATATCAATATGGCCAAATTATGTCATATAAGTATGAGGATAGTGCTCTTGACCCAATGAGTGTGGTCACGGCTAAGCATTCCTTTTAAAGTCCCACCTCATTGCTATTTTTAATGCAACGGATTTCTCATGACAGAGGCAACATGGTTTACACTGCTTTAGATGAACATCCAGTAAATTGGTTTATTGTTACAGTAACAGTAAAAAAAACACTTTATTGTACATACAGATACTGCTAGATTTTTCTCCTTTTTTTAAAAATATGACAATACATTGATCATTTCTTTAATTTTTTCTGATCACACTGTATAAGTGTAATTTAATTGGGTTACTTAATCCAGGAGTTAATGCATCTGTTTAAATAAGAAGATGACGACACAATGAAAGCGCTATGCACATTACTGGTTATTTCTATTATATGAAGTGATGACAGTGACACAGGCGTGGTTTTCCAGATGTCACCTGAAATAATATGCCCAAAGTGTGTTTAAGTGTTTTTTTTATACCTTATTAGCACATATTCCTTCAGTGAGGTAAAAAAGTATTTGATCCCCTGTTGATTTTGAACATTTGTCCACTGACAAAGTAATGATCAGTCTATAATTTTATTGGTAGGTGCATTTTAACTTTGAGATGCAGAAGAACAAAAAAACAAACAAGAAAAACGCATGTCAAAAATGTTATAAATTGACTTGCAGGTCAATGAGTGAAATCCCTTATCAATCAGCAATATTTCTGGCTCCCAGGTGTCTTTTATACAGGTAATGAGCTGAGATTAGGAGCACTCTCTTAAAGGGAGTGATCCAATTATCACCTTTTTACCTGTATAATAGACACCTGTCCACAGTAAATCGAATAATGAGGATATGCTGCTAAGTACTCACTTGAAAAGTACTTTACTAAGACAAATCTGAAGCTCATTATTCTTAGTGTATACTCTTGTGATACCAAGGTGAACCAGCCCATTATTAAATATTCTCCATGGAGTATCATAGAAAGTGGGCTTATGAAATGGAATCTATATCCTTCTAAAATACATACAGATGTGTACATAGGGCTTGCAAGCTGACATGTTGTAGAGAGTAAATTATTAAAAGTGGAAAATAATTTCAATAACTTACATGTTTTGTGACACACTTGTGTCTACTTGTGAGACTAAAGTGTACCTAATTGCATTTTTGTCAGTTAGTCTAAAGAATCAAGTGACCGTTGATTCAACAGAGACACAAATGACAGCAAATACCTTTTTTGAAATAATCTAAGAGGTTGTTCCTGCAAGTCACATTCTCTCAGAATTATGGCACTAAAAATATGTTAAATTATGTTTAACTTTAAATGCTCAAATCAGCTGGTTAGACACCCTCCACTCATTACAAAATATTTTTAGAAGTCTGAACCATCCCTTTAATTCACTTTTAAACACCCTTTGATAAATAACCCTTCATATCACTTATCTCAAGCATTGGCAAGTATGAATACTTACTATATATATTGCTAAGGCTTGCAGTTTTTGTTCACACCTTTCTGCTTTTAAGCCAATAATTATATATGCAGTTAGAAAAAATATATTTGTTAGACTAAACTAAAATTTGAATGGACAATGAAGAACAAACCTTGACAAGAAATCCATAAACTAACAAATTGCATACACGGTCACGGTTCTGTTCTGTCCAGAATAAATTTCATAATATTATAGACTAGAATTAAAAAACAATAATGACCTTCGGATAAAAGAGTAGTAAAAACCAATGATCTACTTTATCCATACACAAAGAGACATATTAATACATTTGGAGAACTTAATTGTTAAAGACCAAATTGGTTTGTTAAATATAAAATTTCAAATAAATTAGCAACTAGACATATGAGTGAAATAATAGGCAATTCTAATCATTGTATATTTGTATGATAAGGTGCTACTTCAACGAGTTTCAATGAGAAGGATACTATGCAGAAATTATAAAAATATTGTATTGAAAAAAGTAAATTACATTTAAATGTTACAGTAAGTAGCTTTTGTAAAGATATTAATCATTAAAGAGACATTGTTAAAGATCAGCTGAGCATAGTCACACTTGCTTCACTATTGTTAAGTAAGTTCTGAAATATGAATTAGCTTCTATATCTATTTTATTACTTGATTTGCAGGCAAGAACAGTGCAATCAAGCAGTTTTTCATAACTAAAATTTACACTAGCTAAACTCATCTACTATACTCAATGCTGAGTGTCTGCAGCCCCTCTCTGTCCTTATATTTCGTCTCTTGTCTCCAAATACTCGCACAACCGCCCTCTTCGTTCTGCTAACGACCTTCTTCTTTCCTCCTCTTTCACCACCTCATCTCATTTCCGCCTTCAGGACTTTTCTCATGCTGCCCCTATTCTCTGGAATTCCTTGCCTCCACCAGACTATCTCCCTGCCTTAAACCCTTCATAACCTCACTAAAAACACATCTGTTTATAGAAGCCTATCACCTTCCACCCTAACATGCACTACACTTCTCTAACCCTCCTGTACCATACCCAAAACATTTAGACTGTAAGTCTATGAGTTTTCAATTTTGCACAGTGCTTTGGGGAAAACACAATGCACACCTGATTCTAAGCTCAAAGACATGGTCCGCCATCCTTACCCATTATAGCGCTACTGAATATGTTGGTGGTTACAAATAAATGATAATAATAATATAATAATATACCATATTGGTCCGAATATAAGCCGCACCCGCATATAAGCCGCACTCGTAAAGTTCAAGGGGAAAAAATAGAAAAAAGATAGTACTCAAATATAAGCAGCAACCGTAAAATTGGAGAGAAAAAGACTCTCAAAGTGATCAGCCATTGCAAGAAATAGGCTTTCCAATTATCACTGTAGCTTTTTTTGCAGGTTATAGACTTTACAGGATGTTAGAATCACTAAAACCGTAAATTGCTATTCAATACCGCAGTCTCAAGCACGAAAATCGGCACCCTTAACTCGCAATAGCGCAAATCGGCAGTCATTTTGCGTTCGCGAATAGAAACCGCACACCTTACAAGCAAAGTTCGCAAACCGGCAATGATTTTTTTTACGCTCGCGAATATAAGCCGCACCCTTAACTCGCAAGCTCAAAAATCGGAAAAAAGGTGCGGCTTATATTTGGACCAATACGGTAATAATAATAATAATAGTGGACTTGTGATACCTTGGCAAGGTAACATAACAGGCTGACCTGTATTTTTGAGGCTACAGCAGATGTTGAAATACTTACATAGTTACATAGTTCCATAGTAATTGAGGTTGAAAAAATACTTTTAGCCCATTGTGTTCAACCTTTTAAGATCTTCTGACCCCAGATATTTCCTGACCCCAGATACTGGCAATCAGATTCCTCCATGAATCAATACTCCCTCTCTAATTATCCAGGCTATCCCTTCATACCCTTTCTATTTAAAAAATATATCCAATCCCTTTTTAAAGCTATCTATTGAATCCACTGTCACCACCTCCTTTGGTAGAGAATTCCACAGATGAACCACCCTTACTGTGAAAAACCCTTTTCTTTCTTTAAGGTGGAATCTTTTTACTTCTAACCTCAATGGATGTCCTCTAGTCAGTATAAAAACCTCTTGGCAAAAAAAAGCTTCCTTGACAAATCTTTATACTGACCCTGGATGTATTTATATAGGGTAATCATATCCCCTCTTAGACACCTTTTTTCTAGAGAAAAAAAGTTTAATTTGGTTAGTCTTTCTTCATAAGTTAGCCCCTCCATTCCCCTTATTAGTTTTGTTGTCCTTCCCTGTACTTTTTCCAGCTCTAAAATGTCCTTTTTATGAAGTTGTGCCCAAAACTTTACTCCATATTCCAAATTAGGGCGTACTAGGGATTTGTATAGTGTAAGAATTATATTTGTTTCCCTTGCTTCTATACCCTTCTCAGTACATGCTAATAGTTTATTTGCCTTTGCAGCTGCTGCCTGGCACTCCCAAATCCCTTTCAATATCTGATTCCCCTAGATTTGCTACATTAAGTTTATAAATTGCATGGTTATTGTTCCTTCCCAGATGCATAACCTTACATTTATTCATATTAACTCTCATCTGCCTTTTAATTGCCTATTTCTCTAATTTATCCCTTATTAACCCTTCTAAAAGTTTTCCCACTACCAAAGTGAGGCTTACAGGTCTCTAATTCCCAGGATTTGCTCTTGCCCCCTTTTTTAATATACTGTAGGTATCACATCTGCTTTTCTCCAGTCATCTGGTAGCGACCCAGTGTTGAGAGATTCTTGGAAAATTAGATATAATGGTTTGGCTATTACAGAACCCAGTTCCCTCAGCACCCTTGGATGTATTCCATCAGGACCTGGGGCTTTATAAACATTTATTTTTTCCAACCTCTTTTGGATTTCTTCCTGCCACTACTGTTATACCAAATTAGTATTTCATATGTAGTTAATCTGTACAATGTCAGGGAATGTAGGTATGGAACAGGTTATGCCATAATATACAGTATAATCAGGAGGAGGAAAATTACACCCACCTAGTTTTAATGCATAGACAAGCAAATCTGTCTCGTTTGAGCTACTCTCAAAGTCACAATTTCTAGATAGCAATGTTGCTGTGTATTTTGTTATCTGATTGATAACAAAACAAGCAGCAGTTCTCTTGTACTGTTGTACAGAAGGTACAAAAACATATTTAAATCTGAAAGATTGTTAATATACATATTACTTGATCAGAGGGAATAGTGTTGGCTACATCTCTAGGATTTTTCATATTTCTGCTTCAGTTTCCAATACATACCAGTATTATGTTTAGTTCTGTGTGATTTTATAATGTTTTGCACTTGTTACATATCAGTTTTTAAATGACTGTTTTCTTTGGTTAAATGTAATATGTGTTTTTAAAAACCTAGCCTAATTTTATCTGTGTTTACAATTTCTATCACCTGATTGCTGCTAAAATGCATTTTCTTGCAGTAAACATATCCTGATGATGGTATGTTCTTTCTGTCAAAGTGTACTGTATGAAATGCATTTAATAGTACTCATTAAAGTACTTGCTGCTAATTAAAGTATTTAAATATACCATATTTGGAACCTATGCTGTATCTGTTTAACATTGACCACTAAATTAAAATCTTAAAACATATGAAGAACACACACTGACTCATATGAATACCAAGTGTAGAATTTGTACTATCCAAGACGAAATTAAAACTCAAAACATGTTTACTGATGAAAAATGGTAGCATATGCGAAAAAAAGACAAATGTGTAAAGTTTTTTTTTTTCAATTTATGTCTTGTGTGGTAACCTCTTACAACAATGTGGGACCCACCAGGAAGCATTGGCATATGGTATTCATGGGTGTAGGAACTGGGGGGATGAGGGGGACAAGTCTCCCAGATTTTTCAATGTGTAGAGAAGCAGTTTTGTTGTATTTTTATACTATATGCGGTATCCCACCCCCCAGATTTTCTTTGGCTCCTACACCCATGATGGCATTGTAAACTCATAGTTATCTAGACCAGTGTTCCATGGAACCCTGAGTTTCTGGGAACCCAAAAGACAATTATTGTACACGATTTATCACTGTGGGTGTAATTGAAATGATCATGTAGAGAGGTTATAAGAACCTAGGGATTTTGAAATCATGTTTTTTGCTTTTGTAGAGGAGTTTTGGATATTGAAGTACCATTTTGGAGTGCAGTCTATGGTTGGTGTGTTTGTCTACTCAGATTTAAATATACTAAATAGTTGATAGTTGTTATTGATAAACAAATATTGGCTAAACGCTAATACTCCAAATTTAAAAGGACGCACTGAAATGCATTTAGCAGTTCCTTTACTTAAAATCTGAATAAAATATAACTTTAGCTTTAAAGTTCAAGTTTAATCAAATGTATTTGCTATGCAGCAAAAGCATTTTTTTTAAATCTTAGTGCTCCATCATTTAACATAGCCTAATGAGAAAAAAATCCCCACTGGAGAAGACTTTGGAACCTCACTTAAAGAGCATGCATCACTTCTTTAATAGCCTAGCCATTTTTCATAATTGTATAACATGGATTTTGTAGTCAGTTATATGTGCTGCATAATGCCAATTTCTCTTTATCTGCTTTTTTTTGTCTTTTATCTTTGTCTCAAATGTTCTGTAACTCTTCCCTTGACTTCTGTGCCTTATAACCTTTGTCTTTCTAATGGCAAACATTTATAAACTGCCTGTTTATTGCTTATGGTGTCTCTCTCTATTGTCTCAATAAATCATAAATAAGACCTTCAGAAAATATCATACTTCAAATATGGAATGTATAATTATAAACAAATACATTATAACATTTGATAAACCACTTGTGATTTGAAGCATATGTGAAGTCTGATGTTTTATCTTATGTGAATTATATAGAGAAAGGTATCATATTTTTTTTAAATAAATTAGTAAACTTTGGGCTGAGCCTGTAACCTGGTATTTTCCTGAGTTCTGTTGGGAGGTGTTCGGGTCTTAATTAGCATGCTGGGTGCTGTGAAAACACAAAACCTCACTATTCAGGGGTTCTTCCTGTAACTTAAAGCAGGAGGGTTAGGGGTGTACGTGGTTCCTTCACACCTGGTTTATGACATACACCATTATGTACATCTGTATACATACATAGCTAACATTTAAAAGAGAAAATCTATTTATTTGCATTAAACAGTAATATGTTACAAGCTCAGTGTCTTGTGTGGTTGTTTTCTCTGATTTGCACAGAGCTATGACAATGTTAACCCTTTGAGAGAAAAAAATGATGCTCTAAACAGCGCTGTTAAAAAAAAAAGATTAAGTCACACAACCTGCTTCTGAAAGGTTCTGCCTACCTGTCTTGCCTTCAAAGGCTTATAGAGGCAGAAACTGGTATTACGCCATCCCATTCTCTGGAATTTCTTCTTTCTCCTCTTTTCTGCTGGCTCCTTTACTTCTTTGATCTATGCCACAGTACCATTTAGTATTTTTTGCATTTTCTCTTGACCTCAACCTTTCTACAATTGCCTTGTCATTGTCCCACTCCCTCTCTATCCACTCACTATCATGCTCTTGTTTCTTTTGCATTCATTCTCCATCCCAGGATTCCAAACATCTTCCATCAATCTCATTTTCCATTCTTGGTTTTCTTGCATATCCTAGCTACAGTGAAAACAACCACATCCCCTACTCACAAAAATGTGCTTTTGTTTGCAGCAGCACGGTGCCCACAATAAAACAATTCAGCACTTATTCAACTACATTTTTAATCAGTATAGCTCACTGGCCACAGTAGTATCACAGGGTATCACAACTGTAATAGTGGTATGGTACATGACGGAAGATGTCTATAATGGTTAGGCATTGTTTGTGTGATTATAGTCACATAAGGTCAGGTATTATACGCACACAGTACACAGTGTTTTGAAAAACATTTATACAGAGAGAGAGAAAATATGGCTGAGGTAGTAAAATTATCAGAGACAATACAAATGAGCATAATGCAAATAAATGCCTCTAGGTGAAGGACACAACGGCAGTTCTAAAACTATTTTTTAATTTTTATTATTTTTTTGTAAACAAATGTAGCTATTATCTTACTTTTAGACTGATTAGCAAATACTTTGTAATTTGAAAATGGCAACGTGATGAAAAAAGTGATTACTTTATTAGGTACCTTAGCTAATTTATATTTTAAGTTACCGTACATTTTACATGAAGAGGAGACATACAAACTCTTTTCTCTCACATTCTCTGTGTACATGTAAATGCCCAGTTAGGAGATGAGTTCCAAACACTTGAGGGTAAATATGTTTTAATATTAATGCAGTTATTATTTATGTTAACTGGTATATTTGCTTAATTGTTGAATTACATGAACTATGTAGTATTTGTGAGTTGTCATCAGTGATCCTGTAGGTACATGGTGCCCTAAATTACTAATCTCCTCTGTTTTTGACTACTTTGCAATTCAACTTGTTCTTGGTATTCTGCATCTCGTAGAGCTGTGTAGCACTAAGCAATAATAGGAATAAAACCTGAGCAGGGTTGTTACTAGGTTATTCCCTGAAACAGAAAACCAATGGCATATTACAAATTTAGCACATAAACAAAGTGTGTGTGTCCTTTCTTCCTCTTCTTTCTCCCCTGAACATAACTGTATTTATTTATTTTAGCTAACTCTGCTAGTACATATTCTTTGATATGCTTATTACCCTTAGGACCTTTCCTGCTTGCTGGCTGCTTGCAGTGCCAGCCATCGGCCACCATGTGGTGCAGCCAATATTTTAGTGAATATCCTAGGGTAAGGGTTTAGGCTTAGGGTTAGAGTACTGACAGATAATAAGCATTACACTGACAAGAAATTCCCTGAAATTTCAGCCACCTAGTGGCTTATATCTGCCACTATGTACAGGCCAGCCAACAGGAAAGATTGTAACCTTATTATCAGTGCACATATCCAGATCAGGAAAGCAGGATGTCCCCTTTGTGAGCATATGGTCATAGTGGCCAATGTTAAAAACTGACTCACAAATTAGGCAACAAGATCCCTCCTTCTGCTCGTGAATAGAAATGAATCTCAATCTGGCCGGCAAGCAGTGCTGTAAAGGTAGAATATTAAAATAAAAATAAAAAAAAAACACTTCCTTATCTCTTCACAGGTAAGCCTCATCTTCATATCTTGTTAACTGTCTTTATATTATTTTCATGTGACATTTTCATATGTTTTCCTTACATAATTTGGTGTGTGCATTTTATATTTATTGCATATCATTTTATTTATGATTATTTCATTGACCCAACTACTTTAGCACATTTACTGTGCACACCAATACAATCCTAGTTTATCACATTATTTACATCTTATCACTCACTTCATTATCAATCAACACTTACTTTACTTCACCAACATGGTGAAATATGTTTAGCTGTGGGACTTAGGTACAATGCCACCTCTCTATTTTTCAATATAAACTAACCAATTAATATACCATGATTTCACATTATGTGAGAGAAAAATAATGTATACCAAATATTAAGATATATAACTGATTCCTTTGGTCATTTTTATTTATTTTTTATTTTCAAAGTCATTGAAATATCTTTCTAATGATATATATAGACCTCTGGAATATTTGTGCAGTTTTTCTGTATGCTTGGTGCTCATATCTGTCATTTTGCATTCATTTACAAGCAATTGTACTCTTTGTCGCAAATTGTCTAAATAAAGATCGGCGGGATTTGAATGAGCGTGGTGACGTCACTACGTTGACGTTCCGGCGCTGATTCGGTCTTTGCTGATACAAATAAAGTTAATTCAATTTTGAAGAACGTCATGACGTCATGACGCTACGTATCACTGCGTTCCTAACGTAATTCAATCACGGAAGCGATTTGTAGGCCTTAAATAGGCCTGAAATGCCAGTTAAAGTTAAAAGCCTTAGAAGAACTCCCCGTGGAGGGACGAAACGGCCCATTGGCACCACTTTTTTTCAACCCCATCTGAACCTTAGACTACTGAAAGCTAAGTTTAAACACTTTTTCGAGTGTACTTTTTTACCATATCATTGGTTTATTATTTTTCTCTACTATATTATACTATTATGCTCTATCTATCAAGAGGTAACGGAGAGCTTATGGAGAGCCTTATTGGAGAGCTTCATTACTGAACAGCAAGTATACTGCCATTATGGTTTTAATACTGTTATACTGCTATATGTGTTTTGCTCTGATCCAACAGCGCTATTTCTCCTTTACATAGATATTTGAGATATCCAAATAGAGCAATTTATTAGAGATTATATAAACTTTCAGTCCAACTCAAAGCATTTTTTTGGTATCAGATTTTTTCTAATGTATATTTGTTTTTATATGTATATAGATACTTGTGATTTTTTATATATATTTTTTACAATCCTATGATTGTCAGTATATCCTGTATTAACAGGAGGATCAGTATATTCTGATTTATGAGGATTGTGCACCATATTTCATGGTATGATTAGGAAATATGAAAATATACAGTCCCCTTTTTTATACATTTTAAACAGCGTAGTTTCCGGATCCAGAGTATCCAATTAAAGTTTTTTTCTTTATATATTCTTTTTTGATACAACAAGGGGTGTGAAGCACCTAAGATACCAGCTATATAGATCATCATTTTTTTCTATAATTTATATTTTAAGTTACATTTTACAAGAAGAGGAGACATACAAACTCTTTTCTCTCACATTCTCTGTGTACATGTAAATGCCTTGTTAGGAGATGAGTTCCAAACACTTGAGGGTAAATATGTATTAATATTACTGCAGTTATTATTTATGTTAACTGGTATATTTGCTTAATTGTTGAATTACATGAACTATGTAGTATTTGTGAGTTGTCATCAGTGATCCCGCAGGTACATGGTGCCCTAAATTACTAATCTCCTCTGTTTTTGACTAGTTTGCAATTCAACTTGTTCTTGGTATTCTGCATCTCGTAGAGCTGTGTAGCCCTAAGCAATAATAGGAATAAAACCTGAGCAGGGTTGTTACTAGGTTATTCCCTGAAACAGAAAACCAATGGCATATTACAAATTTAGCACATAAACAAAGTGTGTGTGTCCTTTCTCCCTCTTCTTTCTCCCCTGAACATAACTGTATTTATTTATTTTAGCTGACTCTGCTAGTACATATTCTTTGATATGCTTAATACCTTTAGGACCTTTCCTGCTTGCTGGCTGCTTGCAGTGCCAGCCATCGGCCACCATGTGGTGCAGCCAATATTTTAGTGAATTTCCTAGGGTAAGGGTTTCAGGTTAGGGTTTAGACTTAGGGTTAGAGTACTGACAGATAATAAGCATTACACAGACAAGAAATTCCCTGAAATTTCAGCCACCTAGTGGCTTATATCTGCCACTATGTGAGGCCAGCCAACAGGAAAGATTGTAACCTTATTACCAGTGCACATATCCAGATCAGGAAAGCAGGATGTCCCCTTTGTGAGCATATGGTGGTAGTGTCCAATGTGAAAGGTTACTCACACATTAGGCAACAAGATCCCTCCTTCTGCTGGTGAATAGAAATTAATCTCAATCTGGCCGGCAAGCAGTGCTCAAAAGGTAGAATATTATAATAAAAATTAAAAAAAAACACTTCCTTATCTCTTCACAGGTAAGCCTCATCTTCATATCTTGTGAACTGTCTTTATATTTTTTTTCATGTGACATTTTCATATTGTTTCCTTACATAATTTGGTTTGTGCATTTTATATTTATTGCATATCATTTTATTTATGATTATTTCATTGACCCAACTACTTTAGCACATTTACTGTGTAACCTTTTTTATTATTTTGACATTACTAGACAAAAGCAAAGTTTGCTAAAATAACATTTTTCGCAAACTTTAGTGGATATTTAATATTACCCATCATCATGTTCATGCAAACACCCTAACAAAATGTTCTTAATGCAAAAACACAGTTGTCAGTGAGACAATGAAGAAAAGTTTAATTAATACAGAGCCTTTATTCTCCATGTCTTCCTTTTCAAAATATTGCACTTTAATGCATGTGGGCATATGTAACTGTAATGTTTCACTATATATACTGTATGTCTTTCACTGGCACTCATATTTTGTATTGCAATAATATCCATGTTTTATACACAGATTCTGTGATTTAATTGATGCATTTTATTTAGTGAAATCATTGTTTCCTCAGTCTCATTGTGCAGACGTTCACACAAGAAGGAAGAATTATGTCAATATCTTATTGATTCCAGAACAGTGGTCTCTATTTGTTCAACATGAATCACAGTTACTATATCATAATACTTATATAGTATTGCAATCAGTAATCATTACCATTAATGTATGTTCCTATTATTTAGGATCAATTGTAGTTTATATGTGTTCTAGATTTTTGTAGAGATTAGTGGGGGTTTTACTATAGGGTGATGTATAAAGATTACAAAAGCAATTTTGCTTACCAAAACTGAGTAGTCGCCTTCATATTTGATATAATCAGCTTCAATATGTTCACATTACTTCTTTTTGATACACTGTTATTGCTAGGTAACCGGCGAGTGAACAATCTCTTTTTTATGTAACATTATTGTGAATCATTACTGCGCTGTCGCCGCATTTATAACTTTTTCTATGGGCTCTCCATCTGTGTAACCATAATTTTTTTTAACTTTGCTAGATAGTACTCTTTACGGCTTGTTATTTTTTTTTAACTATTTTATGATTTTTACATTCTCTAAAGTGTTCCTGAAAATGAGAAAAATAACCTGCTGTCAGCATAGCATTGCTTATTTTCTGACTTTATAGTGTGATTTAATGTATTTTAAATGTTTTTGTCCTTGACAAAGGCTCTTATTTAATTGATAATTAAATATTGAATACATATGAAAGCAATTTATTATATATACTGTACACCAAAGCACCCTGTAAGAGTACCAGCCATTAAAGTGCCTCATATACAGGTACTTTTCATTTGGTCATCTTACTAAACACACTCTATACATTCTTTGATCAGAGTAATATACAGGATACTTTTAGAAGAGAATTGGAATTGTATGACAGTTTTGTTTTTCATAAATCTTTTGAAAGAAGTTACATGAATCTCTATCTACAGTACCTTGCATAAGTCCTCATCACCACTGTTCTTTTCCACATTATAAAGTTTTACAACCTGGAGTTACATTTTATTTAATTGGAATTTTTTCCATTAGATTTACAAAACACTTTTTCATACACCAAATAATATTCTACTTTGTGAATCTGTTTTATTTCACGCATGTAATATGATTGTTTCACAGTATACCATGCTTATTATTTGATAGCAAGTCAATAAAACTATATGAAAATACATCATGTGTACTACTTAATATAAAAAAATATAAATGGCAGACTGGAATGCCTGATTTTGTGGGGTGATTACATAGTTAATTGATTTTAATTTCAGTTTCAAACATCACATGGAAAATAACTTGTGGCTCTGAAAGATCATGTATACCAGTTGTAGTCACCCTGGCCCCTACCAGTAGGCAATTCAAGCTTTCATGGTGGGCAGAGGGGGTAATCGCTAGGTGGCGTCGCAGCACCACGCTTGGCTGATCGGAGAGATGGTGAGAGAGCCTAGGGACAGCAGTCAGGCCCAGATCACTATTTAGTAAGTACAGGGTGTTACATAGCTAAAGTCATATGATTTATGTGACCAGAAATGAGAGGGTAAATTGAGTTACTGCGACACCGGTGGGCAGAAAGGAAATTTTATCATTAAAAGGGGGCGGTAGGTATTAAAAGGTTGATGACCCTTGATGTATACAATAATTGAGCTAGCCATTATGTAGGAAAAGTGTTAAAGGCACAGCCAAATTTACATCTGAACTGACCCTAGACAAAGATTGCACAACAAGAATATGTATTTTAATATTAAAGTTTTTATAAATTAGCCAAAAATGCCTTAAACAGGAGCTAAAGGAATGTGTGTAAATGTAATGGAATCTGTGTATATAGATGATTTGAACTGGCAATAGTTTTATACATGAAGCACTGTGTAAGCACTGTGGCAACTGCCTATTCTGCCTTATGGGAAATCTGTTCCTTGTTAAACACTATTTGAATTCTGTTTAACTATCTAAAATACTATTCCCATAATCATTTCCACTGCGAGCCTCGCAAGGCGAGCAGTTGAGACACGCAGGACTTATCCTGCAATGAGCATTAAAGATGCTCATTCCACTGCGAGCCTCGCAAAGGAAGACGAGCAATTGAGGCATGCAGTTGGTTCAAACGCGTAACTCAAAAACACCGAAAAACAACCAAAATAATAAAAAAATAATAATAATAACACACTCACACACAGCACAGGAAGCCTGAGAGTGAAGAGCCAGGAAGCCTGGGAGTGAAGTTGTAAACAAATTGGAGGCATATTTTGCGTTTTTTGTCAAACAAAAATCAGCTAAACAAGGAAAAAAATAGCGGACGAAAAAAGTAAAAATTCTGAAACAGGATGAAAACAAGGCTCTGCAATGCCAGGCACACAGAACTTAGAAAATACACAATGCCGAAGACAGTAACACACACGAACAATGCGGGACTTAGAAAATACACAACGACCAAAACAGTAACACTTGCACTAACAACGCCAGGCATTGAAGTGTCTGTTTCATGCCATTTAGCCTTTATAAAGATACAAAATATGTGAACGCCTTCTGCAAACATGCATTCATTTTAACAAAATCATATTTTTGTGGGAGATAAAACTACATTCAATTATTAACTAATTTATATTATATAATCAGGAAGAATTCTGTTGGTTGCTGTTTTGTATTCCTCTCCTACAAATCAAGGAAGGTTAAATTGGTGACATTGTTTATTTAGCTTTAACTGTGACTACGGTGTTGGCCAGAAGATATCACTAACAGCTTTGATAGTCTGTACAAAGTTATGTTAAACTGAATTAATGGCTACTTGTTTCAATATTCTTTTGTAGTATTTTCAAGCAGAAGGAAAAATCAGCCACAAAGGACGTTATTTTTATTTATCTTTACTTTGGACTTTGTACAACAGATGTTTTTTGAGTGCAGTACTAATCAGCCTAATTTATCTCTATGTAATTTAAAGCAGGTAACTTCAATTAACAATGTAATTAGTAGTTTTCTTAATGATTTCCCTTCATCTCCGTCGATACAATATACCCTATTCTCTCAATAAGACCAACACTTAGATATTTATTTGAAATATGTGGCCATTAAAGGATTTGAGATTAAACAACATTTTATTCAACCAGAGTCATGTAGGAACAACAGATGCTTCCTGGGGTTACCACAGGAGTTTCAAAAGAAAAAAGCATCCAATTAAAATATGCAAAAAATGACCATGTTATAGGAAGTTGCAAACATTTGTTGAAATAAGAAAAATACTTTTAAAATAATGTATACAATTTTTTGTGGCAACAGAAATAAAACAAAGTTAAATATTTACATTTTTGCTAATTTCTGTTCTGTTTAAAATACTATTATTATTATTATTATTTATTATTTTATTTTATTATTCCGTAGCGCTGTACAGGGGATAAGAAAAAGGGAAATACAAATTTAACAAATTCAGAAGTTGAAGGGCCCTGTTTTGAGCTTAGAAGCTTAGCAGAAAGTGCTTTTTCTGTTATTTCAGTAACTTAGAGAAAAAAACTATGTAGTTATAAACTTATAGAGTATGCCCTTAAGACCTTATCAACATGAGTCTCATTGCACAATCTTTCTCACTTCTAAAAAATCACTTAATTGTGTGATAATTATCACTAGAATATATTGATTGTTCTTAATTGCACCACATCAAGCATATGTGTATTTAGCAATAATTTTTGTTGTTTAGTCATTCAGTTGTGTCCGGCTCTTCATGACACTATGGACCACAGCATGCCAGGCATATCTGTCAGCCAATGTCCCTCTGAGTTCCATCAAGTTCACATTGCTTTAATGACCTCATGTATCCATCTCTGTCTCCCCCTTCTTTGTGTGTCTTCAATCTTTCTTAGCATCAGAGTCTTCTCTAGGGTATCCTGTCGTGTCATGATATGGACAAAATATTGAGCTTTAACCTCATGATCAAAACTTCCAGTGAATATTTTGTCTTGATTCCCCAAAGGACTTATTTTTAGGATCTTCTTGCAGTCATAGGGACTCTAATCAGTTTTCGCCAACACCACAATTCAAAGGCATCAATTCTTTGGTGCTTCGGCTTTTTTATGGTCCAGCTCTCACATCTGTATGTTACTAACTATGTGGACCTTGGTTGATAGTGTAACATCTTTACACTTTACTAGCTTATCCAAGCGTGCCATAACTTTCCTCCCCAGAAGCAAATGTCTGCTAATTTCAAGGCTACAGTCACCATCTGAGGAGATCTTGCATTCCCCATCAATTTTCCAGGAAAGGAGGTTGCTGTTTTCCATTTTTTTTATGTTGAGCAGCAGGCCAGCTTTTGCACATCAATAAGTCCTTTAGTTCCTCCTCACTTTCAGTCATCAGAGTAGTATTCAGTCATCAGAATGTATCTGAGGTTGTTGATACTTCTTCAAGCCATATTGATTCAGGATGCATCCAGCCAAGCCTTACACATGATGTACTCCACTTATAAGTTGAATAAATAAGGTGACAATATACAACCTTGTCACACTCCTTTACCAATCTTGAACCATTCTTTTATTCCATGTTTAGTTCTGTTGTGCCTCTTACTCTGTGGAAACAGACTTGCATATTTGGTAGATCCTGGTCCATATATTGTTGGAGTCTCGCTTGTAGGATCTTAAGCATTAAGATGAGTGCAACTGTTAGATATTTGGAGCGTAAGGCAAGCAACGCTTTTTGTTGGCATAAGGCATGCAACGCTTTAGCAGCATCATCTTGTATTATTTTAAATAGTTCGGCTGGGAATCCATCAACTCCTGCAGCCTTGTTATCAGCAAGGCATCCTAGGCACCATTTCACTTCACTCTCCAAGTTGTCTGGCTCCAGCTCCTTGAACAAACTATTGAGGTCATCCCTGCTGTACATATCTTCATTGCATTCCTGCCACCTCTTCTTTATCTGATCTGCTTCTGTCCATACCATTTTTGTCTTTTATCACACCCACTTTGGCATGAAAGGTTCCATTGAGATTTCCAATTTTCTTGAAGAGATCTCTTAGTTACATAGTTATATAGTAATTAAGGTTAAATAAAGACATTCAGTCCATCAAGTTCAACCTTTTTAGATCTCTTCTGATCATTATAATATGTGGATTATTTATTCCCTGGTAATAATTGTTAATTGCTAATTATTAATTGATCCATAGGAAGGCAAACAAAAAAAAATAAGTTTAATTTTGTTAGTCTTTCTTCATAACTTAGCCCCTCCATTCCCCTTATTAGTGTTGTTGACCTTTTCTGTACTTTTTCCAGCTCTAAAATTTCCTTTTTATGAAATGGTGCCCAAAATTGTACTCTATATTGCAAATGAGGGTGTACTAGGGATTTGTATAGTGTCAGAATTATATTTGCTTCCCTGGCTTCTTTGTTGTTGTTGTTGTTTAGTCGTTCAGTCATGTCCTACTCTCCATGACTTTATGGACCACAGCACACAAGTTGCATCTCTCAGTCACTGCCCATATGAGCTTCATCAAGTTTATGTTCATTGCTTTAGTGACCTCATCTATCCATCTCCGCCTCTGTCGCCGCCTTCTTCTTGTGCCATTAATCTTTCCCAGCATCAGAGTCTTTTCTAGGGAATCCTGCCGTCTCATGATATGGCCAAAATATTTGAGCTTCAGCCTCATAAACATACCGTCTAGTGAACAGTTTGTCTTGATTTCCTGAAGTATTGATTTATTAGTTCTTTTTGCAGTCTAAGGGACTCTAATCAGTTTTCTCCAACACCACAATTCAAAGGCGTCAATTCTACAGTGCTCAGACTTCTTTATGGTCCAGCTCTTACATCCTACTACAGGGAATACCATCGTTAGAACTATGCGGACCATTGTTGATAGTTTAATATCCTTACTTTTTACTAGCTTGTCCAAGCTTGTCATAGCTTTCCTCCACAGAAGCAAACTTCTTTTAATTTCAGTCATCATCTGCAGAGATCTTGGATCCAAGGAAAATAAAATCTGTCACTGCCTCCACTTCTTCCCCATCTATTTGCCAGGAAGTGAGATTGCTGTTTACCATGATCTTTGTCTTATTAACGTTTAGCAGCAGGCCAACTTTTGCAGTATACATAAGGTGACAATATACAACCTTGTCGCACTCCTTTTCCGATCTTGAACCATACTGTTGTCCCATGTTCGGTTCTGACCGTGGCTTGGTTGACATACAGATTCTTTAGGAGGATGCTGAGATGATCTGGTAATCCCATCTCTTTAAGGACATGCCATATTTTGTTGTGATCCACACAAAGGCTTTAGAATAGTCTATGAAGCAGAAGTAAATGTTTTTTTGGAACTCTCTTGATTTCTCTATTATCCAGCGGACATTGGCAATTTGATCTCTTGTGGCCTACATACCCTTCTAAAAACATGATCATATTTTACTTGCCTTTGCAGCTGCTGCTTGGCATTAAGCACTGATACCTATGTGTTTGTCCACAAGTACTAACAAATTCCTTTCAGTATCTGATACCCCTAGATTTGCTCCATTAAGATTATACATTTCATGGCTATTTTTCCTTCCCAGATGCCCATTTCTTTAATTTATATAAATCCCTTTGGAGGGAAAGTACATCTTTATCTGATTTAATTACCTTGCACAACTGAGTGTCATCAGTAAACATTGAGAAAATACTTTTCTAAGTCATTAATAAAAATGTTAAAGGAGAGGACCTAATACTGAACCCTGAGGAACCCCACTTACCACATAAGTTCAATCTAAATATGTTCCATTTACAACAACCCTGTGCTTCCTGTCTTTTATCCAGCTCTCAATCCATGAGCAGATATTTACTGTGATTCCTGTATCCCTTAGTTTGTACAATAGCCTCCCATGAGGCACTGTATCAAAAGCCTTTGCAAAATCTTATAATTTTGTTTAAACAGACATATTCTTGTATATTATCCCTTATTAACCCTTCTAAAAGCTTTCCCACTACATAAATGAGGCTTAAAGGTCTATAATTTCCCAGATTTGTTATTGCTCCCTTATTTAATATAGGTATCACCTCTGCTTTTCTCCAGTCATCTCATAGAGACCCTGTGTTGAGTGAATCTTGAAAAATTAGATATAATGGTTTGGCTATTACAGAGCCCAGATCCCTCAGCACCCTTGGATATATTCCATCCGGACCTGGGGCTTTATTAACATTTTATTTTTTTCAACCTCTTTTGGATCTCTTCCTGCCTTAACCAATTATTTGTTGAAGGTAGTGTAGCCCCATTATGTTGCGGTGTCCCAACCACTGGTACATCTCTTGTGTATACCGAAGAAAAGAAGCTAATTATCTCATCTACCTTTTCCTGGTCACTAATTATCAGATGACCTGTGCCATTGTAATGTTAGTAAAGCTTCCTTCCTCGCCTTCTTCCCATTAATATTTGTTAAAAAATTTTTTGGGGTTAGTCTTACTCTACTTTGCAACTAACTTTTCATTTTCTATTTTAGCCAGTCTAATAGCCCTATTGCAAGCTTTGTTGATTTCCATCTTTTTTACTCAGTATCTTGATCTTTAAATCATTGTTAAGCCACATGGGATGTGTTTTACTTCTTCTACTTTTATTACCACATGTTATATGGTGATAAGTATGTCCTGTGTTGGCCAGAATATAAGCCACACTTTTCTTTTCCGATTTCCAAGCTTGGAAATTACAGGTGCAGCTTATATTCATGACCATAAAAAAATGATTGCGGATTTGCAGGCTTGAGACTGTTGCACAATTAATTCCAATGTCATTCATCACTTTCCCCGTATTCTACAGTGCAGTTTTGATTTTTAATTTGCATTTATGGTGCTACATTTAACCCACTTGTGGGTCCTATTTGGAACCCGTAGGATTTTCTTTTACATTTGCTGTTTACGGGTGTGAGTGCCTGCGGAATTGTAGCAATGGAATAGCGATTTGCGATTTTAGCAATTGTAATGTTTTGCAAGCTACGATTTTTGGCCTGTAATCCGCAAAAGAAGTTACCATAGATACTGATTAGAATGCCTGTTTCTCGCAATTATGGCTGATATTTGGTATATAGTAAAATAAAATCACTGTTTTATACCCTGAATCTAATTGACTTGTGTCTTTTTCTCTACAATTTTAAGGGTGCGGCTTATGTTCGGATATTATCTTTTTTTCTTCTTTCCCCTTGAATTTCACAGGTGCTGCTTATATGCGGGTGCAGCTTATATTCGGGCCAACATGTTATATTTAGTAATGATTTAAATGTTGTCCATTTATGTTCAGTATTTTTTCCTGCCAGTTCTCTGTTCCAGTCTATACTTTGTATTGCTGCCCTTAGACCGTTAAAATTTGTCCTTTTAAAATTTAGAATTTTTGTTTGCTCATTACAGTTTTGCTTTTTTATTTTAATCTCAAATGAGACTGTGTTGTGATCATTGTTTCCCAAAGGTTGAGCTATTTCAACATTTGATACTATATCTATATTATTTGTGATGACTAAATCCAAGATTGGTTTCTAGTAGGTTCTTGTATAAAAAAAAAAAAAAAAGTACAAGTAAGGTGGCTCTAAGCATTGAGCCCATGAACTCTTGATAAGATAGGGTGCTACCAGGGATCCATAATGTAATGCATAATGGTAAAGAAAAGAAAATCCCTTTGTAGTGGTGCACTCCTAGGAACCTGCTATAATCAATAGCAGCCAATAAAACTTAGCTTTTAATAGTTATTATAAAACCAGTAAAAGTAATAAAAAGCTAAACACACAATGCTACAGGTGCCAAATAATAAATATATAATAATACCTCTACTGGCTAAACTGCATTAATTATAACAACAACCATATGATTGGATACAATGATGAAGAGAAAATAGGCAAAAAGTGCTAAGTACTGGAACTAATACTAAAGTGAATTAGGACCCAAAAGAGTCCTATTGTACAAATAAACTGGGAATTGATCAGTGTAAAGTGACTAAGTGTTACTTGGGGATCTTCCCACAATGATAAGGTGCTAAAAGTGCTTAATATGCATGACTTGGGGATTTTACCACAATGATAAGGTGCTAAAACTGCTTAATTTTGCACTATTGATAATTTTTATGAAATTAAGGTCCATACACATGATTGTTGTTTATATAAAAAGCCAAAAATTGAGGGAGTCACAAGGATAGTACTAATGCTAATATAAAGTCTGCTGCTCCATGAATCTATCCCTCTCAAAAAAGTATTTCATAGATGGGTATTAGCAAAGTTGGATGCAGATAATCACAATAAAGCTATCCTAATGGAACTTGGCGTTCCCATGTGCTGCCTAGACGCTCTGTAATGACGTCATCGGCCAGCGACTAAGGGAGCGTGGGCAGCGTAGCGTCAACCCTTACGCACGTTTCCTGGATCTCATCAGGGCTTACCGCCTGCCCCTTCAGGGGCTCTCTTATAGCAAGGCGGTTGTCATAGAAAATAAGTAAAATTTAATTCATAAAGGTTTAAAAATAATCGTTATTTAAAAGACAAGCATATATTGTACAGATCAAAGGTGGAACAATATAATGAAAATGAATAAAAGAAAATGTAATAGAGTGGCATAGATTAATAAGAATTTCTATATTTAAAAGGGAAAGTAAGTATATATTAACTTCCTATAATGTATATAGTCATCCAAGAGAATTTAGAATACACATATACACTGGAGAATGTATTTATGTTTCCAGTGATCACAATACATCACTATACAAAAATTGTGTCTAATATATCAAATTAGACAATATTTTAAGTTGGAACTATTACCTTAATGTAACTCCATAGTTATCTCTAGGTATGAATATGTACATATACTTGAAGTATTCCAGTTATTGTACCCTAAATAGTCAATATTATCCCCAAAATTATAGGGCACAAAGTGCCTATTTGATTATAGTTATTATAATAATTCTATGAAGGTAGCAGCAGTAAGATGGCATTTGTCTTCCTACCTTCACACTATACAAATGTTTTCCATATTGGGAGGGACTAAAGAGGTATATATGTTATTCCTACTATTGCTTAATGATATACTGTATTGTCACAAAGATGACATCCAATGAAAAGATAGTAATCATGATGTCTTCACAGGATGATACCTAATTTCCACATTTAATAAAATCTTCAAAACTCCCCTAGAGTATGATATTCTATCATTTAATGAAAAATTTAAGAATCAAGTTTATTAATATTTATTTTATCCCAATGAGACGACAATACATCTTATTGGTTCCCAGTATGGAGACAAAGAATACTGGTATAAAATGGAGTATGGAGACAAAAAATTAAATACAATAATCATAATTAATATCATAGCCATCCCCCAGTGTATTATATGAGGTCTAGATAAAGGGAGAGAAAGTGAAGCCTTCATTCAAACCATTGGGCTTCTTGGTCTTTAAAGTGTATATCCACCGTGCCTCTTTTTTCAAAAGGTCTTTCTCATTATCTCCCCTCCTAATTGTTTTTTGAATATTATCAATTGCTATGAATGATATGGCTTTGAGATCTCCATTGTGTTTGTTATTAACATGATTCGCCACTGGTGTATCGTATTCTCTATTGATACTGTACACATGTTCCAGGACTCTTCTTCTAAATTCTCTACAGGTTTTCCCTATGTACCTCATGCCACATTTGCAAAGCATTAAATATATCACCCCTTCTGATTTGTAGGTTAACAGTTGTTTAATTGGAAATGTCTTATGTTCTTCGTAAACTGGAAAAGTTTTTGTGGTTTTAACATATTTACAAGCCTTACAAGACAGGCATCTAAAGCAACCTTTTGTCTTATTAAGTCAACTGGGTTTGTGTTGCGTCTCCAGATGGCTATGTGATAACATATTTCTTAGGTTAGTAGACCGTCTGCTGGTGATCTGTGTTTTATGGAAAGGCCTTAAATCCTCATCATCTGGACCAGGATGGACCAGTGATTGTTGAAAATCCTCTTTACTTCATGCCACATCCCATTGTATGTGCCTATGCATCTCACCATTGCATCAGGTTGTTTAACCTTGTCTACTAGTAACTGGTGACATCTCTAGCTCTATGGTATGCTTTAGTTAAAACCTTTTTGTTGTAACCTCTTTCTTTGAAACAATTCTGAAGTTCCATGGCTTCTGTTTAAAAGTCAGTCTGTCTTGAACAATTTCTTTTTAACCGTAGGTACTGACCAACCGGTATTCCTGCAATCTGTGTTCTTGGGTGACTACTTTCAGCCCTTAGTAGACTGTTAGTGGCCGTGGGTTTCCTGTAGATTTTAGTCTGAATTCTTGTATAACCTGGACCGGATAATGATCCCTGAGTGTACTGAAGAACCTGCACCCCCCCCCCCCTTAGCTGAACTGCTGGTCGCATTCATTTCAGGGTAGTTAAAATCGGTGGTAGTCGTTAGACTTTTTTGCTGAAGCTATATCATATATCAAAATACCATGTGCTTACCATCCATATAAACATATTCAGGGATTTGCTCTTTTTTTCTACTTTTATATACAATTGATTCATCTCTAATCTTCGTCCATTCACCTGTTCAGTTTTTTGAGGGCATCATGTAAAACACACAGATACTCTTCAGATCTGTCAGATGAATATTCTCAAAACATCTATATTTTAGCTGTGAATATTACTAATCAAGCCTAAAACAACAGTTATGCATCTTTGTCATTTAAGGAGTCATTGATTAAATTCATGATCAAAATCGATGTTAGTTACCGTATTGGTCCGAATATAAGCCGCACCTTTTTTCCGATTTTTGAGCTTGCGAGTTAAGGGTGCGGCTTATATTCGCGACCGTCAAAAAATCATTGCCGATTTGCGAACTTTGCTTGTAACGTGTGCGGCTTCTATACGCGAATGCAAAATTACTGCCGATTTGCGCGATTGCAAGTGAGCGTGCGCGATTTCGAGTTAAGCGAGCGCGATTGCGAGTTAAGGATGCCGATTTTCGTGCTTTAGACTGCGATATTGAATAGCGATTTACAGTTTGAGTGATTCTAACGTCCTGTAAAGCCTGTAACCTGCAAAAAAAGCTACAGTGCTAATTAGAAAGCCTGTTTCTTGCAATGGCTGATCACTTTGAGAGTCTTTTTCTCTCCAATTTTACGGGTGCGGCTTATATGTGAATACTCTCTTTTTTCAAATTTTTCCCCTTGAACTTTACGGGTGAAGCTTATATGCGGGTGCGGCTTATATTCAGACCAATACGGTAAGTAATTTCCATGCTCGTTTGTCTTTGTTTTTTATGAGTAGTAACACTCAAGATCTACTACAACATCTGATATTTTTTGAGGTTTCAAAGTGTTTGAAGCAACAACATCTTTCATATTTACCTTTGACAATCTGGGAATAAATCTTTATTTAACTGTTAATTATTATGTTAATACTATGTAATATCTAGAAAAAGATAGAATAAATGAATCCATACTTACAGTGTACATTTTTTGTGCAAGAAAAACAATATTTTGTTACTACATTATTTACTACAATTGAAATTAGCAGTTCAGAGCGTGATCATGATCAGTTAAACAAGGCCATAACTCCCGATTAAGAAGCAGCCAATAGAAAATGAGACCAACATTAAGTCAGTAAAACAGGGTGGTCAAATGTCAATCAGTTAGCGTTTAGAGGTCAAATACGATACTGGTGATACTGTTTTAGCCCATGTGGGTGCCTTGATATGTTTAACTCATTGATTCCTGAGATTGATATGACACCAAAATGAAAAAAAAAAAAACATTTTTGATTGTAGATTTGCGAGCTTGAGACTGTTGTACAATGAATTGTACTGTCTTTCATCACTTTCCCCATCTTTTAAAGTGCAGTATTGATTTTTTATTTGCATTTACAGTGCTGCGAACACGGTAAAACCCCTTGCCAGTCCTATCTGGTACACATAAGATTTTCTTCTACATTTGCCATTTACGGGTGTGAAAACATTTGCGGGCTTGAGGAATTGTAGCAATTGAATAGCTATTTTCCATATAAGTGAATGTAACTTTTGCAGGCTTGAAAGATCAAAGGCATAGATGGGTTGTAAGTTACGATTTTGACAACCGCAGAAATTTTCAGTCTGTAACCCGTTGATCGCTTGCCGCTCGCAAATCAGTTTACAGGCTACATTACGGGCCAGTAACTTACAATTGCTCTAAACAAGGCAGAAGAGTTACTTTGTTTAATCACACTTTTTAAAAATGATTTATGTTTTGAAAAGTATGTATACATAGGAAGCAATTGTAAATCATTATCCATTGGTTCACCGGATACCATGATGCACAGATCTACCACCCAAAAAAGTTGGCTGTCAACTATTCCTCCTAGTTACAATCAAATATATTGTACAATATATGTATCCCTCTCAATTCTATCTCACACCTGCATTCTGAGCTCCACATACATGGGACATTATGTTCTCCCAGCAAGCACAGTCAGATTTAAACATTTCACATATATCTTAAGAACAGACTATTTTTCTTTTTAGGCTTTCTTCTTTTTTTTTAAAAATAGGGTGCCTTAAATATGTGTTAATTTTTCTTGTAATCAAACTTCTGCCATGTATAGAAAGTGTTTCGTATTCTATTTAATTTTTATGATATATAACTATAATTATGTCAGGCACATTCCAATTATATTTAACTTAAAAAAATTGAAGACAGTGTCTCTTGCAACCTTTTTCCTTTAGAAAATCGATAAATGACCCTGACTCCCTCCTGAAATGTGCTTGTGACTCCCTCATTCAAATTAGAATAATTATTTTTCACATAAGACAGTAGGGAAAGCTAAACAGTCTACTTCAGTGTTGTTTCTTCTTAAATTAAAAACCTCCGACTTTGTTTCTGCTTATGCAAATGACCCTTGAGGTTTTGTAACACTAACGGTGATAAGGGGCTCCAGACATGAACTCCTTGCTCACTGTGCCTTATGAAATACAGCTACACCTCACTGATGAGATCCAAGAGAATGTCTGCAGTTTGCTGTTTCTCTGGTTCAGGTTAGAATTGCCTGGTATTTCAGGGCTAGGACACTCTAGCGAGTGAGACCAGACTGATATACTACAGGATATTTATCCCTGTTGAGGGCATCAGTGGCTAAAAGAGGCTGCTCTCTGAGTAGGTAACCAGACGTATAGGACAAACCTACTTTGGGTGTTGTTCGTTCTCAGATCGAGCGCCTCTGACTTTGTTCTACAATCTAAATTGTAATACTGTAAATGCATAATATCCAATATATGGTTGATTTTGTTTTTCTACTGTATATAAATTCTTGGTGCTACTGTTGTACTTTTTGCCTCTTTCTCTTTGTGCTAAAAATGTTACATTCCCAATCATTTTGATTATGAAGTATTGTTACATTTTGTGTGCATTATGTGTTTCCCACTTGAGTATCAAAAACTGTATGTGACAGAAATTCACTGTAAATGGCTATTTTTTTACTTCTATGGTTTGTAATTTTAGCTTTTTTTACAATCATCACCACGTATTTAATTATTTACTTCTAATTTTGTAATATTTGTCAATGTAGGTAGTTTTATGCCAATATTTACGGTGCTAGTGTATTGTATGATAGTGTTGTAAAAGGTTTTTTAAGTTATGAATGTGCACCTACAAATAAGAATTTATGTATAAGAAAAAAAAAAAAAATCTACTTTTTTCTAAATGAACATATGTTTAAAAATAGATCATAGTCTATATTATATTTAAAATGAAATATTAGATCTGAAGGCCAAAATGAATACAATGATTGGCTCATTTAAATTAGAGAAGGAAAACATCCACAAACAAATGACTTACCCAATGATACTATTGAAATTCCATCACAAATGGTTTGCAAGGAATCACTGATATTGGAAATCTTTCTAAACACTCAGTGTCATAATCATCAAAGTTGATGTCATATATAGGTCCTGGATCAGGCAAATTTAAATTTGCACAATTTAATCCATGAGGAAGAAATATTTCTTGAATTTCCATTAACGCTTTTAAGAGTGCAATGGGCTCATTGTAACATTTCAAGAGGTCTTCACACATATTTAATTTAAATGTTTCCCACCAAGCAAATGCATCAGGTACATTGCAAAAGATGCAAATGAATGCAAATTGTTCTCTCATTTGCTTTGGAATTTGACATAGTGCTGCTTCTTCCAGACACCTCTCCCATTCTGTATCATCTGCTATGAAGTGTTGATGTCTTGCAGCTAATAGGAAAGTATCATAAACTATGTCATTCACTGTGCCTAAATGTTCATAACTTTATGCACCGGGAACATGTAAAAGAAGTAATCTTAAACTGAAACGTTCAATGTCTCTTTGACTGACGGTATATATTCGTGGTATCATTTTATGAGTATTTCTTTTTCGTTGTCCCCATTGGCCATTTACAAATACATAGTGATATGGATTCTCAATGTATAAAAATTGTCTGGCCTCAATGTCCTGGCAAATTAATTGAAACCAAGCAGTAAGTGTTGTTTCTCGATGTTCACTTTGTGCTAAGGCAGTTCTGTCATTGCCTGCAGTAAAGCAAACAAACTGACTGCGGAAAATGGACAGCTAATTGACACACAGCATGTGACCAATCATGCATCTCAAATTTCAGAAGACACCACATTGCTTCTAGAGCACTGACATAGCAAGCATCTAAATAACATGAAAGTTCATCATGTAAAATTGGATTTTCCTTTTCGTTTTGTGCAGCTTGCACAACAACAGTTGCTGCATCATATCCTTTGCTTATATATATTTATACACATATTTGATGGATTTAATTGAAGTGCAAGCTTCCACATTTAGGTGTACATTGTACTTCATCAGCAAATGTAGATTGTATGAAACTACAAATCTATTATCAAACTTTTGGCCACCGATAATAGCTGTTTGTCATTCTCTTCTTTTATACAAAGGGTATCCATCACAATTGGCATAAGTTTCTATTTGAAATAGTTTTGGGAACTCTGTTGTACGTTTTCAATTTTCCATAAAGGGTGAATTTGGATTGATATACCCACATGGCCCATGAATCATTCTGTGTGTTACAATCTCATAAAGATTTGAATATTTTTCTTGATGTGGCAGTTCAGCAGTAATTACTGAATCCAGTCTCTCTACAGTATTCAATGAATCTTTTTCCTGCAGGATTAAAAGTATGTGTGCATGTGGCAGGCCTCTTTTTTTGAAATTCAATGGTATAAACAAAGGCCACACACTTTCCAAATAACTGTCCATGGTTGTGTGAGTCTGCCCCCACATAAAATAGGATTAAAATGATCCCGAATAGCAGTTTGTGCCACTTTATATTCCAGCATAGAAAAATTGCTTCAAACACAAACTTTACTATTGGGATAACTTTGCAACTGTACATTTGGAAAGACAATTGGATATGTCATAGGATCCAAATTACAACTTAGTATATTTATGTTTATAAAAGGTTGGTCTTCATTGCATAGATATATTCTAATATCCTGCTGAAAAGGTGGTTCACCATCCTCATTTTTAAAGACCATGGCAACCTCATTTACTGTTGGTAAATTATACCATCTTTGATCAGTATTGCGATCTCTTTTTAAAACCATATTTACTCTTGGCGTTGGCAATTGATGTATTTGAGCATATTGCTGTTATTCTTTTTCAACCTGTGCTAATTGTTTGTATGCTTGACTGTATGGGTTGTTGGCCATAATTGTATCCAGCTGTTCAAAGACGATGAGCAAACACTGTTTATTTTCTGGAAGCGCCATCCGTTGTTCAACAGCTTCCATTGTATCTAAGACATATAACTGTGCAATTTTCCTTTGTTCTTCTTCTTGTGGGTGTAAATGTGAAGTGCAGTGATACATTTGTCCTTGAACTCTAAAACAATATGGACCATGTCCTGGGACATTTTCTGCTAATGTAGCACCCATAGAAGCAAATGAAATTGCACTGTTATAAGACCTGATTTTTTTTTTATTGTTATAATTTGGAATTGTTGGATCGCTCATTATACTTTGTAAGTAATGTGGAAATGTGTGTCTTTGTGGAAGTCTTACCTTGCCTTTCTGACAGCAACTAATGAAGTCTCTGTCAGTTGGTCTTTCCTTAAGAAAATGATAGGCCCCACAAAACTGACAAACAACATTGAGTAATCCACAATAATGAGTGTCTACTGTTAGTGCTGTAATGAATGCAGTATCCTGAGCTTCCTCAACATAGATATCACTACAACTTTCTATATCTACACTAGCGACTTGCTAGTGTAGATATATATATACACACACACATACATACATGTATACAAACACATACATACATATATACACATACATATACACACAAAAACATACATACATACAGTATATACACACACATACATACATACACAGACATACAAACACATACACACACATAAATATATTATATATATAAATATTATTTAATACCTAGAAGATCTTCCCTATCCTAATACCCCCTACCTGTGAAGCTCTTAATGGTATTTTATGCATATCGCACATGCAGGACATGTGTTTAGTTCGGGACAGACTATTATTTGTGGGGGGGGGGGGCAATGGGTCTAGATGTAGCCCAGGGGTTGCCTGATCTAGAGGGCCAGGGTAATTGGGGCGTGGGGCCCACCACAGTGCAGCAAAATAAAAAAAATAAATGGAAAAAAAATGTATAGCAATTTAGACTGCAGTGGGCTCCTCCTCTACTGAAAGGCCTCAGTGCATTACACCACCTGCACTGGCAGTAGCTCTGCCACTGGCAGTCTGGAGTCCCTCACCCCCAGGGCCAACAGTAGAGGTAAGCATTGCTGAACTCTATGCCTACCAGAGGTAGCAGGAGGAGATGATGTTGAGTCACTTCATGGGTGCAATCCACATACAAAGAAAGATGTACTGAGAGATAAGGAGGCACAATTATAAGCTAGAGACCTATCTGGCCAGACAATTACAAGTTATTAATAATCAGAGTGCACTTATACAGAGAAACATGGATCTCCAACAAAGATCTGTGCAAGCACAGCATCCTCCACTCTGGAGCAGCCCCAACAGCCGGGCCAGCACCTTCTGCCTCGATGTCTCCACCTCCATCAGCTATGCCTACACTTCTATCTATGCCTCTACCTGCACCTCCCGTGGGACCCCAAGTAGTTGGCACAGGAGGGGGGCCTGTGACTATGCAGAGGAGATAGGGACTTTATCTTATTTAATCCTTCTCAAATACAGTCCTCAGTGAAAATCTATTTGTCAAAATGTTAAAATAATCATGCCTGCCTACAGAGTAGATGATAGTGATATACAGTAGCCGTGTGGCTAGCCACCATCACATAGTCCATGATATTCTTATCTGTGGACATGAATGGTTATGGTTAACAATTCACCAATTGATAATAACTGAAGAATGCAGTTGAGAGGAGGGGATTTAGTTCCTATTTAAGATTTGAAGTTTTTATTGATAAATCTAATTTTATGTTTTAGGAAACTTTCACATCTCTTAAAGCAATTTGTTCATCGTCAAGCAGTGCTACCAAATGGTGTAAGTAAACTATATATAGTAGTTTTCTTATAGACATTATATTGATGACATCCCACCATCAGAATTATCTCACACGCCATAAATTAACACATATATCATGTTTTAAGCATCATGATTGATTGACACCAACAATGACAGGCACGCAGGACTTAGAAAATACACAATGGCAAAGACAGTATCACTTACACCAACTACGCCAGGCACTCGGGGAACAATCCCTAATTATTTCTATTAATGTTATCACAGAGCTACAGTTTTTACCATATTTTCTGAAAAATTAAATGTTTTGTACTGCTAAATACAATTTGCATCAAAATAAAAAATAATTCTGGAATTAAACAAGAATTCTCCAAATAAAGTGACTGATCTTCGCTGTGGAAAATTACCAAAAATACTCTGATTAAAAATATTCAGTCAGTATAGGTATTATCCTGGCAAAATTACAAATATATATTTTTGCAAATCCAGTAAAATGTCAAGGTTTATTATTTTAACCATATTCACTGGCAGATTATAGGGTTAAGAGACTGGAGGTATCTTGTAAATACCTTAGTGGGTAATCTAAGGGCTCTCTAACTTTGAACTTCTTGAAAATGTTGTTCTAAGCTTTTACTCAAGTGCAGCCTGAATGGTACCCTCATATGGAAAATATCTGCTCTTTCACCCTCCCTATAGGAAATATCCTGGATGGAGCTGTGTAAATGGTGCCTGGTTGTTACAGGCAGGAGCTTCTAGAGATACATCCTACCCGGATTTTTTAAGTTTCATCTTTGCATTGCTGGTGTGGAAACCTCTCACATTAGAAGTTTAGACTTTATGTTCTTAACATTGAAGTCATGAGTTTATGGGATGGTAAAGAACAGCCGAAAATTCCACTGTACACCAAATATCTTTATGTGGGTGTTTTACATAATTAGAATTAGGCACTACACCACAACAGCTTCAAGTAGTAACTTATTTTTATTTTTCCTGACACAATATATTTTACTTCACATTTATTTTACTTGCCCAGTAAGTGTCACAAGGTTGGCCTTTATCTTTCTGTGTGCATAAGTTCCCATAGTTGTTAGGGAGAAATTGTAACTTGAGTTTTCATTGAAGCGTAAAGTGAGTGAGGTACAGTCACTAATAAAACTTGGATTGAGGGACTCCTTTTTGTCCTAGCTCATAACTAAATATTCTCCCACCAACAGTAATCTCAAACGCGTTCTTATTTGTTTAAATCAAACTTGCCCTCATAGTGGTTTTATTTGTGGTGCATGTTGTTTACTCAATATGTATATTTTTAAAATGTTTTTTCTAAGAAAAATATATATTTTTAAAACATTATATTGTCTCTTGACTCCAAGAAGCTGCAAGATTCAGCATACTATTGCACTTACATCAAGATAGTATTCAACATTGGAAAATTCCAATACATTTCCCATGTACCTTGAAACGATTAGTGCTAAAAACTTTGCAGTTGTGCTATGCTGCATTTATATGAAAAAGTAAAAAAAAGAAGAAAAAAAAACATACATGATAATGGTTTTGATAATGAACATGGGTTATATATTTTACTTATAATATTAAATTACTGTTTTTTTTGGTATTTCTTGTGATTATGCAGTACGTTTAATTGCTGAGAAATTAGGAATCTATTGATAGATGCAAACAGTTTTTTGTTATGTATTCTAAAACAAATTAAATATGAATTATTTTCATTTTCATATCCTTTATGTAAATAAAAACACATTTATTAACAGAAAGACAGTTGGTATATAATAACTATAAAATATATCATAAACAGATTGGTTGTTTATGACTAATTCTATACATCTAAACTTGACTTACAGTGTGAAAAGAGTAATAACCAAATATAAAATCACAAAGCAGGCAGTTTAGCATCTGCTTGGAGATGTCGTATTTAAAAAAGAGGGAGGCACACATTTTTTATCAATGGATTTTTTGGGGAGAGTTTATTTTGTTTTGCATTCAAAATGTATTTATTAAAACAATTTGGCTTTTTGTTATGTTTATTACTAGTAGTATATAGCCTTCTATGGGCTTGTATTTATATAGTTCAAAATCCCTTCCTACTGTGGTTCAGGACCCTTTCGTCACTACAAGCAACTCACAAACTCATATCCCAGGCAAGTGCAAACCACATCTCACCCTAATAATGTAATTCAAGATCATGATATACATAAATAGAGTCTCAATTGCTGTATGTTTTTGCTTTATATGTACAAAGTAATTAGTGTCAATTAATTTTGAAAATAATTTCCATTTAATTCTCACTAGTTTATAACACTTCCAATGTCACTACAAAAGTTCAGAAGTAATAATTACTACTGCTACCTGCCATTGATGAGCCCACCTTGTCATCTATTTAATAAAGAACCTTTTTTTTTAGCATGTAAATGAACGCTGATAGTAACCTATGTTTTCTGCTCTAAATGTAGTTCAGTATGAAAAAGTAACTCCTTTGGCTTTCCCAAATCAGAATACAGGGATGAATTCAAATCAGTTACCTTGGTTACCTTGATTACTTCTGTTTTCTCTCTGCAACTGGTATCACCTGTATCTTTTGAAAGAAAAAAAAAAGAGAAAGTTTTTTATTTTACATGTTTTCAGTTATGCAAATTACATATTTTTTACTTACTCTTGTTTGAAGTTTTGAGAAAATTGATAGCTTTCTTATAAAAAGGTTGTAACTCCTGCAATACTAACATTTTGTCATTAGATAATTATAGGAATCAATTACTTTTGATTTTCCAGGGATACTATCATCATATATACAGTGCCTTGCAAAAGTATTCACCCTCCTTGACTTTTTACCTATTTTGTTACATTAAAGCCTTAAGTCCAATGTTTTGTTAATCTGAATTGTATGTGATGGATCAGAACACAATAGTCTAAGTTGGGGAAGTGAAATGAGAAAAATATATACATAAAATATTTTTTTAGAAATAGAAAACAGAAAATTGGCATGTGCGTATGTATTCCCTACCTTTGTTATGAAGCGAATAAAAAGCTCTGGTGCAACCAATTACCTTCAGAAGTCACATAATTAGTGAACTAATGTCTACCTGTGTGCAATCTAAGTGTCACATGACCTGTCATTACATATACACACCTTCTTTGAAAGGCCCCAGAGGCTGCAACACCAAAGAGGCACCACTAACCAAACACTGCCATGAAGACCAAGGAAGTCTCCAAACAAGTAAGGGACAATGTTGTTGAGAAGTACAAGTCAGGGTTAGGTTATAAAAAAATATCAGAATCTTTGAGGAGCCCCAGGAGCACCATCAAATCTATCATAACCAAATGGAAAGAACATGGCACAACAGCAAACCTGCCTAGAGACGGCCGCCCACCAAAACTCACAGACCGGGCAAGGAGAACATTAATGGGAGAGGCAGCACAGAGACCTAAGGTAACCCTGGAGGAGCTACAGAGTTCCACACCAGAGACTAGAGTATCTGTACATAGGAAGACAATAAGCCGTACAATCCATAGAGTTGGGCTTTATGGCAGAGTGTCCAGAAGAAAGCCACTACTTTCAGTAAAAAAAATGGCATGTTTAAAGTTTTACGAAAAGGCATGTGGGAGACTCACAAAATGTATGGAGGAAGGTGCTCTGGTCTGATGAGACTAAAATTTGACTTTTCGGCCACCAAAAAAACACTGGCGCAACCCCAACACATTACATCACCCAAAGAACACCATCCTTTTCAGCAGCGGGACTGGGAAACTGGTCAGAGTTGAGGGAAAGATGGATGGTGCTAAATACAGGGATATTCTTGAGCAAAACCTGAACCACTCTGTGCGTGATTTGAGGCTAGGAAGGAGGTTCACCTTCCAACAGGACAATGACCTGCTAAAGTGACACTTGAGTGGTTTAAGGGGAAACATGTAAATGTGTTGGAATGGCCTAGTCAAAGCCCAGACCTCAATCCAATAGAAAAATTGTGGTCAGAGTTAAAGATTGCTGTTCACAAGGGCAAACCATCCAACTTGAAGGAGCTGGAGCAGTTTTGCAAGGAGGAATGGGCAAAAATCCCAGTGGTAAGATGTGGCAAGCTCATAGAGACTTATCCAAAGCGACTTGGAGCTGTGATTGCCTCAAAAGGTGGCCCTACAAAGTATTGACTTTAGGGGGGTGAATAGTTATGCACATTGACTTTTTCTGTTATTTTGTCCTATTGGTTGTTTGCTTCACAATAAAAAAAAAATCTTCAAAGTTGTGGGCATGTTCTGTAAATTAAATGATGCAAATCCTCAAACAATCCATGTTAATTCCAGGTTGTGAGGCAACAAAACACGAAAAATGCCAAGGGGGGAATACTTTTGCAAGGCACTGTATAATATATATATATATATATATATATATATATATATAGTATATATATATATATATATATATATACTGTGTATATATGTGTGTATGTATATATATATATACTGTATATATATATATATATATATATATATATATATATATATATATATATATATGTTTTAATTTTACAGATTAATAATGTACAAATTATAAACAGTTACAGTATATCTTATTGCACACATTATGGATACATGTTACAAGGCACCTTTATCTAAAACACAAGATGAACAACTAAACTGTAACTAGTGATAGAAATGGGGAGTATTTTGTGGCTAGAAATGGCCTTAATTAAGTATTTTATAATTCTTTGTTTTGAATTATTTACCAATTGTGACCAGATATTAAGGTATTTCTCCATGGTATCATTTAACGCAAGGTTAGATAAATACCAGGTACCAGTGTGCCATTCCTCACCTCCTCCTCCTCTCCTCCACCAGCCCCAGGGCCACCTCTCTCTCCTCTCTCTCCTCCTCTTTTTCTCCTCCCTGCCTCTCCACTCCTCTCCCCTGCTCTCTCCTCCCTCCATTACAATCCTAAAAATACTATAACAATAAATAAAAATAAGTGTTACTAAAATTGTGCTTATATGTATTTATTAACTGTTGGGGCATGGGGTGTGGGAATGGGATGCAGGGGAGTGTATGGAGTGACCTAGCTCTATGTGAATCTTGTAATTTAATTTATGTGTATTTCAATTATGTGTAAATTGTAAATATGTGTTATCAATGATTAAGTGTAAAATCGTAAATAGATGAATATAAAATGACAAGACTGGAAGTTACTGCTCTGAAAACTCTCCTACTCTCTATCACTCTGCTCAAACCACCAACTCCAGGGCCTGCGTACTAATTCAGCAGAATCTACAATACAGTCAATGCATCTTCGGCTAGACCACTTTCTATTGGCTGAGAGGCCAGCGTTCCACTACGTAATACCGTGATTGGATTGTAACTGCGGACTGCTTTTATTTCAGCCCATTAAGAGCTTGTGGGCGCGGTAGAGGTTTATGGGCTTCGGCCCATAACTTGCTCCCTCGTTCAATTGAATAGCACCGCAATTGTAGTAGAGTACGAGCTCGCAGCAGGCCCGCAGACATACGGCCTAAATACCACGAGATGTGGCCTTGCAATTAAAGGTTCACGCATAGTCTTTTATATATACAAAATTGTATACCTTTTGCACCAATTTTCTATATTTTTCTATATCAGTATTAGAGTTGATACTGATATTCTATATGCTGTATCTCTCATTATATTGTATACAGTGTGTTTGTCTTCTATATTTCTATTATTCAATAAAAACGTGTCCAGGTTTATAGTATATTACAGTTGCAGCTATATAGAATTTACATTTCACATATTATGGGACATGACTTTTTATTATCTGTTTATCACAGAGTTCATATATTTATTTCCTTTATACCTTATTTCTAAATACCAAACCAGATGACATGCTTGAATAAATCCACCATTTTAATAGTTTATGAAACAATTACATCAGTCTAAAAGATAGGAGTCTTGCTGTAACAGACTTACTACACCATTCAATTATTTATTTGGTGTAAAGTGCCTTGACCATTTTAAATAGACCAAATAGTTTTAGACAAAAGACATGAAAACAATTTGAAAAGACAATAATGGATGTATGGTCCCATTAGTGAAGTAGGTAGATTACTAATTCACAAACAGCCCCGATTAAGCAAGACTAATATATATTTCTCATAATTTAATCATGGAAATCACTAGACAATCAGCTAACTAGTGGAAACTGCTGGAAGCCTCTATATGTTATATATATTTAGATTTTTATTTGTAATTCAGTTTTGAATGGAAGTTATTGTTATTATATATTTAATAGGGATAGTATAATTACTTGCAGTTTGGGAAGCTTTCAAATGGATTATAAAGAATTTTCCATAATATGTCTTATTTGAACTTTCTTGAGGTAAGTCTCACTTTTGATTGTTTTATTTTTCTTTTGTCAGTTAATACCATAATAAGTGTGAGATATGAAAAAGATTTAGTTACAAGGTGTAAATAATTTAACAATATGTTAGTTTTATGCTATAGATAGATAGATAGATACAGATAGATATAGATAGATAGATAGATAGATAGATAGATAGATATATAGATAGATAGATAGATAGATAGATAGATAATTATTATTATTATTATTATTATTGGTCCATTTTTACTTCATTGAGAAACGCATGATAGCATGTCATGATTTTTCAATACCATATGCCTAACTTTTTATATCAGATGAATGATTATACCTAATTGACTTTGATAATATTTAATTAAATTGTTTGTGCCATGTAGCAGCATATTATAGTAGTACTTAATTTACATTATATATCTCCTACCTTTTTTTTACCATTTTCACTTGGGTTTATCAAGTCATAAAGAGGCACTGATTTTTTGAAATATAACAGTTTTCACATGTATTATTTGATAAGAGATGACAATGTTCTGTAACCTGAATATCAATATCAATGTGTACTAAAGTATATATGATTTACTTTTAACTAAAACATATTGAGAAATATTGTTCTCGTATAAGGTATTTATTTTTCCCTGTCTGTACCCTGTGCATTATCCAAAAGCTGTCTTTATTCTCCTTATGTTAGATATGTTGAAATATACTGTCTTAACGTAGCCATTGGTTTTTCTGATGTTTTAGCAATCCAAGCCTTTTTAATGCATCTGTCACTATAGGTTGTGCAGTCTATATTATTAAACTAGTAACTTGCCCATCATAAATGATTATGTGGTGAGTGTGCTGTCTCTTTCTGTGCTGTCTCTCTCTCTCTGTGCTGTCTCTCTTTCTCTGTGCTATCTCTATCTGTGTGCTCTCTGCACTCTCTCTGTGTGTGTTCTCTCTTTGTGCTCTATCTCTGTGCTCTCTCTCTGTCAACTCTCTCTCTCTATGCGCTCTCTGCCTGTGCAGTCTTTCTCTCTCTCTCTCTCTATGTGTTCTCTCTCTCACTGTGCGCTCTCTGGGCCTCATTCAATTCGGGGCTGCTACTTGCAAGTAACTTTGTGTTTTGCTACTTTTGTCTTACTTGCTCCAGTAGCTCTACTTTAACTTACCTATTCAATTGGCCTGGCACGCAAGTTAGTCCCGATTGCAAACCATGCTATCAGATGTAGGCATTTGCGTGCTTAAACAGGATTGCGGTCGCAAGCCCATATCTCCTGTTTCAAGCCTGCAAACTCGGAGCACTGTAAATCCAAATATAAATTCAATCCAGCACTGTAAAGCACTGTAAATGATGGGGAACACAATGGGTGACATTACGATTAAAAGCACAACATTCTCAAGCTGGCACATCGCCAAAATAAAATACTTTATTTCCTGTTTAATTTCCATCCAAAGTCCGACAGGCTCTAATGACCTCCAATCCCGTAACTTTTTATTCAAGCCCATGAGAATAAAAATGGAGGTTTGAGGTCGAAGCACGTAGGACTTTATGACGAGAATTGAACATGAAATAAAGTATTTATTTTTGACGATTTACGAGCTTGAGAATGTTGTGCTATTAATTCTAAGACCAAACATCACTCTTACTTCACTTAAAAGTATAGGATTACTTTTTTATTTGCTTAATTAGTGCTACGTTTTGAAAATAAGACATTTGCAAGACCTCCTTGCTACCAGTAACCTGACGTTCGCATTTAGCCGTTTACGGGCTTGACGGAAGGGGGAGTCGGAGCAATTGAATATCGAAGTGGGATTTTTGCGTCCGCAACTCTTGTGGCCGTTAACGATCAAAGGCTTTGAGGCAAATAACTTGCGATTCTGAGTAAAATAAGGGATAGTCGCTTGCAGTAAGTAACGCGATCAGGGAACGCAAGTAGGAGGCAATAGAACAGGGAAGTAACTTGCAATCTCCACTTACTGCTACTTTGTGCAGTAAGTAGCAATTGAATGAGGCCCAATGTCTGTGTCTCTCTCTGTCCTGTGTCTCTCTCTGTCCTGTCTCTCCCTCTGTCCTGTGTTTCTCTCTCTGTCCTGTGTCTCTTTCTGTCCTGTGTGTCTCTCTCAGTCCTGTGTCTCTCTCTCTCTCTGTCCTGTGTGTCTCTCTCTCAGTCCTGTGTCTCTCTCTCTGTCCTGTGTCTGTCTATCTCTGTCATGTGCTTGTCTATCTCTGCCCTGTCTCTCCCTCTCTCTATCTCCCTCTCTCTCCTGTATGTGTGTGTCTCTCTCTCCTGTCTCTCTCTCTCTCTCTCCCATCTCTCTCTCTGTTCTGTGTCTGCTTCTCTCTGTCCTCTCTCTCTCTCTCTCTCTCTCTCCTGTCTCTCTCTCTCTCTGTGTCCTGTGTTTTTGTCTCTTTCCCTGTTCAGTGTGTGTATCTCTATCTCTCTCTGTCCTGTTTCTCTCTCTCTCTGTCCTATGTGTGTGTGTCTCTGTCCTGTGTCTCTATCTGTCCTGACTCTCCCTCTGTCTTGTGTTTCTCTCTCTCTGTCCTGTGTCTGTCTATCCCTGCCCTGTCTCTCTCTCTCTCTCCCTCTCTCTCCTGTGTGTGTGTGTCTCTCTCTTTTTGTCCTGTCTCTCTCTATCTCTCTCTCCCATCTCTCTCTCTCTGTTCTGTGTATGCATCTCTCTGTCCTCTGTCTCTCTCTCTCTCTCCTGTCTCTCTCTGTGTGTCCTGTGTGTGTGTGTCTCTTTTCCTGTCTAGTGTGTGTATCTCCCTCTCTCTCTCTCTCTGTCCTGTGTGTGTGTGTCTCTCTGTCCTGTCTCTCTCTCTCTCTCTCTCTCTCTCTCTCTCTAGTCTCTCTCTCTCTTTCTCTGTGTCCTGTGTGTGTGTGTGTCTCTTTCCCTTTCCAGTGTGTGTATCTCTATCTCTCTCTGTCCTGTTTCCCTATCTCTCTCTCTCTGTCCTGTGTGTGTCTCTCTGTCCTGTCTCTCTCTCTCTCTCTCCAGTCTCTCTCTCTCTTTCTCTGTGTCCTGTGTGTGTGTGTGTCTCTTTCCCTTTCCAGTGTGTGTATCTCTATCTCTCTCTCTCTCTCTCTCTCTCTCTCTCTCTCTCTCTCTAGTCTCTCTCTCTCTTTCTCTGTGTCCTGTGTGTGTGTGTGTCTCTTTCCCTTTCCAGTGTGTGTATCTCTATCTCTCTCTGTCCTGTTTCCCTATCTCTCTCTCTCTGTCCTGTGTGTGTCTCTCTGTCCTGTCTCTCTCTCTCTCTCTCTCCAGTCTCTCTCTCTCTTTCTCTCTGTCCTGTGTGTGTGTGTGTCTTTTTCCCTGTCCAGTGTGTGTATCTCTTTCTCTCTCTCTGTCCTGTTTCTCTATCTCTCTCCCGGTCCTGTGTGTGTGTCTCTCTGTCCTGTCTCTCTCTCTCTCTCCTGTTTCTCTCCCCCCCCCCTCTCTCTCTCTCTCTCTCTCTCTCTCTCTCTCTCTCTCTCTCTCTCTCTCTCCCTCTCTCTCTCTCTCTCTCTCTCTCTCTCTCTCTGTGTCCTGTGTGTGTGTCTCTTTCCCTGTCCAGTGTGTGTATCTCTATCTCTCTCTCCTGTTTCTCTCCCTCTCTCTCTCTCTCTCTCTGTCCTGTGTGTGTGTCTCTTTCCATGTCCTGTGTGTGTATCTCTATCTCTCTCTCCTGTTTCTCTCCCTCTCTCTCTCTCTCTCTCTCTCTCTCTGTGTCCTGTGTGTGTGTGTCTCTTTCCCTGTCCTGTGTGTGTATCTCTATCTCTCTCTATCCTGTTTCTCTCTCTCTCTCTGTCCTGTGTGTGTCCTGTCTTTCTCTGTCCTGTTTCTCTCTCTCTCACTCACTCTCACTCACTCTCTCTGTCCCAGGGTGCTCTCTCTCTCTCGCACTTGCAGCTGTGCAATGGTGGGGGTGAGCGGTGGTGAGCGGTGGTGAGCGGCATACTGCGCATGTGCGCATGCCCAGGTTTACAGAAAATGTGACACCTGCACAGAAGACACTGCGCAGGCATTACAGACACTGTTAAATATTATAGGTGATCCCCAACAACTTCATTTTTGGCTTCAGCAATATTGCTCTGAATCAAACCAACCCTCTGTTAAATAGCAATGACCTTTAATTTGTATTTGGCTGACGAACTTTAGAAGAGTGAATTTCCCAACAATGTATTTTCTAGGGTTCCTTAATTTTAGCAGAAGCATTGTTTTTGAGTAGTGTATCATGATTACTTATTGTATTTTTTACATAAAAAATATATCACATATTGGTGCTTTTTTAATTCACCAACAATTGTAAGGATTTTTTTTGGGATGATTATGGAACCACGGTTGAAAAACACTGGGTTTATAAAATATTTCTACACCAACTATATTTGATTATACCTTTATCAATTAGATATCAGCATCTCTTTAGGAATACTGCAATCAGAATTTAAACACTGCATTAGCATTGTATATTATATTGTATGTAAAATTACATTTTATTGGAATATGGTGTTGGTTAAATATTTATTATCATTACTTTTTAATAGTCCAATGGAGAACATGCAAATATCAGTTTATTTCAGATGTCATGTATGAACTAGATAGCACGTTGCATTGTTGATTGTAGCATGTTCTAAGAAAGAGCACTCCTATTTAATGTTAGAAAAAAAAAATTCTGTGTGACCTGTAGTTGTAGATCCTTAAATATTTCTACAACCACTGCTAACAGAGCATGCAGAATTAAAACATATATTCCGCAAACCCCCCATTCTTGCATTTAGGTAGCCACCAAATCTCAGACAAGCATTGGTGAACAGTAGATTGGCCAATGTAGAGTTTAACAAAGAAAATGGCACAAAACGTTGCAATAAAAATCAGTGTAAATTGTATCAACACATCTGCAAAGAGGACACAGCCACGCACAACACCAAGACCTATAACATCAGAGGTTCATATTCTTGTACATCAAACAATGTAGTGTACATGATACAATGTGCTGCATGTGAGAGAGGCTGCTATATTGGAGAAACCAGCCAGAAATTACATATGAGGATGAATCTACACAGACATTCCATAAATAAGCACAATGAGGACAATTACTGTACTCCAGTGGGACACCATTTCACCCAGAATAACCACTCCATGAAAAATCTCAAAATCAAAATACTCAAAGGTTTTTTTTCAAAACACTAAGGAAAGAAAGACATTGGAAATTAAAATGATTATGTTCTTTAACAGTAATAACTCAGGCCTTAATGTAGACATGGCATTTTTATCTCATCAACATTTCTTGTAACCTCCAACATTCCTGATTGTAAATATATATGTGTGTTTATTGATTTTTTATTTTTTGTTTTCTGCCTTCCTCCTGAGTTTTGGTTACAGCTCTATGGTTCCTGATGTAGATGTAAAACTATTTACGACCCCAATTTACTTACTTGGTCTGCACCCCCACACACTTACACGGCTGGCTGAACAGAACATTATTTGTTAATCCTGGAATTTTTTGCTGTATTTGTGAATCTAAAATCAGTATTGACTCTGACTCGATATATATGTATGTATGTATGTAGATATGTGATGATCAGCTTAGAGCCTGCTGGTCACCACTAAAAAACCCTCCCTGAAAGAGTATTGGCTTCTCCATTTCCCCCATTGATTTTACATTGGGAGGAAGTAGGTGTCTCTGAGATTGGCCTTGCATTGACCCACCTGAGGGCGCTAACTCTGCTCCTTAAACATTCCTGGATATGTTTGTAGTCAGTTACTATTCCTCCCCCACCTTTCCTGTCCCTGCTGGTTACATCACCAGAGACAGGAAATGTGAACAACTGTCTGTGCATCTTGATAAACAACTTGCTTGAGGGGATTATCTAGCAGTGGACAGGAAATATAAACAGTATAAGGGAGCTGACAAGTTTAGAAGGGAAGTTTGTATGTGTTTACATTTGTGATGTAAATAACAAATATTCGGTTGAAAATATAGTAAGCAGCACTCTTTGGACAGAATACAACTGTCTTAATTGTATCTGAGGATCTAAGAGGTGAAAAGGGATTTATTATAAGATCCTGCTGGGAAGGCTATATGCATGAGAGCTGTACATTTTCCTTGGTAGAAAAAGGACTCTACTGTTCTTGTGTTCCTGTGATCCAGTGTTCCTGTGTTACAGCTCCTGTCCAACATCATCTAGGAAAGTGACTGCCGCATACCCCTCACAGATCCAGAACCACAGCCTAACCAGTGGGAGTTTCAGAGTGTTGACAGTCCAGCTGGCTGTTTTCCATTAACAGGGGAGCAAGTAACTTGATTCAGCTACCATGTATACCTGCTTCTGACCGGCTACTCCTGAAAATTCAGTGTGCCAATACCCCTTACTTGATCATGGTGCAAGAATCCTTGCACAACTAACCCTATCTATGAGAAACACATAAAGATACCAACACCACAAGTTAGAAGTATTTTATATATCAGGGATACCAAACTACATTTGATGTGTTGTTGCAGTGGAGAGTTTAAGCAAAAATGTGGTAAATGTGTTTTGGGGGGCAGGGGGTGACTGTTGTATTATCCCCAAGCCCCAAGGTTTATAATGGTGACCCTCATTTTTGCACACTACATATGATATATAAGGCTGTGCTTGGATAGAGATAAAGAAATGAGTATGTTAATGGAAAAGTCAGCAGAAGAGGAACCGCAAATATGTTTTAAATAATATATTTTTGTATATACTAACTTATAAGCACGTGACTTTGTATTTATATAGGTGCTGTGATGTTATCAGTTGAGTCAGCAGTCATATAAACCTGAACCTTCTATAACTTTGGTGCTTACATTTTTATACAAATAGATAATTTCGCATAAGAAGTAAGTGCTTTTATTTGCTAAACAATATGCATTCGATACATATTTCATGTTAGTGTATCCAGGGGGAACTGAAAGTTAACTTTTGTAATTCTAAAATAAATTACAGCTACTTTGTGAGAGAAAATTGAGTTTAGTATAATCATATGTCTAATATAAAAAGAACAATGCTACCAGTATATGTTCCTTTCTTAATAATGGCATGTAAAAAGAGATAGCAAACTTGTTAAATATCTTTATGAGATGAACTTTGTGATGTATTTTTGTGGGTCTGTTTATCTACTTATTATATTTCCACATTTACTAAAAAAAAATTTAATACAAGGTCACTAATATGGCATTTGTGTTTGTCCTAACTTACAATTATGAAATAAAAAATTATGAATACAATAGATAATGATGAACTAATAAGTATATATGGGACATAAGGGTGTATACAAAACAGATGGGCTTGCACTTCATGTGTTACAGGTGTATAGACACATACAGCCACATTAAATTCCAAGCTTGTAGCGGCATTGTGAGACCCAAAAAGGATGTGGGCTTGAAATTTGGCTGTGTTACAGACCTATTACATTCCACCATGCCGCAAGTTACGGGCTGGAGACACAAGCCCGTAAACCATTCTTGCACCGGAGGATGTGGGGCTGTGAACATGATCAGTTAGTCAAATCCATTAGTACGGGTTTAGATGGAGCCAATGGTAAAATAGATCGTCACCAATTGCAAGGCCGCAACTCGCTGTATACAGGCTGTATGTCTGCGGGCTTGCTGCAGGCTTGAACTCTGCTACAATTACAGAGCAATTCAATTGCACAAGCCCGCAAGTTACAGGCCAAAAGCCGAAACTGTAAACAATGCAATTAGTTTGTAGCATTTCAGAGCGTAAACATGATCAATTAAGCAAGGCCATAACTACCCATTTGGAAACAGACAATAGAAACTGAAACTGTCATTATTACAGCAGTGTGAGATGGAGGTAACATGTCAATCAATTAGGGTTTAGAAGTCCGATATGCAAAACCGGAAAATACAAAATAATAAAAATGAATGCCAATACTGCTCTAGTCCAGGTGGGTGGCCTCATAAGTAGTAACTCATTGATTCCCAAGATCAATATAACCCCGAAATGAAACATAAAAAAAAAAAAAAATTGATTACTGATTTGTGAGCTTGAGACTGTTGTGCAATTAATTCTAATGTCTTCCATCGCTTTCCCCATCATTTACAGTGCAGTATTGATTTTTTATTTGCATTTACAGTGCTGCGGACAGGGGTTAAACCCCGTTGCAGGTCCCCTCTAGTACTCATAGGATTTTCTCCTACATTTGCCATTTACAGGTGTGAAAAAATGTGCGGCCTTAGGGAATTGTAGCAATTGAATATGGATTTGCAATTTTAGCAATCGTAACTCTTGCGGACGTAAAAGATCAAAGGCTAAGATGGGGTGTAAGTTCAGGTTGTAACAACCGCAGGGATTTTCAGCAAGTAACCCGTGGACCGTTTGCAGCTCGCAAAAAGACGCCTATTGAATAGCAAGTTAGTTTACGGGCTCCATTACAGGCTCCAGTAACTTACAATTCCTTAATTAAATGCGGCCCTATGTTCAGAGGCTTCCATTTATATTCTTATGGTCTGTCAGTTTGTTTTTCTTGTTGGGACAGGCCTAACCAAAGTGAGACATTTTGAGCACCAGAAAAAGGAATGAAATATTTTTATGAGGCATATATTTTATTCTTTATATGTATTAATTTGTGATAGGCACCTAAAGCCCATATGGTCTTATATACAAGAAATACAGTATCAGTCCATCATCCATACTAAAAAATAATAATCTGGCATTCTGATTAAGGGAATATTTTTAAAACATGCAGAATACAATATTTTGTAAAATTGCTTTGCCTTGGGATATTTCTGCTAAACTTGAATATATGGCTATTTAAGGGTTGGTGAAGGGCAATCCATGTAGAGTGTGTACTTTTGAAAATGTAGTGCATATCACAGGCAGATTTCATACAGCTGGACATATGTTATTTAGCTTGAAAGCAAGGTATGTATTTACTATATGCTTCATAACTAAGGACACAGTATAAGTGGGTTTCCACATTATAAAAACCAGAGGGATTTTAGTACCCCGTAGGCTGATGCTTTCATCTGCTGATTGCCTGGTTCCCTGGTAGGGACATTTAATAAACTTCAATCCCCTTGAGAAATGTGATTTTACATACACTCTTGACTGTACACACAGTGCAATCAGATTGTCACAAACTGTAGGGATATAGCTCCTGTTGTCTAATTCCCATTACAAAGTAATTTTTCTTTTATTTTTTAATCTCACTACAGGAGATGGATTATCATTAGAGAATCCCCACACAGGGACTCATATGTCCCCAATGTGCTGTTTGTATGATGATAACCCAGCTACTGCAGTGAGATAAGATTTAAATTTCAAGGATAAATGAATGTACAAGGCTAATAACAAGGTTTATTCTGAATATTTTGGTCAATTAGCAATAAGACAAAGAATATTGTTAGCTATGTATTTTTGTCAAAGTCAGTTTATACATGTTAAAATGCAGCCATTAAATGCACTTTCTTTATTTACAAGGTTAAATATACTGTATATGTTTTAGCATTACAATGCGTGTTTACTATACATGTATAATGCAATTGCTTTCTCTTGATTTTAGCTGTTTTCTAGCACTGTGCATAAGCACTTGTATCATTACATTTATACAGATAATAGAGGAAATGTGACAGGGATATCGCTGAAATAATATTAATGCCTAGTTGATAGAAAGGGTTAATGAGTATTAAAATGTTAAACATTAGAAAATGTCTTATATAGATGCTGTCTTTACTTTTTTCATGTCCTATATGTCCCATTTGTATTTGTACTCATTTCTAATTAACAAAATGACCTTCCTCACTAAGTAGTCAACATAATATTTATACCGATACTCCAAGATATTTCTACTTCTTTCTAGTCAAAAAAAGTATGTTCTTTCTAGCCACAAAGTATGTTCATGACGCCCACAAAGGTGTGTTCTGGTGATTACTGTTCTTCAGAACACACTGTTCTCTTGTAAGTCACAAAATACTCTGTTCTTTGTGTTAAAGGTCATTAGTATTACTCGTCACATAAAGGGAACGTTTGTTCTTGCCCAAACTTCTCGACATTTTGTCAATAGAGAGTATCCATTGACAGTATAAATATATAGGTAACAACATTACTTTTGAAGTAGACGTGTTGCTCCTAAAGGTACATTCACAACCAGAAGCTTGCTCTTATATACTAGTTACTATACACTAGTCATTTTATATATGATGTAATTCCCTTTTTTTTTTTTTTACTTCTTTTTTTTATTTTTTTATTTCTACAAAAATAGCATTTCATACTCAAAAGCTTGGGCACCAAAGATGTATAGGGGAATCTGGGAAGATCTTATCCAGTGAATCTCAGTGAGTAAGTTTGAACAACAGGGAATGATGATCTCCAATTGTTATCTTGGACCTGGTCATGTAGAGCTTTGTCTATCAGCAAACTACACTTAAAATATTTAAAGGGAGTCTTTATAGTGTGGAGCAGGTGTTATGTTACATTTGTACTTCCCACTGGCAGAGTGCCTATACAAAACAATCAAAATATATTCGTCATAATTGTTTTATGGCTTTTCAATTGATTTATAAAGGAAACGTATTCCATTATTTTGGTGGATCCAATTTTTGTGACATGCTGAATTCAAATATGCTATCAGAATTTTCCAATGCTCAGTTGTTTTTTTTTTTTGTGATGACACTTTTTAATAATAAATATATTCAGAGATTCAACCCATTAGTTAATTACCATTTTTTTTCAAAATAATGTAGTTTTTTTGCTATTTTATGTATCTGCAGGCTGTTGGTGGACAGACTGGCAGCCAAGTGCAGGCAGGCAACAGCCAGACAGACAAACAGAAGCATGATGTATAGTGTTTGTTGCTCATGAACACAGCACTAGTTTGAGAAACCTATATCAGTTTTAACAAAAACTAGTAACATATTTTAATTCAACTTGTAATGTTCCATTAGGGTCACAGAGTTTTTCATGTGTGACAAAAAATACATTTTATTTTGTAAAGAAGTATAATTAATATATCAGAAAATTAAATTAGCCCATAAAATTTTAGGTAAACAGCAAATATTTTTTGCAAATGTATTTATTTTACTTTTTTTTTAGATTGAAGGCAAATAGAAAATATAATATTTCAACTGCCATGCATAAGAAACTTGAAACACTGCCATACAGTTTTTGCTGTTTATATGCTTCCCATGAGAAGGGCTTTAACACATTGTTATATAAGGCTCTGTATGCTGATTGTGTAGCACATGCATTAAGAAATATGCACGTTCAATGATTATTCCACATTGTTGCTATGGAGCTTCATTAAAGTATATAAATCAGTAATACTGTCAACTCTGCCATTAAGTATTCAATAAGAAAAGGCTTAATGCAATTAATAGCAATTAAAATTATGCTTTTATGATGTCAGCTACTGCATTGTAAGGATATAATTGCCTGTAAGGAGTTTTGTACAGTATTTATCCTCTAAATCTGTCCACTTTATATGAAAAATGCCAAAAACATATCCCATATGGGTACCATTATCTTCTTGTTTTTTCAAGATGTAATCTATCTTAACCAACATATGCACATTAGGCTAATTTGCTTTAATTAGTTTTTTTTTTCTCATTTGATAATAGGCATGTTGCAGTTAACTTCTTTTTTTTTTTTTTAGAGGTACATATGCTAAACTTTCACTCATTAAATTCTCATTAAGAGGTCAGCAATTCAATAGACCCAGTAGCAAGGCCTTCCAATGTATACTTTGCTCTCAGATTAGATTTAGAGTATCAAGCTTATTGAATAATAATAACTACATAATTATAATCAAAATATTGAGCAATGTAAGCTCAGTTAATTGATTGGCATTGAAATGTGAAACGTGAGGCTGTGCTGAATCTGCTTTTACAAGGAACCATTGTCTGAACATGATTAATTAATGAACTGATTCATGTATCCATCAGTTAAGCTGTGCAAACACATCCATGGATAGCAAAATATAATACCAGTAATGGATTTTCAGCCACAGGGTTTCACATGCCGCGATGCCAACACATATAGCTTTCCATTTGCTTCGGTAAGCAGATGTTGATATTCAGCTAGTTTTGTAAAACAGTCTTCTGCAGATAATCAATTTTTTTTAAAGAATTCTTTAATATTTCTCAATATTAAACGTTTACATAAAGCACTCCTTACTATTATAGAAGTGATTGTAAATAGAATGAACAGACAAAATGAGTGAAAATTATGTATAAAACTGTATTGTCATAATGCAGTGTTGCTTTAATATTTACATTTATTTGCTCCATTGCTTCATCAATTATTCTCCCTCAGCAGTTATATGACTTGATGTGGTAAGGTAGATTAATAATGAATGCTACTACTACTACTACTACCAATAATAATAATAAATGTAGAGTCATTCTTTGACCCTTCACCCTTAGGAAACCATCTGCCTGGTTAGGGTGCACTCATGTATATAAATACATATAATGGTGTATTTTGCTAGTTAGCATCTTTAAGAAATTATAAACATACATTCTGAGAGTGGTGCTTATACGATGCTGAAGAGTAATCCTTGAGGGTGATATCTGACAACAATTATGGCCAAAACTGGTGCTACTTCCCACTTGAGCCATGGGTTGAGTAATCATGCAAGGTTTGGGTGATTTACATAGATTACTCTCTAGTCCAGTGGGATAGTAGGGACTGGAAGATGTTTAGTTAAAATAAGTTAGTAGGTGCTAGGGTTGTCTAGTTATACATTTTCTTTAACCCTATATAATAGCAAAGACATAGAATGATTTATTTGTTTTAACTCCTCCCCTCCACAAACTCTTCTGCTTTTAGTTACGTCACTATGGAAGTTCCTTGCAATCTTGAGAACTCAAAGTCTCGCTTTAGTTTCCTAACATGCACAAATCCCTAGTAACCTAATAACTGAGGTTGAAAAAAAACTATTAGTCCATCAAGTTCAACCTTGAAGGGCAAGTCGCTAGTAAATATATAAAAGGGGTGAATGGAATCTGAACTAAAAAAAACTTCCATTTTAAGCAAGATACTTTAAACAATCCACCATCTTTCAGCAGGATAAAATGTGAGTATAAAAATAAATAAAATATATACAAGCAGTAATTATAAATGACAAAATCAATTTGAAGTTAATTCTTAATAAATTAAAAAAATGTAGACAACTGATTTTAAAGCTTTCACCTGATGCTGCTCAGCAATTTTGTTGATTCCATGTCTGACAATATTTAAGCAAGCACATAGTTTCTTAGACACAGCCAATAGTAAATGAGACCGTCATTATGATGTCAGTAAAACATGGAAGTTATACATAACCTGCAATCGGAGGCTAAGAATTAATTGGTTCCATTAAGTAATATTAGCCAATCCGGCTCACAATCAAGCAATCTAGCAATCTATAAACTGCATTAGATAATCTGTTCTAGTCCATGTGGGTTTCATGATATCTATTAACCCCTTGAGTCCTGGGATCGATATTACTCAGAAATAACTTTTAAAAGTAATATTTTTTAATTGCATGTTTGTGGATGTGAGACTGCTGTGCAATTAATTTTAATGTATTCCCATGCCTTCCCGTGCTTTTAAAGTAAAGTATTGTGTGTTTATTTTGTGCTACAGCTCTAATAAGTGTTTGAAAAAAGCCTTGCGAGTCCTCTAGAATTCGTAATATTTTTAACAGAAACGTGATACTTTTTCAATTGCAGATTAGACTTTATTTGCAATCTAGTGCTAGGACTCTAATAGAATTTGTGTAACTTTAATTAGTTAGAGCTCCTAATATTTGAGCTGTGCTAAGACCAGTTGATTTCTAAGGCCACATTATTTGTCTTTGGCTGGCCCGTAGTGATTGTGGGCGGGTAACTCGTAATCGGATTGGGAGTAGCTAAGAGAATATGTGGAAAAATTAAGAGCAGTTTTTTAAGTGTGTATACATTTACAAATTGGGCAAAAGAATGGGGCCCTTACTTAGTGTCAGGGCTTATACTACTAATACTGCTACTACTACTACTACTGCTAATACTACTGTACTGCTATATCTAAATATAAATATAACATTAAACTAATATATTGAATCTTCACTGGAAGACATTAACCTGACATTTGAAACATCTGTTGATCAAAAGATGTCTAATTCTAAAAGTAAAATACATCTCATAACAAAAGAAAACTGAAGGAACAAACATACCGTACTTTGAAAATAGTTGCATATTTTTTTCCAGTAACTATTTTAGAATAGAGACTCACTTTTATAAAAATTTTTTTACAAAAAAGCTATATAAAAATAAATCCATTTAGCATTAGTGGATTTTAAAATTGTTGTCATTTTGTATCTGCATAGATAAATTTGTAATATATCTGTGTTTAAGAGATTTCATAAACTGGTTTATAAAGTTATCATAATCACCAAATAAAATCTAATTTAGAAATACTGCATAAAATTTCATATCATTTTCAACACCTAAGGCAAATAAAAATGATGCAGTTGCAACACCACACTAACAAATAAGTAAATATATACTTTTACTAAGTATAATCCAATATTTTCTTTTGTTTAATTTTTTTTCAACCAGGAAATTGCTGTGCTTAGCTTTTTTCCCATCTATGAATCTTCCTTAAATATGTTTTATTCTGTGCAGTCAAAATATTTATAGTAAAAATAAGAATAAAGGAGGAATGATGAACTGATGTGTCTCTCCTTTTTGAGCTGTGTTAACAAACCCCTCCAGAGAAGACTTCGGTAGTTCAGCTTCATTAGCCCGACTGGAACTTTATATCTGTAGCTTTGTATAAAGGAACAAATATTTGCATTATGACATCTATGGTCTTTTTCCGTTGACTTTACAAAACAGCTTAGTTCAAATGTAAGGACACTTCGGGTGTGATTTTTGTATTAATATTAGAATTAGTTTTGATATACACATTGCTTGCAAATTTCATTCACTTATTTCGTATGCTGGAGTATATATATATTTTTTTTTAAATGCTAGTATAAAGACAGTAGTTCAAAACCAATATATATATATTATTAGATATTTGGAACAGTCCTTAAGGACAGCAATTAAAAAGCCTCTTGTAAAAGATTTTAGGAAGAAAGAGACATTGATGTGTTTCTGCCTAGGCCAACAAAGCCTAGTGAAGCTTATTTTCAAGGGACAGCAGGCAATATCCCAAGTTGAAAATGTTGTACAACAGAGCACACTTCTTTTTTTTAATACATATGTATGCAGAGTTAAATCTTGCACAACAGGGCACACTTACATTTTTACATATAAATGTATATAGTGTATAATCCTAGTATAATAACATAAAAAAGAGGAAGTATTAACAGAGATGTTAGGATTCTGTATGTATCTGAATCAATCCTTGTCAGCACAAACGCTAAATACATCTCTAAGACTGCATATTGTTCTTTATATATACTATATGGCTTCAAATACATTCTTTATAGAGGGACATGTCCATTGATGGCAATACATCCAGCGGTGCTTTGGCCAGCAGAAGCCATGCTGGAGGAAGGTGAAAAAAGTTTTTTTTGAAGCAAAATGAAGTAGGCATTTTTATTGTGTCATCAATATTTACCAGACAGTTTCCAGAGACTTAAGAGCATTTGCAATAACCACATTCTCCATATTTTTGTGAAGAGGCAGTGTCATCACCTCGTGGAGCAGGATTGTCTGGGCAGTTCTGCTTTAACACATGCCAGCTACAACTGAATATATGCTTTCTAGATATTGCTTTCTGTTTTAGTTATATTAACAGTTTTTCTCTATTATTCTGTGCATTTCTAGTTTGATTCATTGTGGAGCTATAAACTCTACTTAAGTTTTATGTATGCATTTCTTTAGAATTTCTCCATCCATGTTTTATTGCTATTATTTTACTTGACCTAAGCAAGGCCCAGTTGGTATGTACGGATATAGGTTAAACACAATTACCTCCAACATATAATGATTAGACTACTTCATGGGCTAAATATAATGATTAGACACGTACTACTTCTTGGGAGGAAGACTGGCCACAGCTTTTATTGGTAAACACAAATAGACATAATAACCATAACCATTAATAAATAAACATAAATAAACATAACCACGTGAGGGGAGGAGCCTGGTCAGAGACAGTAGGCCCTACGACCTGAAGCCTCATCCAGGGCCTACTGTGTTGTAACATCCGTACCACCGTAGGGTAGGATCTTACCCATTTTATCACTGTTCCGGCGACTCCCCCCACCACTCACCGCTGTGACATCAACATAAATATAATTTGTTAACATATAATGTACACTTAAACAATATAACAACTAGAAGTGCTTAACAAAACAAGACAATCCTTAGACTTGACAATATACATCATTAATTGTATTTATTCATTCCTTTCTATTCTTTTTTTTTTATTAAAAACATATCAACTTTAAACAACAATACTTTTAGGGATGGGTGGGTGGGTATCTTCCCTTATGGCTAGTCGGGGGACTACTGATACATTTGGCGCAAAACCAGCCTATAAATGTCTCCACCTCCCCCAGCTAGCTACCTCCTTCCATACCGGTCCTGCCAGGTCAAGGGGTCCTCCTTCCAACCACAGCAGGCTGAGGTGGCCTCCAGACCCACAATTACCTCCAACATATAATGATTAGACTACTTCATGGGCTAAATATAATGTTTAGACACAGACTACTTCTTGGGAGGAAGACTAGCCACAGCGTTTATTGGTAAATACAAATGGAAATAACAACCATAACCATTAATAAATAAACAAAAATAAACATAACCACATGAGGGGAGGAGCCTGGCCAGAGACAGTAGTCCCTACGCCTTGAAGCCTTATCCAGGGCCTACCGTGTTCTAACATCCGTACCACCATAGGGTAGGATCTTACCCATTTTACCACTGTACCGGTGACTCCCCCCACGAAGAAGACAGCAGAATACCTTTTGCGGTTTCGACTCCCCCCAACAAACACCCTGGCCAGCCGTATACCACCTAAAACACCAGCACTCCGAGCTCCATATCTGCTCATGAAGTTGAGCCCAACCAGGGCTGAACTCGAATCTGACTCTGCACAATCGTGTAACTTGACGTATGAGGCACATACGATAATGCCTGATCCTTCTAGTCTTTGATAATACGTTGCTTGACAGGTATGTTACCAGGATCATTACCGCCACTTGGGTCAATACCAAGGTAGGAAGTTGGAAGTGCCACTCGCTACCCACACCTTCGACGGATGTCGTTACCCATTTCAGGAACACTGATTGCCCTTCCATCCAAACCGGGGCCACCCCCCAGCTGTGGGCCATGATTGGCAACTGAGGCAAAGTGCCTACCTGTTCAGTTTTACCAATGACCTCACAGCACACAACCTTCCAATTCTCTAAACCACATTCTCCGAAAGCCCGTAGGGCTGTTACGGTGGCTGCTTTTGCACAAAGCGAGCGGGTACCAGGTTCCAATGCGGAATATGCTGAAACGCTGCCTGCCATAGAATTATGATCATGGAGAACCAATCCTCTTTCAAGTACGGAAACGTTCAAGACCAACTACGCGATTTGGACCAAGAGAGCTGTAATCCACGAAGGGGGAGTGATCAGTGTGCCTGTTACACTGTAACTGCCCCTTCACCCACCTACTCCCGTCTTGGACCGTCGCGGCCAAATGGTCACATGATCACCTTGGATGGCCCAATGTCACCTGAGGTTGACATACCTTGTCTGTTTTCCAACCAATCTCTTGCCACCCAGTGACCGGCGGGAAAGAGATGGCTGCACAGAACCGCAAGGCTTCCCACATATTACAAACCTCATCCATACACCAAATACGCTTTCCGGCCCAAGAAAGTCCTCACACTGCACTGCAAACCACCTCCCTTCCTCCACCTGGTCAATCTTGGCCGCTGCGTATATGGTCGCCTGATCACCTTGGATCCCAGAACCAATCCTCTGAGGTCGACATACCTTGTCTGTTTACCAGCCGCCCTCTCCCTACTCGCGGGAAGATTTGGCTGTACAGAACCTCAAGGCTTCACACTTGTTACAGACCTCTTTCCATCACCGTGGTGTACTGCTACACGGTCACATGATCACCCTTAGGATCGAAGACTGGGCATATTTTCACACGATGACCCTTTGGGTCTCAAAATCCAGGCACCTGAGGCCACCGTGCCTTGTCTGTATACCAACCAACCTCTCACTACTGGCAGACCCGCAGGAAGGAGAGATGTCTGCACAGACCAGAAGGCTTTCACTGAGCCCAGAGCTCCCTTCTGAACCATGGTATCTCAGCCCCTTGGGAAAAGGCTACCAATCGCCTGCCATCCCTTTGCTGTACCTCCTGTTCCTTTTTCCCTTAAGTTAGTAAGAGCCCGGCCCGTTTTCATGAGGCCATGTCTGCTACCTGACGCCCTACCTTCGGGGGGAACATCCAAACACAAAAAACTATAATAAAACCTATCTGGCAGACACATGACAAATACCTACATATGAATGCAACCAGCACATGCACCGACTGCATAGCGCTCCCTATGTCCACGCTGTCGGACGCTCTAAGTATCCCTTGATATTGTCACTCCTACCCTGGTCCACATACCAAAGCCTGACGGCACAAATACCCCAGCGGTTAAGGTAATAAGCCTGATTAGTAAACCATGGTACTAACCATGAACCTGGTAATTGCCCCAAACTATGGAGAACACCGTAGAGAGAAATTGGCCATATCCTAAGGCTTTTCCGCCCCACATCGCCACGCCCCTTAGGAACATCCCTGGAATCTGACCCTGATATAAGCTTATGGCCCATGCCCAGGCATCAACCTAAGGGCGGAAAACCGATCATGCTCTAAAGCAAGCTACTAGAAGCACCGACCCAGTGCCGTTGTAGCGTACAACAAGTTGGAGAAACCAACTGCCACTTAAAAGGAAAAAAAACTATCCATAACCCGTAAATGCAGCTCTGAACACATTATTGTACATTCAGGAAAAAGGAATTGACACCTAAGCTTAGATGATGTCTAAACAGAATACAAAATGGCACTGTTATATTAATTAATGCATCATTATTTTGCACTGTGCTAATTTCATAGCGTGCAAACCTTTCTGTACATTAGGCCTTCCCTGACGCTCCTAGCCAGCATGGAGTTACTGCCGCCCAAATACATATATATATATATATACATAACACCACAGGCATGTGCGGGGGCAACCAGACATGGGGTGAACCTCCAGAGCCTTGCATATAATCTTTAATGAGCATGGTACAAATACCCAGTGTTACTAGGTGTTGCTTTCCTTCACTGCATAGAGTGAAAACTCCAGCATGATATAGCAGGAAGGGGTCATTACAATCCCTGCAGGCATACAGGAGAGCAGTAAACACACAGAGGGGAAAGTTACAGTGAGGCATGAACACAGGTCAGCCGCTCCACAGTATAGATACATAAGCACAGAACTAACACTTAAGTCATATGAACACAGAATCCCCAAGGGGACTTTATGCAGAAATAAAATGTACATTTATGTGACACTGAATCGACATATATTTTCTACCATCCAGATAAAGGACTGGACAAATGTGGGGGGGGACGGCCCAGATCGACCATCCTGATCATTGGAAATACAGGAGCCTATGTATTAATATGTATGGCTCCCATGTCATAACTCACAATAAACTACTCTTGGGACATAAGCACCCCCCTGCAGGCTGTCGGCGACCCTGTACTGTATGGCCTGTCTGCATCCAACCATTCTCGTGATCTGAGGGACTCAGTCTACCCCCGCAGCCACCACATGGGCGCCAGCAGCAGCCTGGAGAATCCAACTCCCCCTGCGCCGCAGGCATCCTGGCAGCGGGCCAACACACAACACCCACTCATAATACTCACTGGGGCCAGGTGCCCCGTGACTGCATGCTGCACTGAGCCCCCGACACAGCGCACACACTCCCGGCAAGGCCCCCAGTGCCCCGACTGCAGCCTGCACCTCCCAGCGCCCGACACATAATCCATAGTGCCCCCAGCACTCACCACACTCCTATGAGAAGGATCTGCACCTGCAGCCCTATCTTCCTTCATGGCTAGCTGGGGGACTACTGATACATTTGGCGCCAAACCAGCCTATAAATGTCTCCACCTCCCCAGCTAGCCACCTCCTTCCATAACGGTCCTGCCAGGTTAAGGGGCCCTCCTTCCAACCACAGCACATTGGGGTGGCCTCCAGGCCCTTCAGAACACTCTTGTAGTATGGACCATGACTGTTAAAAACATATTTTGCCCCCTGCAGTTATTGTCTTGTCCGGGTCCCTACTCCATGGCACCATTTAGCAAAACCTCTAACAAGGAACATAATTGAGTTCTTTTATAGATCTCAATATTTAGATTTTTTTTGTCCATCCTGTCAGTGGGTCAAATTTGTCTAATTTAGTGAATGTTTTGCAATGGAATATAGAAAAAAAACTATTTTATAGGTTTGGCCCATTTGATAACTGCCTCAGTGTTCAAACATAGCATAACAACTGTTTATATATACAATTCTTCTACATCAATAAAAATATAATGTGTACATGCCCTGTGGAATTATGCAAATGTCACTTTAACTCATTAATCTCAGGCACATGATATGTGTAGGGCTAGATTTCCATCAGAGGTGCCCCTAGGAAAATATTCCTCAGATACCTCCCCAAAAACACACACATATGCACAGTAAATGAGAGCAGTAGGCAAATCATGCATTTGTAATGAAATCTGTGCATGGCTACAATTATATATAATTTCCATATCAATACCCAGGTTTCCCAGAGTTCTATGGAAACGTTTTATTGAGCCTTCCTAACTATTCTTTATAGAGCCATTTATAAGACCTCTAAAGTGGTCTTTTAAGGTAAATGTTACTTATATTATACTAAATCTACTTTAAAAAAGTGCAAGAACAGATACTTTAAAATTCAGAGCAAGTTTTGTAGATACATAGCGCAAGATGAAACTGTATATATGAATATTGTACTTTCCGGATATTAATGATTAATGTCTGTAATGTAATATACCACTGCCTAATAAAACTGAATGTTATAAAAAAAAAGTGCAAGAATCACACACCACTCTTAAAAAAATGTGGTAACATAATTAGTGATTGGAGGGCCAACTTCTCCATAAATTTATTCATGGTATGTGTCTGAGGGGTCACTCAAAAGGCAATAAATAAAACTAATGTTCTATCTCTCTTCTCTCTCCTCAATAAATGATGAGTCCACTTTTACCCCAGGCTGCTACCAATAGCCATTGGCTCTTACCACTCCTTATCGCAATTCTAATCATCCCAAACAGCAACAATGGACTATAAAAACATACATTGCAATAGGAAAGCTTTATAATTTTAGAAAATATTTTAATTCTTGGAATAAATAATGCATAATGGAAAATTGCAAAAATCATCCCTGGTGGCCCAGTGGTTAGGATGCACAGCATCCTGGGTTTGAATCCATCCAGGAAACCAAGAGGTCACACTGGTCAGTACTTAAATGGGAGACCACTGGAGAAGGAACTGGCAACCCATTCCAGTATCTCTGCCATGAAAACCAAGTGGATCAGCATGGTGTGTTGTCCATCGCAACGCCATTTACATTTTTACAACATAATGATAGAGAGAAGTCTGTGTCCATTAAAGCTCACAATCTATTTGGCAGACTCACATAGAAAATAGCAATAGGAATATATACACTGAGTAGGCTGGCACAAAAAGTAATGAGGCATAAGTAACAAGATGTAGTACTGACAGGAAGAAAGTTCCAGAGAGGTGTGGTTTATATTGTTGTATACATGAGAACACTGTATTGTTTTATTGTGCTGTATAGAATATAATGAGATGTAGAATAACAAGTATTGTTCCCTTTATTATTTGTTTATTTACAAAAGTTATATACAGTGATTGTTCCCCTGGTTTGACAGCCCAGGCAGCCATGTATTTAATCATTTGCATCAACTGAGTACAGTCGTTATAGGATTCAGTCATGTGGTGTTTCATTGCTCTGGATGTCAACATTGGTTCTGTCTCTTGTTAATGTTACAGTGCTTTATTTTTAGATCATTTTGAACCATGTCAGTTTGTTGTTTGCTGTCAGAATTCACATATATTTTGGATGTGGTTTTCAATTAGGATATTGATTAGTACTACCATTTTAACAGCTTTTGAAAATGGTAATACTAATTAAGTCATCATTTTGCTGTGCTTAAACATAAGTCCACATTCGATTACAGTATTGTTTTTAGTATTAAATAATTTCAATATGTCTTTAAATGAGAAGAAATATTCATATACACTGCTATTTCAAACTCAGGAGCATTGCGGCAATCGTTAGTAGCAATTTACAGTAGTGAAAAAAAAAGTATAGGAAGGTTTTAGAAAAAAAAAAACATTAGACCCAAACGTCTGTTCCATTTTGTGTGGCTAGATGTTTCATGAGAAGACAGGCCCAGAAAGGTTCTCTCTGAGTAGAACTTTGTGGTTCTGTGGAGAGGTGTTATACTTTATTTTGATTGCAGTCGAATGATCTACCACTGAGTTATACAACCCAAAGCCGATTTTGGGTGAATGGATTTTACATTCTTTCCCACTTTTTGGGGTCCAAGGAAAAATTGGACACTGTAGTACCATTTTGATTACATGGATTGGTTTTGGAGTTCTATATTAGCTAGTTTGTGGTATTGATGTTCTGCTCATATATCTAGAATGGTTAAAGGCATGGTTAAAAGTTTCATGGATTATGAATGCATCTGATAGAAGAGAATCAGTAGTGAATTTTTGCATGAAAAATAAAAATTAATAAACTTACCCTGAAGTTAGCAACATTTCTTCTGTTTTCTGGCAGTTGATTTTGAGAGTGAAGTCCTGCTGAAAATCCAAGCTTAATTAGCAAAAAAAAATCACTTTTAGTTGTAGCCAATCAGTGGCAGCTACAACATTGTAACAGTCTGCATCTAGGTGGCTTCTGACACGCTTAGTGTAACTGAGGTCAGAAGGGCAGATCTCTGACATTGCTTCCTTTGGTTCATCTTCAAGCTGTTTTTACTTTACAAACTGTCTCCCTTGGAATGTTGTTGTGCTTATTGCTGATTGTGTGTGTGTGTTCCATCTCTCTATACAATTCCAACAGTGGAGTGGTCCTATGTGATTTTTATTTACATATATGAATAAGGGAGGGGCTCCTTGTAGCCGTAATTGAGAGCAAAGTCCTTGCATTACAATGATATCTGGTACCAATACTAAGAGAAGTCAGTGTTAGTATTTATTTATTTGTTCTGGTATATATAATGACTAGCGAATAGCCAATAAGATGAAGATGAAGATTTATTATTATTTTTATTTGAATTGCCCTGCAGTGTTTTGAGAGGGGCTGATGGTGTTTGGCACAGCTAATGAAGCCAGGTGAGCAGTTACCTCTCAGCTCTTGCTACAGATCTCTCCCCTACTACCCCTGCTGGAAGTCAATTCTATGGGCCTCATTAAATTGTCAAAATTGTAATTACTGAAGCCCGTAACATAGCCTGCAAACGTTACTGTTATTAAATTGGCCTCTTTTAGCTACCTGCAATCAATCTGCGGGTTACAGGCGGAAAAGCAACTGCGATTATTCAATCCATAACTCCGACCCATCTAATCCTTTGATCTGTCAAGCCCGTAAAAGTTACAATCGCTAAAAATCGCAAATCGCTATTAAATTGCTACAATTCCTCAAGCCCGTAAGTGATTTCACACCCATAAATGACAAATGTAGCCAAAAATCCTATGAGTGCTAGGGAGGGCTCACAAGGGGGTTAAACACCTGTTCATAACACTATAAAATCAAATAAAAACTCAATACTGCACTTTAAAATACTACGAAAGCGAGGTAAGACATTAGAATTAATTGCACAACCGTCGTAAATCTGCAATCAAAAATCATTATTTTCAGGTATTATTTCCGTGTTATATCAACCTCGGGAATCAAGGAGGTAATACATATCAGGCCACACACATGGACTAAAACAGTTTCTTCATTCATTTTGATTTAGATTTTTACATTGCTGGATTTCGAGCCAAATCCCATATCTAAACACTAATTGATTGATGTTTAAACGCCATGTTTTACTGATGTCATGATGATGGTCTCATTTACTATTGGCTATTTACTATTGGTGATCATGACCACGCCCTGAAATGCTACGTACGGTTACATAGATTGCGGTTTTGGGGCTTCAGCCATGTAATTGCGTCCTTGTTCAATTTAATTGATCTGTAACTGTTGCAAATTTAATGAGGCCCTATGTCTGCTTCTGCAGACTCTCGCTCTTTCTCTCCACTATCGCTCCTGCAGTAACTCAATTCTATGTATCAACTGCTGCAGCTTGCTGCTGCATTCTCTCTTTCTCTCTCTCAAGATTTCAGCTGCAAATAAATCGGAAAGTTTATTGTCATTTTCAATAATAATATGTTTTCAATGTTAATTAATGTCTGTTAGTTAATAAACTTTTTAAACCAGGAAAACTTCCATATACCTGCGGACCACTGGGGTGTAATATTTATAACTTGCTTTTTTGAAGAATTTGACTTAATAAAAATCAAAATGGTTTTGCAAAATGTAAAATAAATAATTGGGGCTTTTAACTTTGGAATTAAATATTGCTTTAATGATGATAGACAGTTTGCCTTTGTTTCTAAAAGGCTTAGAAACATGTGAGCAGTGCGAGGAACAATTACGATAATATCTGTATTTACTTCTGTTAAAACATCCTCCCAAAGAGCCCCTAATTAAAGACCTGAACAGCAGAGTGAGGCCTCATAGGATAACCCTCCCTCTCAAACTACAGAACGACTAGCAGTCTAAGATGGAATCCTACAGAATAAAATCTGAATAATCTAAATATAAGATTTTCTCTAAAATGTTTTTATGTTCCTGACTTGCATATATGCTAATATTGTTTTTTTGTTACAAAATTGAATACAAATGTGCAGTTTATACAACACTGCAGTGATTTTTTTAAGCTGTGTGTAAATCCATTTGTTGCTACTATTATTATTATTATGGTTTCTTTATAGACCACCAGCAGATTCCATAGCGCTAGGAGTACAATAAACAATGGATAAGCTTTTAAATACATTAGAAGGCTGATCAATCGAGACCACCCATTTGTACATATACACAAGGAGATAAGGGCCCTGTTCTCGGTAGAGCTTACAATCCAAGTGGTGATAGGGGATAGAAACATGAAGAATTGTATGATATTAGGAAGAAAAAAACAGAGCTTTTAGTAAAGTACACAAAAGTAAAGAGTTACATAGGTATAATATATTTCTATATCATTTCTATATTTCTACTTTCCACGTCCCTCTAATATTCAAAATAGTTTTTTAAGCAATTATTTTTAAATCTTCCACGTTGAACACCATTGCCCGACTACCCAAAGTTAAACCTCCTCACTCTTGTCCATACCATGGCATACAACACAAACATGCTACATACGTCTGCACTGCTTAACAACTATGGCAGAAATCTTGCACTTTTGATGACTTCCTCCATTACAATTTTCTTTTGCGCTCCTTCTTCTCTGCTCAAAATCTTGCCAAACATCATTAATTCTCACCAATAATATAAAACCTATCCTCCAACCCCTAATGTTTATTCGCCACATTCAACGATCTCCACTGCCCACCACCATATCCTACCCCTTCCTGTATCACAGCTAAATAATTTGCCACCCACTGTAAAAATAAAATTGAAAATATCTGAATCAAACTCTCCTCTCAGCATAGTATTAATACACCCTCCTCTCAACAAACCGACAACACCCAGGCTTTACCATTTCCCAATCCCATATCCTTCATGGACTCCTTTGAAGAAACCCTCATCTGACTTCCCCTGGCTTTAAAAACTGCTTGAGCGACTTATTTACCCAATGTATTTCCTCCAACTCTTTCCTTGACCCCTTCCAATCTGGTTTCTAAACACAACACTCCACAGAAACAGCTCTCATTCAAATCACTAATAACTTGCTCACTGCCAAGTCAAAAGGTAATTTTCTATCCTAATAATCCTGGATCTCTGCTGCCTTTGACTACTCTCTTCTTATCTAAATTATCTGCTCTCTTGGCATCTGTCACACTGCCTTCTCATGGTTCACACCATACCTTAAAGACTGAACAATGAGTGTCTCCTTTTTTGGCACCTCTTCTTTGCCTCGACCTCTGACTGTTGGCATACGCCAGGGTTCAGTCTTTGCCCCCTCCTTTTCTCCATCTATTCTTCCTCTCTTGGTACCCTAAACATTTTTTGGGGATTTCAGTATCATTTATATGAAGATGACAATCAAATCTAGCTCTCAGCACCAGACCTATCCCCTCTATTCTAGCACAAATTGATAACTGCCTCTCTAGCATATCCTCGCGGATGAACTCCTGTCCACTCAAACTTACCATGGCAAAAACTGAGCTCCTTATCTTCAAACCCTCTACCATGGCCTGCACTCATATATGTGTTTCCATTGACAATGCCATCATCACTCTCAGATCCCAGTCTCATTCTTCTCTTTCACTCCACAAAAACATTGCCATTATAAGTCACTAACTTACACAAGACACAACTAAAATTCTAATCCACTCTCTCATCATATCTCACCTCAACTGCTGCAAATCTCTCCTTGCTGGCCTCCCCATCACGCATCTCTCTCCACTTCAATTCATAAGGAATTCAAGACTCATCTAACAAACTAAATGCTTAATGTCTGCAGCACCTCTCCATCAGTCACTCCAGTGGCTTCCCATATCCTCCACAATAACTGACCCCAACGTATAATGCTCTCAACAATAATCGCTTATATATCTGCTCCCATCTTTAAATACTCCCCCAACACTCTCTTCGCTCTTCTAATGACATTCTTCTTTCCTCCTCTCCATCGCTTCCTCTCACTCCCACCTTCAGGACTTTTCTTGAGCTGTTCTTATTCTTTGGAACTCCTTGCCTCGCTCCATGAGACTGTCCTCCTGCACAAAACATTCAAAAACCTCACTTAAACGCATCTGTTTAAAGAAGTTTATCACGTTCAGACTTACTATGCACAATTCATTGTAAATCACCCTTCTATATCTCAACCATACCCTTTAAATTGTGAGTTATGTGTACGTTTGATTTTTAAGCTCAAAGACAGGGCCCTTCAATCCATTGTGTTAATATTGTTTTTGACTTTAACTTACCACTATAGAGCGCTACAGAATATGTTGGTGCTTTACAAATAAAGGAAATGATAATAATAACTTGGTTGTTTATGACATTTATTAATGACCATTGCCTAATTAAAACATCTAGATCATATATTTAAGGCATTACAGTTTAATGGCTATTCATGAATTAAACTGTGTTTTACATGTATATTTGCTGTTGTTTGCACTTTTTTTTTTAATGTTAGTTCATGGTGAATGAAAACAAATATTTAAAATAAAATACACTGGACTTTTATTGGTAATGTGCAAAAGTATTATTATACAGAGAAGAAAATAGATAAGTGGACGAGTCTACCAGTGAAAGTGGTAGAGGTAAGCAGTTAAGGTATTTAAGCATACACAGGATAAACATACAGTGCATCCTTAAACCCATGAGCACAAGTTGCTCTTATATGAAAGAGCTCACTTCTGGAAGTACATATGACATTTTTATCATTTGCATTTTACTGCATGGCATGTGTATGATAAATGTTATGTGCTGCTGAGGAACACAGAATAGCTCAACTGCAGCCTGATAGGCTCTAAAATGACAGTTTAAGTTCTGCACAAATATGAAAGAGTAACTTGCAAGTTCCATAACTTTTATAACGATAATTCATCTTAAGTGTGATCTATAATATAAAGTTTAATAGAGATGGTACCTGTCATTTAATTAAGGCAAGCATTTGAACAACTATAATAGGAGTAGATGGACCATTGTGGTTCTTATGTGCTGTCAAATTTGTTTCTATGTATAGGAGAGCTGTATGGCTTAGTGTTAGATACGTACCGTGCATATTTTGAATCTTGTATTTTTGTTTCTGCCTTGTGCTTTAGCTGTTGATTCCTAAAAATCTGCCTTTAACAAGTTGAGGTTGCTGAGAAAAAAATGTGTTGTGAGTTACCACTCCTATTGACTATTTGTATAGTCTTGCTCCTACATTGACAAGGACAGAAAGGTTTAAGGAGATTATCTTAATCACAATTTAAATTTAGTATGTACAAGATATATATAGCATTTTAATATCTGGTAATACAGTATTATGTATTTCACTGTTTCAGTTTTTAATTTATAAATATAATGCAAGTCAAAAGATCTACTTTTTTTTACCATATTACTCAGTATGAAGCTCTCCATTTGCCACTAAGAAAATAGAATTTACCATTGTAGTAGCATTTATTGTATTATTATACTTGCAGTTTATTTCATTATTTGGTATTGCCTCTATCTATTGAAACATAGAATGGGTTAGAATTGGTTAGAAATATCAGACAGCTGTTTTGTCCTATAGGGACTAAAATAAATATCTGGCTTCTGTGGTATCGATTTATCAGAACATTTTATCCAATACATTGTTAATTCTTCACTTTGTGGATATCACAACTGCCAAAGTTCTGTTAACCAAACAATTTATCAGTTAAGGTATGTTTCTATACATTAATAGGCTAATGATGCCCGGTAAAATGTATCAGTTCTAATGTGAGGCTGGGAGCATCTAAATTGAATTTGCCTGTATACAGTGATAGAGTACCCACTAAACGATGATCTGATAAGTGTTTTAAGAAGACTATTATGAAGCTGGGGCTCTCACTAATTGTTTTTTGTGCTCATAGATATTATAAACAAAAGTTAATTGCATATTTGCATGCTACAGATTTAATATCAGAATCAGCATTATGTTATGTACAGAACAAAATAAAGTTACAATTGAGAAAATAGCATAAAATACATATCATGATCATTCCAGCCAGTATCAAAAGTCCTCCAAATACATCTGTAAATGACTAATGTGCCATGATGCATACTGTATGCTCCAGAGAATGCAGTAAAGTGTGTTGCATCTATAAAATACATAAGGATAAAAGAAGGATAAAGATCATACTGAGTTAGCTGTTAAAATTCCAATGGTCTTCTGATGTTGCTTCTAAAAATTCTATTCAATCATAGTAATAGTAAAAGAAATAATAGGATGATGTTTTTAACTTTTCATTGTCCTCTATATAAAAAAAAAAAAGTTTCAAAAAGAACTGAAAAAAACACACAAAGAAATAAACTTCTCAATACTTACTAATGGAAAATATTTCAAAGTAATTGTAAGTGTTACATCTAACAGCAGTAAAAATGCATTTAAAGTTAACAATGGAAAAAAGTATTCCTTGGGACAGAACTTGAATACACTCTAAGAAAAGATGCATTATATATACATTCTTGACTGGTGCATTTACAGCATAACAAAAATAATCAAGAGAATGATTTAAAGCTGATTTTTTTTCAAAAGGAAAAATTTTTGAAAGGCCACCTGTACAACAGATATCCAGCATTTTGTCTATTTTAAATCTAACAACAGAAATGGTAATAATCCTGCAGAAATTCAAAAGATACATTTGACAAAAATGATAGCTTAAGAAATGAATGTTTCACTTTGCTGAATTACAGTAAGGCTATAAGTCCATAAAATTACAGAACTTGAACATTTGCTCAAGATCATTATTTTTGTAGCTCTTTTATGCTCTCCTGCAAATAGCATCCTTCAGCTCAGAGTCAAAACAAGTAATGTACCTGCATTTTGTCATATCTTTCAATCTCTTATTACAAAGTGTCAACTTAGATAATAGCATAATAGGTAATAGCATAGCATATATTATCAGCCTTATTAAATTGTGATTTAGCCAATTGAATAGGGCTCTATATAAGCACATAGCATATTCATTACAGAGCTATTAAATTGAACCATGCTGCAAGTTATGGGCCGTAGAAGCAAACCCTTTACATTGGATATGCTCCCGTGAGCATGATCAATTAGTTCAACCCGTAGTTACGGGTTTAGATGGAGGCAATGGCAAATGAGATCGCAATCATTACGTTACTTAAAAATGGAGGTTAGATTTCAAAGCCTTACGGGTTTCAATTACGAGTTTCGATCGGACCCACATTCCAGATATAATGCAATATTAATAAATAAGAAAATATTATATTTTAGTCCATGCGAGTATTAACATTTTGATTGCCGGGATTGATATAACACAGAAATTAAACAGAAATAAAAGTATTTTATATTGCAGATTTGCGAGCTTGAGAATGTTGTGCTATTCATTTTAATACCTAATATCACTTTCCCTTTAATTGAAAATACATTATAATGTATATATTTGCATTTACAGTGCTACGGATAGGACTTTAACCCCTTTGCTGTTCCTCTCTAGTACCCATTGGCTTTTTGGCTCCATTTGTGGGTTACGGGTTTGAACGCCAGTGGGTTTGTAGCAATTTAATAGCGATTTTCGAATGTAACAGTTACGGTCTTGACCGGGCCAATTTAATAGCTGTAAGTCTTACCGGCTACATTACGTGCTACTATTTTACATGTTGAGGGAATTTAATAGGGCTGCACGACAGCAGCAAGGATGGCATATTGAAACTTATCCAAAATGTAGATCAAGTACTTTCAGAGGCTTGAAGGAGATGCAGAGACCAACAGGCGATTTGCACAGTAATACCAGACCAGCTCCCTGATTTCCTGCAGAGCAGAGGTGATTTAGGAGAAAACGAGCTAAAATGCAAGGATGGTAGAGAGGAGAGCACATCAGGTTGCCATGGAAGATGACCTGGCAGCAGCTCTTATGTATCAGTGAATGGCATCAAGAGCTATAAAAATGGCTGGAGGGACTGGTGTGGGAGGAGATCCCTTTGGAGGAGCAGTATGATGATCTCATTGCAACGGCCCTCAAACTACAGGTTGGATTTAATGGAGGGGCTCCAGCGTGTACTGCAGGGTGATCCAGCATGTGGCAATGGGGATATTGAATGGGGGTGATCCTGTATAATCAGCGCTGCCAAGAATTGGGACTAAAACCAGGGTCAGGGGAGGCTGCATTGATTGAATCCTTGATCTAGCAAGAGTTGAAGCTGGAATTCAGTTAAATGGTGCTGCTGGTTGAGGCAGCCCAGGCTAGGACCTGGCTCAAGGGGTGGAAGAAGCCCTGCCAATCAGGTGAGGGTGAAGAGGATGCATCCTGCCACCATGGTGCCCTAGAAGCATACAGCTGTCGTTTACCCTCAGAGAGCACTGTTTTTTTGTGTGGTTCTGGAAGGGGGGACAGATGATTATTTGCAGAAATCAGGCCAAGTGGAGGGCCTTGGGGGAGTCACCATGCTCCTGGGTTCTTGGAAGAACCAAACATTGACTGTGACCTAGCAATAGGGCTTAAGCTGAAAACCACTACAGGGGAGCTAGACACTGATCAAGGGCCAGGAATAGGGATGAGCCCTGAGATCCTGCCAAACCAACAACCGAAGCACCAACTATACCCAGTTAGCTGGAGTCCAACCACTAACAACAGGGTGGTGGGAGAGAAAGGGGTGTCTGTCAGACTTGTGACCCAAGGGAAAGCCTGGATTGGATGAACTATGATCACCAGCCCTCGGAGGAGGAGATAATAGATTGTATCCAGGAAATAGTCTACTGACTAGGTGGGGACTGTGAACCTAGCATGGGGCTCCTGTTGATAACCACTGCCCAAGAGCCCATCATGGGTCAGACAAGAGAAGCAGCCATGGAACCTTGGCAGATCTGGGGCCACAATCATACCCAGTCAGTGAAGATCCCATTGCTAATGACAAGGCAGTGGGGCAAGAAGGAATTGACTGTCAGGGAGCGCCTAGATGGGGCAGCCAAGCCCATCATCTCTTGGCCAAGATAATGAACTATAGTTTGGACTGTGGTCCAGTAATGGGCCTGCAGCTGATAAAAAAATAGTCAGGGAGCTACCTACAGACCAGGGGAGGAGACGGAATGAGCAGTAAGATCCTGCTAGACAGAAACCAGAATGTGAAGCCATACCAGCACACAGCTAGTCTGAGCACATCCACTAATAGCAGGGCAATAGAGGAGAAATGGCACTATTAATAGGCCCCAGGCCAAGGGGAGAGATTGCATTTGAGCAGCTTTGCTCAACTGCCCTTGGAAAAAATTGTAATGGACTGTAAACCATTGATGGAGGCTACAGCAAAGGTCAATATTTCTGATGCCAGCCAGCAGGTACACCTACTGAATTCATCATTTGTTTTTGTCACAAAGGATGTATTGCCCACTTTGTTTTTCCTATAGGCCCATGGACTGTTTTAGGTACAGGACAGGCTTGATTCAGGAGGCTTGATCTGGCAGTGGATACACTGGAGTCACTCCCAGAAATGTTTTCCCCCCTGGAACTTGTACAGAAGAATAATTACAAAAAGCTGCCCTGCACACTCAGAATCAGGCCCTCCGGCAGGCCTACAATGGAGTTGGATAGCCCTCATGTTTTAGTGGGGCAAATTGGGTTACTCATGATTGAAGTGCTTGTGCAGTCAATTGACCCTTCAGGCTGCCATATAATCTGCATGTTGCACTCTCCTTGCATCACAAGTAGGGTCCACTCGGATGCTATTTCCAGCACCCGACACACACACACACTGCTTGTTTCTCCCTTTGAGATAAGAAACATTTTTTTCTTTGGACTATGGACATATTTGGACTATTGGTTGCCCCACCAGACGAGGACTTAAACTTGGCCTTAATGCTGCAGCATGCTGGCGTTCATCTGATATAAATAATCACCGGGATGCTGCATATAGAGGAGAGGAGTGGCTGTCAGGATCCCCCTTGTGAGTTTCAGTGTTCCTCTTATGGATTAAACCATGTTGCAGCCATTTTGGTTGCTGGGGAGAGTGACATTTTCTATGATGTTGTGTGTGTTGTGCTTTGGCTGTAATCCAGATCATGTCCACAAGATGGCACTGCAGAAGTTCGGGGTAATTACAGGCCTTTGTCTATCTTGCCGCTCTGAGGTCATGTGGTCCCTCCTCCCGTGCTAATCTGCGTGGGAAATTTGAATATTTCATCCCACTGTGATGTAACTAGGGAAGGAAACATCCTTTGTCTGTTGTCAGTTGCTGTTTTAGAGATGCAGTAAGAGGGTCCATATTAAACCATGCTTCTGAAATACATAGACCATGGTGTATTTCTTTAAGAAGGACTGATATTACTGCCAGTGGCTGAGACACCCATTTCCTCCAATAAGAATTCCAGGATATTAAGGGCATTTCTTGTATCTAAAAGACAGGAAGAGTTTGAACCACACTCTGAACTGTTGCACTTTATAATGAGCCAGCACCAACAAGGCTCTAGAACCAGCTTTGCAATACATAGGGAAACAGATATTGCTTCATAGCTTTTACACTGAGTCATGTAAACAGTTGGTCAGTGTTAGAATAAAGCATTTTTGTCTAATTTGTAAAGAATTTGAATAATGCAGCTATAGTCTGTGCATTATACTAACGGTCACAGTTACTCTTTCCTCTGTTACACACCTCTGTATTACAAAAATTTTAACAACTCAACCATGCAAGTAGTCACTTCTCTCCTGGATAATAACAAAATGTTTTAGGCACCACACCCTGAAGTTGTGAGTTCCATAATCTGACTGTTCGTACTCCTTTACGGAGAGAAATTCTCAAGAGAGGTCAGTTCAGAATGCAATTCCTTCAGAATCTGGATTTAGATATATATGTATATATGTATTTATGTTTGTGAAATATATCTAGTTTCTTACCATATCATCCAGAAATTGTGCTGTGGGTCTCAATCCGTATGAGGTCATGGTGATTGGCCACAGGTCTAAAGAGCTTTAACAGTCAGATTAAATAGAGGACAACTTAAGTACAGACAATTATTGCGTGTCTACCAGCTAGAGCTCAGGAAACCACATGAACTCAGCCTGTCCCCAAAACGTTGATACAAGCCTCTCATTATTGACCTTATATTGGTGGAGATCAGCAGCAGTATTTGATCTTTGAAAGTTGCTTTAGTATTAAAATTAGAATAAAAAAATTAAATAATTACTTTTGAAATTTATTAGAAATCTATTCAAGCATCTAGCACTTGGAGACATTTATTGCAGCCTTATTAAATTGCAAATAAGCCAATTGAAAAAGGCTCTATATAACCACAGAGCATATTTATTTTACAGAAGTTCTAGTTAGTGAACTTCTACCCAAAAGCAAGGCATTTACTAACTAAACATTTCTGTAAAGAAAATATGCTCTGTGCCTATATAGAGCCCTATTCAATTGGCCGAATCGCAATTTAATAAGGCTGGGAATATGTTTTTGTATTGTTTATGTCATTTGCACTTCTGGCCTGGTTCAAAAGACCATGTGAATTTCTTCTACAGCAGAACAGATGGAAATCAAAGAAAAGCACTTTCTAATAATACATTTCCATATGCATGAAGAGCATACTTATACTGCAAGGCACAAATCATAGTAAAATCCTATAATAGGTATTGCAAGTTGTATCGACTCCAACAATTGAACTCTCAGTTTGTTTTACAGTCACATCAAGAGATGAAATTAGTCATTTTTGATTGTTTAGAAATCTGAAATCCTCAAATAATTTAGAACAAGTATTTTTTACTTGTAATACTGTACTTTGGATTATAGAATTGTATTACAATGAATCAAGCTGCCAGATATTGAGCATTAGTTATGATTTATGTGATTTTTAACAAAATTACACTCTGAGTACAACAGATATTATGCCATAACTCATATAATTGTTATATTACAGAAATGATCCAAACAATAACCAATTTTTTTCTCGTTATAATAAAGATTTTTTTATTATTTGAGCTGGAAAATAATAATTTAGTAAAAATGCTTCACTATTTTTTTGTCAGTTTTATTGTTGAGTGGTAGCTATTCATTAAAATAGTGACAGGTTTTCAAGCTATATAAGTGCAAAGTGTGGCATAAAAGAATTAAAGGCAATGTCATATTGTTCTTAACTCTCCAATACTGGGTTGATTAAATAACAGATCTCACCAGGCCACCTGAGACTTCTTAGTATCTGTATCTTTTTGGTATTATAAATACACTCTTGTTGTGTACTGGCGCATCTTACAGGCATGGATAAAGGTTTATATTAATGAAAATGAATGTTATTTAAAAATAATTTAGCAGACTAAAACTCATGTGGAATCTGTTCATTTATCCTCTCGCTGCTGCTTCTTATCTCTTACTAGTACATATTATCACTTCTTGAGCTAGCACATGTTCGTTGATATGTAAGCAACTAGCTAAGACTTAGAGGCTATATTCACACACCAAATTGCATACACAACAATTGGCTTGAACTAGCCCTGCAAGACCTAACACAGTGATAGATAACATGCAGATGAGCTTGATTTGTAGAAATAGTTCAGCAAGTTCAATCTAAGTATTTAAATACTAAAATAATGATTAAATGTAGTTTTTAATAAGACATGGGTCCTCATTCTATTATCGGCCATAAATCGGCCGCAAAGCTGCGATTCCTTGCGGGGCTCCCATTACCTTGCAATTCAATTATACGGCGCCGCAAGGCTATCCCCTTACGGCCAGCCGTATATCTTGCAATCGGACGTAAGCTCAGAAATCTATTCAAGACGGCACTGTAAAGCTCTGTAAATGCTAGGGATCATAATGGGGGACATGAGGATTAATAGCAACCCCCTCTCAAGCTTGCACATCAGCCCAAATCCGAGATTACATTAACTGTTTATTTTCCGGCCGCAGCGTGGGCGGGTCTGAGGTGCTCCAAGCCCTCTGGACTTTTTACATGGATATGTAACATAAATTAAAATAAAATGTATTTACGGATTTTAGTGTAGGGGACTGTTGTGCTATTAATGCTAACACCTACAATCACTTTATAGTCTCCTCAGAGTGCAGGATGGCTTTATTATGGCTTTATAATGTGCTTAATTGTGTGCCTGCGGGACCTTTTTGCTGCAAGTAAGCTGCGGCTCGGTTTTAGCCTTGCAGAGAGGGTTCCCGGAGCAATTGAATAGCAACCAGGATTTTCTTACGGCCGAAACTCTTGCGGCCGTTTAAGATCAAAGGCTTTCCTCCGGCTCATGCGGCCGCAAGGGATAGCAAGGCGCCGGCCGCAAGCCTGCCGTAATCCCCAGCCGGAAGGGAATAGAATAGGCAAATAGCTTGCGGCCGGTCCTTGCGGCCCCGCATCTCCTACGGCCGATAATAGAATGAGGCCCATGGTATTTTTTATAAGACTCATTTACTTTTTCACTGCTGTCAAAGGGTCGTTCAGTATAACACACATGGATGTGGAGGGTAAATGCTGTATATTAATATCAAGCTTATCTATAGGTTAGACCATATTACCCTGATGCTGACTTGCTGTATCTTCATGATGCCCTCAAGGCTCAGGGATTTGAGTCTATAGTGCACTCCATACTGAGGGAGTCAATCAATAAATGGTGATTAATCATCAGACCATGTATCCTATTAGTATTGCATCTGGTAAATTTCTCTCTGGAAGTGAAAGGTGTGTTTTCTATTGCCTTGCCGTAAGAAATCTATCTGCAAATAAGTAGTCTGAGCTAATTTAAACAGAGGAAGGAGCGAATTAGGAACTTGCAAACAGTGGAATTAGTGATAATGATGAATCCTTGTGGGTTGAGTTAAATGATGGAGGAACAAATCATATTGGTTTGAATATGCTATAAACCCACATATATAATTGCTACAGATTGGAAATGCAGCTAAGCATGGGGCAGTTCTAATAATGGGAGAATTTAACTATACTGAAATAGACTGGAGGAATGAAACCAGCAGTTCAGTTAGGCTCTTCAGGCTCTTGAGTACACTAAGAGATTGTTATCTGGCCATGGTTTTAGAAGAACATGTTAGAAATGAGGTAGTCATCACAAATAATATTTATATAATATCAAATGTTGAAATAGGGGAACCTTTGGGAAACAGTGATCACAACACAGTGTCATTTGAGATAGCATTAAAAAAAAGTTATGAGGCCAACAAAAGCTCTTAATTTTAAAAGGGCAGCAATACAATTTAGGGACAAATTTATAAGGGGTAAGTCATGTCAAACAAATGTAATTTGTTTATATGATTAGGTAAGTAGGAACTTGGATTAAGGCAACACAGTTTATATAGTCTTTTTTGGCTTCTGATACAGTGCCACATGGGAGATTAATCGATACAAGAACTTTAGGCAGTCAACATATGCTCAATTCATAAAAAGGGACATTTTAGAGCTGGAAAAAGTATAGAGATGGGCAGCAAAACTAATAAGGAGAATGGACAAACTAAGCTATGAAGACAGACTAATCATATTAAACTTATTTTCTCTAGAAAAAAAAAGCATCTAAGAGGGGATATGATTATCTGATATAGATACATCCAGGGTCAGAACAAGGCTTTGTCATTTGAAGTTTTTGTGCGAAGAGGTTTTCAACTGACAAGAGGTTAACCATGGGAGTTAGAAGTAGAAAGATTCCACCTTAACAAAAGAAATTGGTTCTTCACAGTAAGGGTAGATAAACTGTGGAATTCCCTACCAAAGGATATTTTGACAGCGAATTCTATAGAAACAAAATAAAAAGTGTTTATATATTTATTCATGTTGCATTTACGGGTTTGGAATTTAATAGGGCTATAAAAAAAAATTCAACCTTAATTATTAAGTACTGAGGGCCATATTACATTCCATGCCCGTAGCAGCAACGGTACACCCGCAAAGCTTGCGGGCTTGAAATTCTGCAGAGTTACAGAGCTGTTACATTCCACCTTGCAGTGACCAACGGGCCGTAGACGCAATCCTGTAAATCCGTTCTGCTGTTAAGGGGCTGGTCGAGATGCGATCGCCCGTTACGATCCAATCCCAGTATAACGTAGTGCGACACAGGCCTCTCAGCCAATAGAAAATGGTCTAGCCACAGATGATTGACAGAGGGAGATTATAAATTTGTGTTCCACCCGCCCATGCCATGACTGTGTTGTATTTTCTGACAAAGTAGCACGCAAGTCCCGGAGTTGGAGGTTTTTGACAGAGAGAGAGCGAGAGAGCAGAAGTATTTTGAGAGCAGCAATTTGCGGTTTTGTTAATTTATCTTTTTTTATCTTTTACAATTTTACACTTAATCCTTGATTACACATATTTACAGATTACACATAATTGCAATACACATAATTTAAAGAACACACATAGAGACACATAGAGCTAGATCATTACATACACACACACACACAATCCCATCCCCCAACAGTTATTAAATACACACATTTTTTTCCATCATATATTTACAGTAACACTTATTTTTATCTGTCATTATATTTTGGGGTGATTGAAATGGAAGGAGGAGAGAGGAGGGGAGAGGAGTGGAGAGGTGGGGAGGAGGAGAAGAGGAGAGGCGAGTAGAAGAGAGAAGAGAGAGAGGTGGCCCTGGGGAGTAGTGGAGGAGAGGAGTGGAGGAGAGGAGGAGGAGCATGAGGAGGAGCAAGAGGAGGAGGAGGAGCAGGAGGAGGAGGAGAATATAGATGGAGTAGGTGGGTGGTGGCAGGGTGGCCTAAGCACCAAGAACACCTAGAATAGGGATAGAGGGTGAGGGGCCTGATCCCACAGGGAAGTGGTAGTTTGAGGGAGGGATAGGTCAGGGAGGTAAGGATCCCCATCCACAGTTGGCAGGGCAAGAGGATAAGGGCAAGGACAGGGTCCACAATTACAGGCACCGGGAGAATGTGGTCCTCCTTGGTGCTATCCGTGTCCGCCACGTGATGCTTCCAGGGGAGAGGGAAGGCAGGCAAGGGCCTAGGGCTCAGTCATGCAAGGAGATAGCAGATTAGGTTACAAAAGTGTGAGGTCCGACAAGCACCATTTTGACGACATCAAGGCCAAGGTGAGGAGGATGATGGCCAAGAAGGACAAGAACATGACTGTGAGCTATAATGAGTGGGACAGGTGCCGGCCCCTCCTCTCCTCCCACCATGCCTCCATCACTGCAGGTGCTGCTGCCTCCTGGGAGGTTGCCTCTCCCTGCACCCCACCATCACCACCAGAGAGGTAACGGCTGGCCACTGGGTATTTAAGCCCTGTTCCTAGGCGGAGGAGGACCTAGGGGTCGCAGAGATGTTTGTGCCTTCTCAACAGCACTCCTCAGTGACAATCTGTTGCTCACAATGTTAACCTAATCTAGCCTGGATACAGAGTCTTGGATCTTGGCCTATGTGATGGTGATATTTTGTATGCAGATAGCTACCTCCCATCACATGATCCATGATCCTCTTCTCTGTAGACACATAGGGTTCCGTTGAACATGTCACCAATTGATGGTCACTGAGGAATGCTGTTGAGAAGAGATGATGCTGTCCCTATCTTTTTTTAAGGTCTTATTTTGTAGGTGTTATTTTTTTTTTTTGTTTTGTTTTAGGTACAATTCAGGTCTATGAAAACATCATATGCATCTGCAAGCATTGTGATTGAAATGTAAGGTGTAAGGATTTCACAGTGCCTCTCAGGTAGACATTCCTTTAATGACAGCCCACCCCTTTAACAGTGTGTTTTCAATGGTTGGGGTTATGGGAAATCCACATACATCACACTTGTGTTACATTCCTATATATGTAAACTAATGAGTACTAGTTACTATGCAATAGATCATTTCATATAACAATAATATTAGTAATAATAGCATTAGATATCATATAATATATATATATATCATATATAATCAAAATAAAGTAAATATTAATACACCTGCAAAGTCCAATTTGTGATACCATAGAGTATCAACATGCCAATATGACAGATGATACTGGAGTGGGTTGCTATAGTGGACTGTAATTTGTCTGACCTGTCTGCTATGACCTTCCCACCTAGAGTGACTCTACATGGTATAGCTCACAGCTTCATTGCAGTACACAAGCCCTTTCACCACCACCAATGCTGAAGGGGACCAGGGGAACATACACCACACTAATCTACTTTAACCCATCAGCAGGAGCATCAAAAATACATGGGGCTGTGCAGAGGCACGTGGATCAACAGCCAACTCACCTCCATCCTGGAAAGTCCCATGCCATTGCTGGTGGCCATGTGCCAAGATGTATACCCATTCACATTTGGTGACCTCCCATTATGGTCTGCTATTCCTCAATTTACATTAGTGTGGATTGCTAAGTGGTGGTGGTGAAGGGGCTTGTGTACCTGAATGTGTGAGCTATATCATGTAGGGCCATTGTAGGTGGGCAGTTGATAGCAGAGAGGTCAGACAAATCACAGTTCACTATAGATTGAACTGGCAACCCACTCCAGTATCTTTGGCATGCAAACCTTGTAGAACAGCACAGGCAGAGACCTAGCTTAATGTTCTGCAGTCCATAGGGTCACATAGAGTCGGACACAACTGAAGGACTGAACAACAAATAATAAAATGTTCCCCTGGTACTTGATATATGTGATCTGGCTGTGTAATTTGGCCACTATTTGTTTTTCCAATGTAGATGTGATAAGCGACATGTATATGCAATCATATATATATTACAGGGTCCACATTAGAGCCTCTGTGAGTGAGAAATGTTTAATATGGCATCAGTTTAATGTTTTGGTATTGCATTTTAATCAGGTAGTGTATCTTTAATTGCTTTATGCATGATGCAGCATGGCTTTTCATATTGGCATATGCATGACCATTCCAACATATGATGAAATAAAATCTTTTTTAAATGCCTATTTTATATTTGGGGATTGTTGTGCAAGTAATTGTAATGTATTTCCATGCATTCTCCATATTTTAAAGTCCAGTGTGTTTATATTGTCTTTTACAGTGTTGAGAACTTGTCTGTAAACCCTTTGTGGGACCTATTTGCAGGCCGTAATATTTTTGCCTCTATTCGCGGGTTACAGGTTTCAGCGCCAGTGCGTCTTTGGGGTTTCGTAGCAATTTAATAGCAATTTTCAAATGTAACAGTTATGGGCTTGGCAAATCAAAGGCTTTGCTGCAACAGAGTTCCGATTTAAACACCCCATAGGGTTTTCCAGCCTGTAACCCGCAGATCGTTTGCCGGTAGCTTTAAGAGGCCAATTTAATAGTCGTAAGTCTTGCGGGCTCCGTTACAGTCTTCGGGTTTACACCCGGTTTAAACCCAAACACGGGTTTGGGGAATTTAATAAGGCTGCAAGTATCCCAATGAAATTACCTGAGGAAATCACATAGGCCCTCATTCAATTGCGATTTGGCCAATTCAATAGTGCTCTAAATAAGCACATAACATATTTTTTTTAAATAAGTTTTTAGTTAGTGAAAACCTTGCTTTTGGATAGATGTTTACTAACTAAAAACTTCTATAAAAAAATATGTTATGTGCTTATTTAGACCCCTATTCAATTGGCCAAATTGCAATTGAATGAGGGCCATAAGGTGTAACTGTTAGTAAAGGTTTACTGCGCTATAAAAATAAGTATTATCAACATTACAAAAAATCCCTTTACTATTTCATCCCACTGTGGCTGTACTCTGTTAACAAAATGAGAAATATGCACCATTACAAATGACCCATGCAGCTGAGTTACTTATACAAGGTATCTATCCACACTAATCTACTCATCATATTCTGGTATGCTAGCTCACACTAAGATGTCCACAGTTCTTTTACAGCCACTATACTAAGGCCTTGATTACATGGTCTTAGCTAAATTATTACTTTTAAAAAACCATGTGTAACCGTTTGCAAGTGATTGCTATGTGTAGCTTGGTCAAAATACCTGTTAAATGTCCCTCACTAAAATTCCATGTGTGATCATTAAAATCTTCCACCACTCACTATTAAAGTCCTCCAGGAACATACTCTGTTTGTTCCCTTCTATGATTAACTGTTCCATTAGCCAATAAGATGCAATGTTGTGAGTATACTGAAATCTGATCGGCTGTGACCAATCAGTTTAGGGGTCTTCTGTGATTAGTTAACATTGGGGTTCTTTTTCTGTTGTATACGTCAAATTAAAAAACGTTACAGGACCCATTTACCCACAGGCTCATGAATGGATGACTTTATAACCAAAGCTGCATTTGCAGAAGATATGTACTCTGGTAACAGCTCTATTCTTACATTATAGACATTGGGAGAATAGGTACAAGGTATTATTATTGTTGTTATTACCATTATAATGACCACTATAATAATAAGACACTTTGTAATTTTTATTTTTTAATTATTAGAGCATAACTGTAATCACAGTTCTGAGTTTTCAGAACATTTGTGTACCTTACACTAAACTACCCATGTGTCACAACCCGCTCTTTGTTGGGCTTAAAAGGGTCACTAGACCAGTAAGTTGTATGGATTCTGTATCCCCTCACACAGGATGGCTTAACCGGGGGCTAGGACAAGTTGACAATTCTTAGGCCAAGGAGTATAAGGATAAGTTGCAGAAATTATTTCTTGATTCAAAAATATAATAAACTCCTTCCTTCTAAATAAAACACACCATGCATATGTGTCCCAAAAAGAGAAAACAACAGTTGCCCTAACACAATTAGAGTTTCACACTAAGGCCCCTTGGCCAGCCTGCCTATCTCACTGTCTAGGTGAGTCTGCGGCACCAGATATCAGACATCTCTGGTCAATGTCTGGGCACAGCAGAGTTTTGTTGGGATTCTGTGCACTGGAGCTTGAATGTCTGGATGAAGAGTTGGGGGTCTACATCAGGTGGGGGGACCATGAATCCAGGGTGTACAGACCTTGAGGAGAAGGGCCCCACTAAGTGGGGGAATCTAGTGGAGGGTAGTGAGGCTGGTTAGCGGGCCCAGGATGCCCTGTAAGTGGGAAGGTGGTATTCTGAGATCCTGGTGTACTGGCACTTGGCTAGGTTCAGGTGATCTGGTGGAACAGGGCTTGGGGAAACACTGACAAACATAACTATTTTAACAATTGGACGTTGATCCTATACTCATATCAAAAGGATGGTTTTGATGGCCATTACAATAGCCCCTGTCCTACTGGCCAACGGGGCTGGTGTACATGGATACCCTGTCACCAGACCCAAAAGTCCAACATTCCTGGGGTTTTGTGACACCATGCAAGAAACATGGGCAAACACAGGACTCCTACTGGCTGCTAGTTTTCCTGAGCCTGCTGATGATGTCATCACATATTCCTCCAATCAAAAGCATGCCCTTGCTATTTCCTCCAACTTTTTTTCTCCCTGTGATTCATTAATAACTCATATCCTGTCTTGACTGAGCAGAGACCAGAGTTCAGGGTTGTTAAATTTTGTTTACATTTATTAATATTTTCTGGCAGAGTTTTCTCTAACAAGCAAAAAACAAATCAGGCATATTTTAAAAAGCCCTGGGACTGCCTCTTTGGGACAGTGCCTTTGATGTGGAAAATATCAACTTTATTTATGGATTATACATCAAATTAAACTAGAATTATTTTATAAATCATATTCCGATGTTTATTTTTTAGTGTATACCTGTGTAATGTATGTGTTTGTGTAATTGAACTGTGTGTATACATTTTAAAATATGCTGCTAATTGGAAGAATTAGTAATGACAGTTTTAAAAAATAAAACATTGGGCAATTTTATATTTACATTTTATTAGGCGTGCTGAAGGTTGAATTATATTCATCCATATTGTGTTCAGTTTTGACATCATCATCGAGAACATTTGGTCACATTTGCGCTCACATTTCCTGGTAGTTCAGGGCAAGCTACACAAATGGTTTAGCTTTGAGTTAAATATAAATAAACCATGATTATCGAGTGCCTTTTTTATTATTAGTAGTAGTAGCAGCAGTATTTTTATTTTTGTTATTATTATTATAATTATTATTATTATTATTATTAACCTTTATATTTAAAGTGCCAACATTTTACACAGTGTGGTATATAGATGAGAAGCATATACTACAGTAAACATATGAGACAAAGGGTACAATGTTTTAAATAAACTGCATAAGCTGTGAGGTCCCTGTTCCTAGGAGCTTACACTTTACAACCTTCAGTATGAATGTGAATTAGGTAGACTCTATTTCTTATGGTTTGAAGTTAGTTACTCTGGCTTCCACTTCTAAAACAAATAGACAAGAGGAGATGAAAGCCTCTCTATTAAACAGTGACAAAACTCAGTTGTCTGAAGTTTGACAAGAAATATAATCATATTTGAATTGTTAATGCTTTGTTGGCAAAATTGAATTTATTTTTCTATATTAGAGAAATTCTGTATCCGATAATCTCTGTCTTTTATCTTGACTTGGTAGAAAAATATATTCACTTTTAAAGGGCCTGTGTAAAGGCTTTTCAATTCCAATCTTTTTTAGTTCAACATTAATTAATATTAATCATCACCTCTCCTTGTCCTAGGTACTATTGTTCAGAAGACATACAAATAAACATAAATTGTATTGATTATTTATATTAGATTACCTGGAGCATGCTCTGTAGGATACAAGAACTATGGCGGCAATCTCATAATCCCTGATTCTCCATAGTGAGAATGACCCAGGTTACCTCTATTATACTGAGGGACCCACTGACCGCTATGAATATGTTAACATATCTCATAAAACATCATAACACTCTGGTATATTTAAAACTATGTTAAAAATAAACACCTTTGCTGCAAAAAAAAACATTTTTGGACCCCCTCCCCCATTGAGAGCCCTTTCCATTGGTGCAGCCCTTCCCTTTCTCCCTGAGAGCTTAAAGCACACATACAGTATATACACATACATATACCATCTCAGCCAATCCCTCTCAGCAGCCATCTTCTCATAGTACCCAGTCTCTACATCCACCTGCTGTCATCCAGTCCTTGCTCTTTCTTATCTCTTCTCTGATACACATGAACTGCTCCACACTGCCACTTGGCGCCTTAGGAGCTAGGCTCTACAGAAAAAAATAAATGCAAAAAACATTACACAGCACTGACCCCCCCCCCCCCCCCCCCCCCCCCCCGGGTTGAGTGCCCTGGTACATTGCACCACCTCCACCACTGGTAGCTCCGCCCCTAATTGGCACAAATCAACCTCATTTGCATGTTATCTATCAATGATAAGTTTTAACATACAGTGGCTAGCACAAGCTAATTGTGATTTATGCAATTGGGTGCGAGACCAAGAACACAGCTTTTCAGCCTTACAGTTAGGTAATATATATCTTCATGATCATGTGCTAGCTGATACAGGTCCATACAGGAAGTGATAATATTTATCAGAAACTGATACCATGCAGAGGGAGGATCATGAGCAAATTCCACTTAAGTTTTAGCCTTCTAAATTGTTCTTAATACTTGTAGTGGGATGAGGAAATGCTAAACTCATAAACTATCCAAGTACAATAATCTACGGTATACTTATCATGGAATATGTATGCGGTGATTCAGTACCTGATGCATATTGCAGCATATGCCTAGTAAATTCATCATCCCATCGTAGAAATATAATACGGATACTGATATCACAGGATGCACTCATCATCCCTAATAGTTGTCACTTGTACAGCCTAGAAAGCCCATCCAGAAGAACCTGCATTAACAATAGAGTTAGGTTGTAACACATGTCCTGGGGTCAAATCCAACTTTTCCCCTTTTCTACATTAATATTTAATATTAATGTTTATTTTTACATGAACATTTTTTATTTATGCTAAGTAATTATATGTCCATTTCAGCAACCTATACATTACAGTCTTTCAAAATGACAGCGCTGCTTGAATGCAGCACTGAATAGCCTAAAATGATCTGCTTTATCAAGTTATGGGGATCTGTCACATTCAAATTGCCCTCCAAGCCAGTTGCTTCTAATTGTGCTCCAAGCAAGTTACATACTGTGCATAAGCCTCTTTTCTTCCCCAATCCTATGTGTACTCCAGACCCTGGGCCTCATTCAATTGCGATTTGGCCAATTAAATAGGGCTCTATATAAGCACAGAGCATATTTTTTACAGAAGTTTTTAGTTAGTGAAGACCTTGCCTTTGGATAGAAGTTCAATAACTAAAAACTTCTGTAAAAAAATATGCTATGTGCTTATATAGAGCCCTATTCAAATTGGGAAAATTGCAATCGAACGAGGCCCCATTAGTAGAGGCATAAGAATGCTTCTAAATATGATTCCGTTGTCAGATGTAACACTAAAAACAGTATAATACCTCAAATTAGTCAGATATATATATATATAAAAGGCTTGGGGCCTCATTCAATTGCGATTTGGCCAATTGAATAGGGCTCTAAATAAGCACATAGCATATTTTTTTTAAAGAAGTTTTTAGTTAGTGAAAATCTTGCTTTTGGATAGATATTTACTAACTAAAAACGTCTTTAAAAAAAATATGTTATGTGCTTATTTAGACCCCTATTCAATTGGCCAAGTTGCAATTGAATGAGGGCCTTGATATCTTATATAAGACACAATTAAGGGGTTAATAATGACCCCCCCCCCCTACACACAGAACATACTTACACCCTATGAGCCCAAGGATTGCCTGAATTCTCCAATTTAAATTTGTGGGAACCACAGGGTCCCCCTTACATGCTGAAGGGAACCCTGGGAATTCCCTCCTCCCACACACAGATGAGAACCCCGAGGATTCCCTGATCCCCAATTAAAACTATAACCATGGGGATCTACTGAGAAAACATAAACCCTGTGCCACCAAAGTTCTTAATATACCACCTTGGAACCTAAAAGTTAACCTTTACCACGTGGTCCCTAACGGACCCCCGGGTAATCTTAATAAACTCATATGCCACGAGAGTTCTCTAAGGACCCCAGGGGCATCAAAATATTAACTTATCCATGGAGATATTGCAAGGACTTCCAAAACTGTGCACAGATGTCATAAAGGCCTGGACAGGACCTCCATGGCATATAATATCAATTTATATGAAATGGAGGCCCTGAGGGGGACCACCATGGAATTTAAATTTCAAGTATATGCCATAGAGATCCTTACAGGACCTCCTTGCCACCTATCATAATTATATATACTGTTAACCCCCTATGCCATGGAGGTCCTGTAAGTACCTCTGTGGCATCTAATATTAACCCACATCTGTTGCTCCTAAACTGCATACTGTGCTACAGAGGTCTTGTAAAAAACTTACAATAAAAAAAAAAAAAATGACAAGGAAAATAAAAAAATTACAATAAATTAAAAACTAACCACATAAAATAAAAAAAATAACCACATAAAATTTAAAAAAATAACCCTGTTATTTACCTACCCTTAATCCACTGATATCATTTATTCCCTCATTGTCCTTAATCTTCTGCTCTGGATGAAACAGGCAATCTATTTTAATTGAAGATTCACATCCTCTACAATGTTGCTTTAATCCAGCGGACATTTGAAATGGCCCTTCACCTACAAGGTTCTATAAAAAATATGTTCAACTTACAAAGCTCCTCCTTTGAGGAGCTCCCCCATTGCAAATGGCTTTTGCTGCGCTTTTGCAGCTTAAATACAATTTTTAAATACAATACAAAAAAAAATTCGAAATGCACGCTTTTAAAATATTTTTAAGAGAATCTAAAATATTAATTTGTTGCAGAATTGCAGTCTGAAAAAAACATTTTGTAGACAAAACAAGATGTAACTTGCCCCTCAAAAATGACGGTATAATATTGTATTAAGAATGGTATGTTCTGTCTCTTTGTGCGCCCTTTCTCTGTGTACCCTGTCTCACTCTTTGTGCTCCCTCTCTCTCTGTGCCCTCTCCCTCTCTTTGTGCTCACTCTCTCTCTCTCCTTCACTGTGTGCCCTCTGTCTCTCCTTCTCCCTCCCACCTTCTATCTCTCTCCTTCTCTCTCTCTCTCTCTCTCTCTCCTTCTCTCTCTCCCTCCTCTCCTTCCCTCCTTCTCTAGCTGTCTCTCCTTCTCTCTCCCTCTCACTCTCTCTCCCCTCCTTCCTTCTCTCTCTCCCTCCTCACCTTCCCTCCTTCTCTCTCTATCCCTCCCTCTCATTTTGCATCGCAGTTTGAGGCTTGCAATGCGCAGCTAAATCACTACTTTACCTATCTAGAAAATTAATTGCCCTCGGTCCTCTACCAGGCAAAAATTATATTTCTCAGCCTAGTAGATACATATGAATACAATGAGACTAATTTTACTGTATTGGACAAGATGTAATGTGTATGACTACTTCCTAGTATTTCTGCAGTGAAACAAGAGCATATTATGAATACAAATTGAAATGCCAAGATGAGTGTGTTGAAAGGCTTCAGGTACACACATAAATAAGTTGTATCATTAGTTTGGTTGACACGTGATAATGTTACCATAATCCAGATGATATGTGTGTGTGTTATGTCCCTTAATTACTTACTGATTTTTCATTGATTAAAACAATTCTAGTGTATAACAGTTACACTATATGGATAGAAAGAAGATGACCCTTTGGAAACAAACAAAAAAAAACGTTTTTTATTGTTATATACCAATGTATGTCGTGGTTGCTTTGCATGAGAATCATATTTCTTCACTTCTGTGACTTCATCTCTTTCTTCACATATGTCCCTATTTTTTATTAGTATTTTTTATTAGAACTAGAAGGATTCCCTTTAGGAGCTCTAAGATATACGTTTCACGCTTGTCTATTCATTATATATATATTGCTTTAAATCAGATAAATCCACTAACGCCTCACAAAATCACTTATAAATCAGCAGGTGTTTCTTCATCAGACTTTCATTGTAAATAGCCTCCACAGGATTGTATTATACTCTAGTGGTGAAGGGTACGTATGTTGATACAGTACAAATGATATAAAAGTACATGGAAAGCTGAAACATTTGCAATGTAGCTTTATAAATGAGAAAAGTCAATAAAATTATTAGCGCAATGATTATTTTCTTGTAATCTTTTAGCCTTTCAGTAGTAATTTAGTAATTATCAATATCTATATATATATATATATATATATATATATATATATATATATATATATTTATATATATATATATATATATATATATATACAGTAGATTAATAATAAGTATTGTAGTATATTATGATACCTTTAACTATAAGCAACTTTTTCCTACATTTATCTGATAGAAGGACAATAAATGAATGCAAAAGAAAGCAGAGAATACATGAATATGTAGAAATCTACCTAATATTATGCATTTCTCTTTAATTGTTTGTAGACGTTATTTTGCACTTTTAATAATTAATTATTAAGTATCTCCTTCAATTATACTTTTAATAAGATAATACCACCTATTAAATATCATGTTGGTTTGGCTCAAACACCAATTGATTTGTAATTCATAAGTAAACTTTTTATTTTTTTAAATTATTGTCCATATTCTATTAAATTTAATTTAAAAATATAATTTATTGTAACTATTCAGTAACTTTATAAGATTTTTTTTTTCATTGCTGTAAAAACATGTAATTTGTTTTTGCATTTTATGAACCAATTTTTAATGCTGAATACAAAATGGAAACACTATCTGTATTTATAGGCGGTGAGATTTCAACATCTTCTAAGTTAGACACAGCAAAATCAATAACATTAATACATTGTAGACAGAACAAATTCTGAAAATATTGCAGGTTGCACACAATAAATTGATGTATGTGTTCTTTGTGTGAACATAGATACATTGTAGTTATGTGCTCAGTTGGTGGTTTATTGATTTTATTTTTCTGGTATTTAGTCATTCTGTGCTCAAGGTTGACAAGGGCAATTATATCATACAAACATTACTCAGTCACAAATCCTACTAAAAAAACCCTGAGGTATTTAGAGAAAAAATAAGTACATCTCTATCTATGTTTTTTTAAAGCAACATATCCTTCTTCTTATGTTTATTCAGGGTCATAATTTGTAGGATTTTTCCTTCTAACACATTATTGTTTAAATTATATATATTTTTTTTATAAAATATATTTTAGATAAACATTTTTAAAATTTGTAATGATATTTTCAAAACATTTTTGGTCAAGTATTCATAACTTTTATAAACAACATTTTAATTTATTGTGATTAAAAATTGTGAATTTTGTGAAAAACTTACATTGAAAATATATATTTTGTTCTGATATTATGTTTTTTTTAGTAGCATTTCCCTGCAGATGCTTGATTGCTGTACAGGATAACGTTATGTATAATATGTTTTAAAGTGTAAAATACTTTATTTAAAGTGGTTATAAACAGTTGGTAAAAGGAATATCTAACTCTACCAAGATAATTAACAAAATGCTAGAGGGCAACACCCAGCAGCCTACCAGCCTCAATAAATTGGAGGCCAGTAACTCCAAAGTGAGGCCCGCAGCAGCTGCGGGCATGAAATTCCCCTGTGTTACAGGGCTATTAAATTGGAAGGTGCTGCGAGCTACGGGCCGGAGCCACAAAACGCAATTTGTCACAAATTTGATGTGTGTACAGGATCAATTAGTCTAACCCTTAGTAACAGGTTAGATGTAGCCAATGGCAAAACAGATTGTATTCTATTAACCCCCACACTACCTACCCAACCCCCTAATAAAATCCCCCTAGCACCCTCTAATTACACAAACTAAAAATCCCTACATTACACAAAATAAAATAATACATTACACAAAATTAAAAAAATACATTACAGAAAAAAAAAAGATTACATAAAATAATAAAACACTACATTACAGAAAATTAAAAAATATTACATTACAGCAAATAAACAAAGCTACATTACAACTATAAAAACATCCTTACTAAACATAGAATAGGGTAAATTAGACCACTTAACTTGCCAAAATGCCCCTCTAGCGATGCTGGTCTTCAGTTTTTCGTCCCAGTCATTTTTGAGGATTTGGAAAGTAGTCCTACTGATGGAATGATGGAAATGATAGAATGAGAAGTAAAGTGTAAGGGATGATATAATAAGCCGAGGAACACAAAGATTCAGGGGATCAAAGTGAGAAAAGATGAGAAGCCACAGTTGTTATGGTTTAGGGAATAAGTTACATTATATGTTCATTACATTGAACTTTTTACTTTCAGGTATTGGTCAAATGATTTAAGTTCCAATACAAACTGTGAAAGAGGAAATTAATCATAATGGATATTTGCCATAAAGTAAACTTACTAAGAGACACTAAATGGACATAGTACAGATACTAGCATTGTGCCTTTGGAGATTGACAGAAATGTAATTAAAATATATGGGATATTGGGTGAATAAGTGAGAAATATACACGTATGTTATAATTATAGTTTCTCACTTCTCAACAACTGGTTGCCTCCCTTTCAATTCCTGCCCTTCTCTGATCCACATCTGGTAAAAGCAGAAAATGTGTTCAAGTCTGCAATTACTCTCAGTTTAGGAAATATGTACGGTACATATACTCATTGTAATACTGACAAGGTTTTGTTTTTGTTTTTTGTAGCTGTCACTGAGACATGGTAAAATTAAACATTATTATTTTGCAGCTATTCCATTATGTTGTCTTTGCATTTGGAGACAGAATAAGATAAGATATATTTACTTCTCCTCCTGTTGCTCTATCCACCTTTGTTTACTCTAAACACTATTTTTTTCCTCTGTGATCCCTCACTATCCATTTGATGAAAAAGCTCATAGCATTATCTCCCCAGACTTGAACTCAGTTGGCCTAAGCATAAAATTTGTAACAATGCAAGATCTAGACTTTTTACAATTTTGGAACACTGAAGATAATGGACACAGTTAGGTGGTTTCCTTTGAATCAGGCAATGACAATAACTGGGTTATTATGCCTTTCTTTATAGAATTCAAGGGTGAATAACATAATGATTAACAATTTGAATGTACATAGCCATATACTGTATGGTCATAGTTACATACATTTAATGAATTCATTCATAGACTCTTCACATACTTTCTCCAGAACCCTGTCTTTGCTCTCCTATTGCGCCCTATGCTTTCTCAGCAGTGTCATTTGTAACACCTAGGGCTCAGCTACATGGCTCTCTTAGGATCTCTCACAAGGCGGATACAAAGCTACAGTAGCTATTATGAGAGAAATGAAGGGCCCCGTAGATAATCCCAGGACTTCTGGGGTTGGTGGGAGGGGCAACTTGACCTTGCAGGACCTGGTTATGTGATAGGAGGTGGCTAACTGAGGGGTGGAGCCATTTATAGGCTCTTTGGCACCATCTGCGCCATTATGCCCCAAGCTAGCCATGTGTGAGAATACCCACCTATCCCTATAAAATAAAAAGCACATGCTATGCGCATGCGTGGGCCGCATGCGCAGCCTGTTGAGCAATACGCAGTTGTCAAACTGCGATTTGTCGCAAGTGTGACGACGATTCGCAGTTTGACAACTATTATATGTGATATGTGATTTGTGTCTAATCGTTTTATGTACATACTAACTGAGCCTTGCTTAGGTCATGATTTGGAATGGCTCCTGCAGGCTATTTTGTGTAAGAACTTACTAGCTAGCAGGTTTGTCACATTAGACAAATAAATTGTGAGCACTCACCATTGTCGTTAAGTAAGTAGCTTAGAGATTGAATCTACTAATTAGCGCTAAGGACTAGCAATATTTTTTTGTAGTAACTCCAGTAGAGTAACAGCATGTCATTACATATGTCAACATTGAGTGTGGCTTTCTACATCACCAAACTCACAGGTCCCTGGGAGTGGAGTTATTTTTCTTTTCAGAGAGAGAGTAGGAGTTTGTTTTAGAGAGAAAGTAGAATGTTTGTGCACTTTGGGTACATATTTTATTATATGTAATTTCACCAGGAAAATATTCACATAGTTTACATACACTCATATAATAAAAATGAAATAAACTTTTACTAGGGTTTACCTTATCTTATCTACCCTATACCCCATACCAAACCACCATATCATAACACATACCCAAAATTACTATGTAACCTATACGCCGGCCAATTTCAACATACATACCCCTATTACATATTACATACTCCCCATACATACCCCTATTACATATTACATACTCCCCATACATACCCCTATTACGTACTACATACTCCCCATACATAACTCTTGCTACAAACCCCAACCTATTAACATTGCAAACTACTCTAATTACATGAGTGGGTGGTGATAGTATGTTGATCTGTAAGTGTGTCTGTGTGTGTGTCCGTGAGTGAGTTGTGTGACTGCATTATTATTATTTTTGTTTTCTGAGATGGAAGAATGGGAGTGGAGAGGTGAGTGACCAGGGGAGTGGAGAGGTGAGTGGGAGAGTTAGGTTAGTTAGATTGAGGGAGGAGAGGATTATATTTGTGCATGATCTTGTTACTTTGGTGACCGTGCTGAAAGTAGTTCCGGCCAAGGACGGGAGCCGCAGAGCAGGAGTGCGGCGCTGCTGGCAGGGTCGCATCAAGGTACGTGGTTGAGATAGGGTGTTGCTAGCCCGGGGGGCTTTGCCATCAGCGCCTCCTGCTTTTCATCATGATCCCCCACTGTCAGGAACCAGGTACTGGGGTGATGCAAGGTCAGGAGGCCTTGCGATGAGCCCCCCCCCGGCGCTCATCGCGAGTCCTCCACTGGCAGGAACCAAGTACGGGCCACAATGGCTCGCCTCACTTTTCAAGGCTCAAAAAACGTGACAAACCGGCAAACGTCCTTCAACTGACAACTATATATATATATATGTGATTATTAAACATATATAACCTGGTGTTTTAAATGGCAGGGGGTACATATTGAGTGCTCCAACAGGATTATTGTTGAGATTGTTGCAAATGCATTTGTAGGGCAGGTGTATAGGCATTAACTCCTGGGTGTCTGAATCAAACAAGTGTGGTATTTTAGTTAAGTGTCAGTTTTTGTGTGAGTAGATATTTGTGATTGATATTGCAATTTAGTTGCTTGTTCTTTAGTAATGTTGTATAGGGCTTGGTTAAGCATTACAAATGCTTGTTTTGTGCTTTAAGATGTGTATGCCTCAATTTTATTTCATTTAAGTGTTCTCTTAATTTTCTCTGCTCTTGAAGGCAGATGAGTTTAAATATAAGGAGGTGCAAGCACTCATAGAGCCTCACTGAACAGGAAGGACATTTGGTAATCTTTTAAGAACGTCGTGTTATTATGCTTTAGGTAGATCAGGGAGCAGGTAATGTGTAGCTATCACTCATAAGGGTCTGTGACTGGAGGAATGTAATAGTTATGTTGTTATCTACCAGAAAGTTTACTAACAAGCAGCCTTATTAAATCGCGATTCTGCCAATTTAATAGGGCTATATATAAGCACATATCATATTTATTTTACAGAAGTTTTTAGTTAGTGAACTTCTATCCAAAATCAAGGTCTTCACTAACTAAAAACTTCTGTAAAAAAATATGCTCTGTGATTATATAGAGCCCTATTCAATTGGCCGAATCGCAATTTAATAAGGCTGAAGATTTCTTATGAGGGCCATATAATCGAGTCCCTGGTTAATATTGTTACTTATCAGACTTGTTACTTAAAAAGAGTTAATACTTGTAAAAGTTTTGTTAAGTACAATTAAGAGAAATTCAAAAATCAAAATCATTTATTTATTGAAAGACGTGGATAAAGCTGAATGTTAGGCACAGTAGGTTCATAGCTTTTAAAAAGAATCTTTTTACTTTTCATAGAAGTCTAAATCACAAACAATAATAACCCAAAATTCGAAGTAACAAAAAAATGTTTCCTGTGGTGCTCTTGAAAGAAGAATAAAGGCAATAAAACAATAGCAAACTATTAAGAAATATAAGAATCTGTATGGTAAAAATATACAACTATACTAATTAAAATGTTAACCTGCTGAATGTGCCATAACTCTGTATAACTTATTTGGAAATGTGCAAAGCTAAACACGTAAAGTAATTTAAAGTAAATATGTACTTATGCCTTTGTTTGCAGAGGACTCTGTTCTTTCTTTGCCTAAAGGAGATTTTTTGGTATGTTAGAAAAACTTCAGGTGATCATTTATTTCATATTAGTGATATAGTGCAGAACGGTTGCTATTTTCAGTCTGTGGTAGTAGTACATTGTGCAGGAATAGCTTATGTCAGAACATCATAACATAAAAGCCTAGCAGCATAAGAATGACTTCTACAAAAAAATGTTTTCTATGGTTAGCACTGCTATGTTTTACAATGACATTTGCAAGGTGCCTAAATTCTAAGGCGCTCATTCAATTGCTATTTGGCCAATTGAATAGGGCTCTAAATAAGCACATAACATATTTTTTAAAATAAGTTTTTAGATAGTAAACATCTATCCAAAAGCAAGATTTTCACTAACTAAAAACTTATTTAAAAAATATATGTTATGTGCTTATATAGAGCCCTATTCAATTGGCCAAATCGCAATTGAATGAGGCCCTAAGATGGTGCCTACAATCTGCAATTCCAGTGCAGTGGCATGCTGACAACAGTGTCATTTTAGGCTTACATGACATTGCCTATGTAAAAATGCTTGTTAGCTTGTTTTTTCTTGCAACTATTTTCACAAGCAAGTTTGCCAAGCTGTGGCATGTTGTTTTTGGTTTTCTTAAGATTCCTTCCCCCTCCAAAACAATTAATCTGGGACTCCCCTCTTTAAACAAGGGGCAATCAGACACTGCTTCCCTTTAACCCCTTTGTATTTTACAATGGGGTGCCCTAACCTCTATAATTACCCTTAACTTTAGGTCCCTTATAATTTCTGCACCTGATCTGCACATAGAGTACTGAGTAAGTTACAACTATAGCGCTTGCAAACTGTTACACATTATGGTTTTATGCAGCATATAATAGCAAATTATTTTTTACATGTAATGTTTACACATAAACATGATATGGATGCCATATAATCGAGGCCATATTTAGCAATGTCAAATGTAATTCAAGTTAAAAAATTTAATGATAAGGATTCAGCCACATGGTACACTAGGACTATTGTCATTTTTTTTGTTGATATTGCTGTTCAGTAATTTAGTTGTGTTCGACTTTCTGTCAGTCAATGCCCCTCTGAGCTCCCTCAAACTCATGTTCATTGTTTACATCTATCCATATCTGCCTCTGTTGTCCCCTTCTTCATGTGCCTTCAATCGTTCCCTACATCAAAGTCTTCTCTAGGGAATCCTGTCTTCTCATGACATGTTTTCCACACCCCGAGAGCTACTTATATAGGTACAGTGAACCTCCCATTTGAACACTGCACTTGGGTATGGGTTTTAACCCTTTATTAACCTTCAAGCCAGAAGCAGCACAATGAAGATCTACAGATCAGGGTCTAGCTCCTCCTGCTTCCTTGTGTAGGGGACTACACATCCCATTCCTTCCTGCACAAACTGCTATTACAGATTGGTACAATGTATTAGTTGCCTGTAATTGGCCAACACAAACTATGAATTTTATGCAAATTTTAGCAGGGATTTCCATGGGTGTTAACTCAACTGCTTAAACAAGAGATTTAGTCATCTTTAGGGTAAGTTTCATTGTTTATTTTACTATTGTTATTCCCAAAAAATTTTTTTTTACCCTAATGACTCCCCTCTATCAAATGCATTCATAATCCATGAAACTTAAATATGCCTTTAAAGGTCCATTTACTCACTATAAGTGCTCTATTCGTGGTGTGAAAGATCACAAGATTGTATTTTAAAATTATCTATTGTTTTTTTTTTTTATTACTCTCATAGCAGCTAAAAATCTAAGGTCTTAGGGCTGTTTACAAACACACTCCTGACTGTTCCATGATTAACAATAACTGTAAAAGCTCCATGAAGACAAAGATTTGTAGTCTCTTTCTGTTTATGCTCTCTGCAGAGAACTGTTACTGTGGGTCATGTAAATAAAAATTTAATTTATGTATTTCAAAAAGTATTTCAACCTGTTTTTAGGCAATCCTTACAGTAATGTGCTCCAAATAGTGCTGAATTAACTGGTCATTTAAGTCTCTGCTTTTCATGTTTAACTTATTTTTTAGTTCATCATTAATTAGCATTAAAACTACATGTACAAATAGCAAAACACATTTTTAGTCAGAAAATAAAATTTAAAAACACAGTTTTCACCTCTCTTATTTTCCTGGGCACTGTGTGCATGAGTTACAGGTTGCTCATATTTGTTGGGACTACATGGAAGGACTCACTGAGTAAAAATAAAGCTTTTAAGCACTTGTTAATAAAATGATGTCTAGATATGCAAACAAACACTTAGGTTGCTTATTTTAATATTAAATACAGGGAAACTTCCACATTTCTTCAACTTAGGGCTAGTGTTATATTAAAGTTCCACGTAGTTCCCTACCAACATGACCTAGATGTTTTATAATGCATATTAACCATTATATACAGTAAGTACACAATTAGTAAGGTCTGCTATAAAAAAAATATATATTAAAGGAAGATCCAAGAATGTTGTTTGGTGCATAATGAGTTGTTTAATATCAGTACATTAAGAAAAAAAGGAGGTTGTGGCCACACTACAATGGGGTAAGATGCTAGTGACACCATAAAGTACCTAAAAAGAGTCTCTGTCTCTTGCTCTCCCTTTACATAAGGCCACTGATTAAATCTCACCTTCTGGTTGATAAAAAATAAAAAAGGGATATAAAGAGCTGAACTTTATTTGGGGTTAATCAGAGGCACTTTAAATGATGGCAGGTGTATGCTGACTCCTATTTAACACGATTTGGAATGTGATTGCTTAATTCTGAACACAGCTACATCCCCAGTTATAAGAGGGTGTGCAGACTTATGCAACCACATTATTTTTATTTCTTATTTTTATTCCCTCCACCTAAAAGATTTCAGTTTGTTTTTCAATTGAGTTGTACAGTTTATAGGTCACATTACAGGTGGAAAAAGTTCTGAAATGATTTATCTTTGTCTCATTTTTATGCACTGTATATATATACACATTAGAGAGAAGGTTAGAAAAAGTGTAATTGTCTGCAGACAGCATTATGGAGATTCTAAGATTAACATAATGAGATGCAAATATAATAAGTTAAACACAACCTGTTTCCTCCATGTTTTTATTGTTTCTGGTGCCAAAAAAATGTATATAAATATAGTGTTGAGTTTTATTTGTGAACCTAAGACTGAAGAAGAGGTGATAAGTAGATAAAGAATAATACGTTGTTTAAAGCATAATGGACCAAGATACATTAACAATAAATTAAATTTATTGATTTGACCAACTGAACACACCCTTGCTCTTTATCACCATTCACTGGAACATTTGCTTTGTCACTTTAAGGCAGTTGAATCATCAAATCAATGCTATTATCAATACCAAGAACTAAAAATCAGATAAAGGTCAAACCAAATAGAAATGCTGAAACAACACTTTTATTTCATAGTTGAGTATTAAACCATAATTCCAAGTTTAATGGTCTACTTTTTTAGTTTTAAAGTACTGCCTTGTAAACTGTTGTTTAATGTTCAGTTTATCTTTGGCACTGTCAGTGAAGAAGTGATACTGAGGAAGATGAATGGAGAAAAAATAATTAAGTTGTATATAAGTGTTAAAAGAGTATTTTCTCACCATTATTTATAATTCACTTCAGATACAGTACATTAAAAAGGCATATTGATATCAGATACATACTGCCAGAGGCCATATTCTCTGTTCTAAATATTAAAGCTTACAAAATGTCTAACTGGCTTTAAATCAACATGATTCAAAACAATTATGTCACCAGCATTTTTTAACATATACAGTAAACAAGGTCTGAAGTTATATTTTCAGGAGTACCAATAAGTCAGTGAAACATCTACCTGTGTTTGGGACTGATTTATTAATTTACTGTCAATTTGAAAATATGTAACACTTATTATTTCTCTTATTTTAATCCTAATAAATATTATGTAACTCATTATTAATAGTAAAAATTAAAAGTAAAAATAGGATTCATGAAAGTATCTGTTATATTTACTACTGACAAATTACTTTGGGCCTCATTCTATTACCGGCCGTAAATCGGCCGTAAGGCTGCGATTCCTTGCGGGGGTTCTGTTAATTCGCGATTCTATTATACGGCCCCGCAAGGATCTCCTCTTACGGCCGGCCGCATATCTTGGATCCGGCCGTAAGCTCAGAAATCTAAAAACGCAAAAATAAATTCAAGCCTGCACTGTACAGCTCTGTAAATGCTAGGGATCATATTGGGGGACATGAGGATTAAAAGTAACCCACTCTCAAGCTTGCACATCAGCCCAAACCCGAGTTCAAATTAACTGTTTATTTTCCGGCTGCGGCGTGGGTGTGTCTGAGGTGCTCCAAGCACTCTGGACTTTTTACATGAATATTTTACGGATATTAAAAATAAAATATTTTACGGATTTGAGTATAGGATAATTATGTGCTATTTTTTCTAACACCTAAAATCCCTTTATAGTCTTCTCAAAGTGCAGGATGGCTTTATTTGAGCTATTTTATGTGCTTAATTGGTGCTCGCGGGACCTCTTTCCTGCAAGTAAGCTGCGGTTAGTTTTTAGCCTTGCAGAGAGGGTTCCCGGAGCAATTGAATTGCAAATAGGAATTTCTTACGGCCGAAACTCTTGCGGCCGTTTTAGATCAAAGGCTTTCCTCCGGCGCGAGCAGCCGCAAGAGATAGCAAGGCACCGGCCGCAAGCCTGCCGGAATCCCCGGCCATAGGGGAATAGAATAGCCGAATAGCTTGCGGCCGGTCCTTGCGGCCCCGCAACGGCTGCGGCTGCTAATAGAATGAGGCCCCATGATTGTAATAATTCAACATGCTTAATTGTCAGGTCAGCCATTTTTCTATAGAAGGTTAATAGCAGTCAGTAAATTGATAATTATTTTTTAACTCAAGTGTTATCTTCTACTGTGGTCTTATTTGTTCTTAGTGGTTCATAACTTTTCAGAGTTCAATACAATTTGGTACATTGTGTAGCTCCCATATAACATTAATGGAAATGACAGGTCATTGATCCACATGAGGTTCAAATAGGTTTATGCAGTTCATCATTAAATTACATAGGCCCTCATTCAATTGCAATTTGGCCAATTGAATAGGGGTCTAAATAAGCACATAACATGTTTTTTTTAAAGAAGTTTTTACTTAGTAAACATCTATCCAAAAGCAAGGTTTTCACTAACTAAAAGCTAATTTAAAAAAAATATGTTATGTTCTTATTTAGAGCACTATTCAATTGGCCAAATCGAATGAGGGCCATAGTGTTTATTAAACATCGAAAATGTCCATAAAAGGTACAATATGAAGCAATCTGTACATGTATGTGGCATCAATACATATGAGTTTTGCCATGGCCGGTTACCCATTGGGCCAACTAGGAAGCTGCCTAGGGGCGCCGCTCTGTGAGGGTCACCCGTTATTGGGCTAAATTTACCCTCAAATTTAGTTTCTGGCTTTAAAAAAAATCTGCAGTTCACAGACTGACCACTAGGGTCTGGAACAAAAATGACAACAGCTTCGAACTAGTGAGTTTAATAAGATATTTTAGATAGATATCTGCAATGTTGGGGCTGCAAAGGGGAACTGTGTGTGTATATATAACCGTATTGGTCTGAATATAAGCTGCACCCGCATATAAGCTGGACCGGTAAAATTCAAGGGGAAAAAATAGAAAAAAGATAGTACTCAAATATAAGCCGCACCGTTAAAATTGGAGAGAAAAAGACTCTCAAAGTGATCAGCCATTGCAAGAAACAGGCTTTCTAATTAGCCTTGTAGCTTTTTTTGCAGGTTACAGGCCTTACAGGATGTTAGAATCACTAAAAATTTTAATTGCTATTCAATACCGCAGTCTAAAGCACGAGAACCGGCGCCCTTAACTCGCAATCACGCAAATCGGCAGTAATTTTACGTTCGCGAATAGAAGCCGCACACGTAACCCGCAAGCTCGCAAATCACAGTGATTTTTTTTACAGTCGAGAATATAAGCTGCACCCGTAACTCGCAAACTCAAAAATCAGAAAAAAGGTGCATCTTATATTCGGACCAATACGGTATTTATATATATATATATATATATATATATATATATATATATATATATACAAACACACATCTATAGTGTAGAGGTAATATCGAAAGTGTACAGAGCTGTGAGTGTCTGTGACATTTGCTGTTTTTATATCTATAATGTAAGGGAATTAGTATCCATCTGTCTGTAAGCTCTGTATATGTCTGCCGTGTATATATATATGGTCAGTCTACCCTATGTGCAAGTGTAATATATATATAAATATATACTTATATACATATTTAAATATATATATATATATATATATATATATATATATATAGTATTATTGCTCATGTTTTCTGGCACTACCCTGTTACTATTTGTTTTACACAAACATATTTTATTATACACATTGGATTATTAAAGCCTGTATTTTGAGGGGGAGGTTCTGATATACAAGATGGCTCCACTCTGGTTATATTATCTGAGGGAGCTGCATGGTGCAGAGTCAGTTCAGTACAATATGCTCACTGAGATCATGCATGAGTTGTCTATGTCACCACCTCCCTGGTGTGCACCTGCACATCATGTCCGCCGGAGGACGGAACTTCTCTGTCTCAGTACTCTTTCTAACTGGCAGGCTTCCTGACAATTAAAGCAAGGTTGTCTGCAACTCATCTTGTCATCCTTTTATTGTGTTGTGTTTCTGTGTGTATCTATGTCTGTGTTTTGTTTGTGTGTGGACTAAGTCATAGACATAATTTTTTTTTGCAAAAATCAGAATTTTTGAAGTCTGTCTTTATGAGTATAGGAATCCATTTTGTGTTTGTTACATCACTTCACGAGAGCTGGATCATTTGTTTCCAGTGGACGGAGGGTTGAGGAAAGAGGAAACAGAAAGCATGTATTCATTGGAGAAGATTGAAATTGACACTGTACCCTTCCCCCCTCACTGGCCCAGAAGCAGACTTCTTGCTTCAGGAAATGCAACCATATCTCTTCAGAAATGTTAACTCCCCTCACACACACAAAATTTATTTTTTTTCTAATTAAAAACTAGCTGTATGACATTTTTCCTGATTACTTATGCTCTTAGTTAAATTCAATTTCTTCAAACAATTTCTGTTTTGATTGTGCAGTGGCCCTTTAACTCTCATAATTACTCAGTGTTTCTGTGTGATACAAGTGATCATGATATGTAGTTGTGTAACATATGCTTGTTGTCCTCCTTTAGAAAAATATAGATAATATTGCCCACCAACAAATGCATTTAATAAACAAGTAAGTGCTTGGTGTATGTATGAGTAGTTATGTTGTTAAAATGGCTGTTATGGGGTATTATCTGGGATTTGCTCACACGGCAAGAGAGTGATATACACACACAGATAAGGGAAATATGGGTGCGTGCATACCTTGCATACTCACTCGCAGGGGCTCCACAGCTTCACTGCCCTGGGGCTCTAAAAAGGTATATCCACCACTGGGTTTTGCCCCTGCTCCTGCATTCGGATTGAGAACAGTTGCCCTCCTTTTAAAAGTCCCTACCATATCTTTGAGGCTGTCTTGTTCCTCTGCTTTGATTTAAAATTGCTGACATGAGCTAATCCAAGAAATGTAAATTAACTTTGGCTAAATTTTCCCTTTTCCTGGATGTTCATGACTGTAATTGCAAATAGGTTTCTACCCAATTGTAAATTTGGGGGGAAATATGGAATATGAATACTAATTCCAACATCAATTTCCCAGTGACTAAACAACAAATAATGATAGTAAAGATCTGATAAATATAAAAAGCTTTTATATTATTACATTTTAAAATCACAAAAACATTGATGTAAAATATTAAAAAGGCAAATAAAGTAAAAAGAAACAATAACACAATTTACTTTAGCTATACCCATGAAGGCCAATTGGCTAATCAAGAACAGGCAATGTTGTGTCGTAAAGATGCAGAAACTATAGATATTAACAGCCCAAAGTGGCTAAATAGCCTTTATATTTAAACAATCTCCTACTTGACATTTAGCCTAGAAAACCTCAGACTGTCTGTATAAAAAAAGTGTTAATAGCACCTTTAATCAGACTTGTAAACTGTTATTACTAACTAGCGACTTGCCCGTCAAAAAATGACGGCAATGTTATTGTAAGTGAGCTAATGTTGTTTTGTGTGTAATAGTAAACATGTAATCAATTAATAAATGAATATAGTTTACCTATTTTGAAGCATTGTGTTGAAGAGCTGTGAACCTTGTTTGAATTTGGTGCAGCATTAGTGTTGTGGAGCTGCTCTATAAGCGTGGTGAATGTGTGCAGTGTAATAGTGTGCGTGCACGAGGCTAAACCGTTAGCGTAGTGGTGTACCTCCGCGTTTGCGTAAAATGGCGGTTTCTATATGTTGTCCGTCTTAGCGGATTTTCCGTTGGTGCCTTGTAGTGGTTTTCGATTTCCGTGTGGTGTTTTGGGAGTGTGTTGTGGTGTTTAACGTGTGGAGAGTGCTGCAGCCTCGTTTTCGTTTTGTCCGTCGTCCATTTTTTTTCTCGCTTAGCGATTTTCTTTGTGTGTAAAGTGTTTTATTTGTATTTAAATGAAGGTGTAACTTGTTTTTTGGAGGTGCTGGATGGTTCCTCTTGCTGTAGGTAAGCTTTTTATGTGTGTGTTGTGTGTATTTATTGTGTTGTAAATGTTTGTATGTCGGCGTGTTGAGTCCGATGTTTGCGAGGTCGTAATGTGTCGTAACGTGTCTCGTATGGTGTTTGCGTGTGTAGCCTCGTTTTCGTTTTGTTCGGCGGCCATTGTTTCTCTCGCTTAGCAAATATTTTCGTGTGTAAACTCTTTTATTTTGAGTGAAATGAAGGTGTAAGTTGCATTTTTGAGGTCCTGGATGCTACCTCTTGCTGTAGGTAAGTTTTGTATGTATGTGGTGTGTGTATGTATTGTGTTTTTAATTTTGTAATGTTCGCAAGTAGCGTCCGAGTGTTGCGAGGTCATAATGTGTGTGAACGTGTGTCAATGTTGTTTGCGAGTGTCGTAATGTGTGTGTCGTGCTCTTTGGGTTGCGACTTGAACTTTGCGAGGGTCTCAGTTGCTGGCATGGAGCGCCTTCGGCGCTCCATGCCAGCAACTGCGGCCCTCGCTTTGCGAGATCCTCAGGTGCTGGCATGGAGCGCCTACGGCGCTCCATGCCAGCAACTGAGGCCCTCGCCCAGTGCCCTCGCTACGCGAGCCCGCAGCGTTAGCAACAACTCGTACGCTCACAACTATATATGTGATGTATACCTCAGTATATATTTAAGGAAAGAAGAATAAAGCTATTAAACCATTGATACTGTCAAATAGTGAGTTAGTTTCTATATGTGCAAGTAAATAATAAATTATGAAAATAGAAATAGTCAAGTAAACAATGGCTATTACAAGGGCTAATTCACACCATCTCCAATAGTACAATAACTGACTTCCCCCAAATCCATAATCCTACTTACCTATAATATAAATATAAAATAGAATGTGTTTTCATGCCTTCATGCTGAGTATTAATTTAGAACAGTATATGATGATAATCAGTATATAAATAAATATTATATCCTTGTTTACAAATTACTAATCAAAGTTACACTGAATCAAATAGCCAATGCACACACAACTCCTTTACACCTAAAAGATCTATGGCTTGTAGATGCATCCAGCCCCAAAGCATGTTTCCCAATCTAGTTGGTTTCCTTAGGGATAAGCATGTGTTCCTGGCTCTTCCATTGTTACGCTCTCATTACATGTTCATATTAACCGTTCCATAAACAAAATAGCTTAAGCATTCTTCTTCCATGAGTGGTGATCATCATTTTCACACCCTATTCCATTCATACCAAACAACATCTCTAAGGTTATCAATTGTGGAAAAGTAGTTATTTTCTTTTTGTTAGATTCACATATCACATGGATGAGCAAAGCTTTGAATCCGTTTCCTTAATTTGTAAGGCCGAAGGCGCTCCTTGCCAGCAACTGAGGACCCTCGCAAAGCGAGGGCCTCAGTTGCTGGCATGGAGCGCCGCCGTAGGCGCTCCATGCCAGCACCTGAGGACCTCGCAAAGCGAGGGCCGCAGTTGCTGGCATGGAGCGCCGAAGGCGCTCCATGCCAGCAACTGCGACCCTCGCAAACTTCACGTCGCAACCCAAACAGTACGACACACACATTACGACACTCGCAAACAACATACGACACACGTTCACACACATTACGGCCTCGCAACACTCGGACGCAACTCGCGAACATTACAAAATGTAAAACACAATACATACACACACCACATACACAAAAAACTTACCTACACCAAGAGGGAGCACCCAGCACCTCAAAAATACAACTTACACCTTGATTTTACTCGAAATCAAACAGTTTAGAGACTAAAAAAAAATCGAAGCGAGAGAAAAAATGGCCGCCGAACAAAACGAAAACGAGGCTACAGCACTCTAAACTCGCAAAACACCACAAGAAACTCGCAAAACACCACAAAACACCTACGGATATTCCGATACTGACGTATACCACACATTACTCGTCATTTTACGACAATGCGGAAGTACACGACTACGCTAACGGTTTGGCCTCGCGCACGCACAGTGTTACACTGCACACATTCAGCACGCTTACACAGCAGATCCACACCACTAATGCTGCAGCAACATCAAAACACATTCACAGCTCTTCCACACAATGCTTTAAAATAGGTAAAGTATATTCATTTATTAATGTATTATATATTTCATTATTACACACTAAACAGCATTAGCTACCTTACAATTTCATTGCCGTCATTTTTTGACGGGCAATTGACTAGTTTCAAATAACTTGCAGCAGAGATTACACCAGGTCATATGAGATTACGGATTAATTTTCCTCTTCAATATAAGACGTCTTGTATCTTTATTGAATGCTAACAGGTCTCTTACAAATTTGAGAGGCAGTTTCATGATTTCTTCCCTTGCGAGGGAGGGTTTTCACAGCCCTGCAAATCTTTTTCCTCTACTTTCTTTTGACAATATTAGACAAATTGAAAATATAATAACATATGTTTCAGGTTCAGACATCTCTTTTCTTTTTGTAGTTACTGGCAAGGCTATTGTCACTACGTTCCAGAAGGGTACTTATACCCTTGTATAGTCAAAGCAAAATATTAAGAACACTTCACAGTAGTTTGGTCCGTGTCTGAATCAAACATTTCCGAATTCTCTTGGTCCTACAAATGAAAATTTGGAGGATATCAATAGGTAGCCATATGCCTATAAAAGTTATAAATATAATTATAACTTTATATATATATTTAAGGATCCATAAAGCATATCTTCAATGTCTCAAACCTTAGAAGGTCAAAATAGCAGCAAAAAGAGACAAACATTAAAAATTCTGAAGTTACTACTAAACGAATGAAAGAAACAGTATCCCTCTGTAATAGCCTTATGGTAGATGTTTTCGATTATTATTATTATTATTATTATCCTTTATTTATAACGCGCCAACATATTCCGCAGCGCAATACAGGGGTTAGGTACAAGTATAAACAATACCCCACAATGAAAATAATGGAAGACCCTGTTATTGAGCTTTCAATCTGATATACACTGTGCTTTCCCTAAAGCACCTCACAAGATTAAAACTCGCAAACTTACATTCTAAAGGGTATGGGTAAGGTACAGGAGAGTTAGAGATGCATAGTGAATGAAGAGGCTAAAGATGATAGGCTTTTTTGAATAGATGTGTTTTTAAAGAGATTTTGAAGGATCTGAGGCAGGAAGATAGTCTGGTGGTGCGAGGTAAAGAGTTCCAAAGAATAGGGGCAGCACATGAAAAGTCTTGAAGCCGGGAATGAGAGGAGGTGATGAGAGAGGAGAAGAGAAGAAGGTCATTAGCAGAGCGAAGAGGGTGGGTGGGAGTGTATTTTGGGATGAGAGCAGAGATGTAGGAGGGTGCACTATTGTGGAGGGCTTTATATGTTAGGGTCATGATTTTGAATTGTATTCTAGACGCTATGGGAAGCCAGTGGAGTGCCTGACAGAGAGGTGCTGCAGACACTGATCGTTTAGTATGGTAGATGAGTCTAGCGGATGCATTCAAAATGGATTGGAGTGGAGACAGACGGGTGATAGGAAGGCCAGCAAGAAGAGTGTTGCAGTAATTGAGGCGAGATATGATGAGAGCGTGAATAAGAATTTTAGTTGTGTCTTGTGTGAGGTAGTGGCGTATTTTGGATATGTTTTTTAGGTGAAAGTGACAAGATTTTGTGTCACTACCTTTTGAGTGATTGGATGTGGGGAATGAAAGAGAGGGAAGGGTCCAGTAGGACCCCAAGACAGCGGGCCTGAGAGGTGGGAGTGATGATGGCATTGTCAACAGTGAGAGATATTTGCGGAGTGAAAGCTGTAGTAGAGGGTGGAAAGATAAGGAGCTCTGTCTTAAACATGTTGAGTTTGAGTTGACAGGCAGACATCCATGAGGATATGCTCGAGAGGCAATTGGCAACATGAGCTAGCAGAGAGGGGGATAGTTCAGGTGCAGAGATGTAGATTTGGGTGTCATCAGCATATAGATGATACTGAAATCCAAAAGATTGTATAAGGGCACCAAGGGAGGATGTATAGATAGAGAAAAGGAGGGGGCCTAGGACTGAGCCTTGGGGTACACCGACAGTTAGAGGGCGAGGAGATGAAGAGGTGCCAGAGAAGGAGACACTAAATGTTCGATTTTCTAGATAAGATGTGAACCAAGAGAGAGCAGTGTCACGGATGCCAAGAGAGTGGAGAATTTGGATAAGAAGTTTGTATCAAGTAATACCCACTCTACTAGCAAACATACAGTATCTCCAGGTTATGTTACTACTTCTTTTACTACAAAACTAGTTTCAGAGAGGGCTACAAAGCTGTGTGAGCATAACTCCCAAATACATTCTTATTACATATGCTCCTCTTGTGCACATGCTTGGGATGACAGATACAATAGACACAGGAGGCTATCTGGTGTGAAGCAAAAAACAAACATCTAGCAGAACATCAAGTTATATCCCTAGAGGGTAATCTATGTATTAGGCTAAAACAATGACTATGTGTTACGCTGACAAGATGGGATATAAATGCTGACAGAATATAAATAGTGGAACAATGATAAAACAGTACACAAGATAGAAGAACAATGCTAACAGTATACAAAGAGGCATATCTATTCTCTTACATAGACTGGGAGACTGGATTGCTAGATGACTTCATCATCATGATGTCACGCTCATGCATTGCGTAGTAGGGATTTAATATAGTAGCAGGATGTCATCATCTTAAAAAGTACAAAATGCCCAGAAAAAGATGGCCTACGGATCTTACCATATATGGCATTCTCATTACCCAGAAAGAGGGAAAAAAATGAAATGTCCTTAGTTTTTTGCATATCTTAAACACTGGGATTATTTTTTGCAGTACACAATTTGGAAGATAGCATTTAAAATATATTTAATTTACCGTCATAATCTAGCTGCAAATTGTAGATGTTTTCACATATTAACTGTCCTTTGGGTAATTCTTAGCTTATTTCGGAAAAGTGTTGCCTAACATTCATTGTCGTAGGTCAGTATTTATCAATTCCAATTCTCAAGTGTCACTAACAGGTCAGGATGTTCCTGATTACAATCAGTGGGGTTAATCAGTGGCTCAGACCTTTTGATTGAGCCATTTCTGCCCAAACAGTGATATTGTTAAAGGTAATATCTTGTTAACAATAAAAATACCGTAAGCACTGAATCCTTAATTATACATATTTTATTAACAAAAATTATTGTTTTAGTTTTCTGAAAAAAAATGATTTTGATAGAAAGCTGGTATGACAACCATCTCCAATAATTACAAACTAAGGGCCCTATTAAATTCTCCCTCGTAGTTCTCTCGGTGCTCGCAAAAGGCAGTTTTCCTGCTGTTTGCGAGAACCAAATCTCTCGCAGCCTGCTTTACGATATGACTGCGAGAAAATGGCCGAGAATAGGCTCCGAGAGAGCTACGTAGCCTTAAATCTATGCACGAGTCTTGCATATCGTAAGAATCCCTACGTGGACAAAAAGTCCACGCAAGGGATCCGAAAGCCTCTACGTGCTGCCTCGGAACAGCCCGAGACAGCAGTGTGAGGCTCCCCCCTGCACCCTATACACATCCCCATGCTGCAGGGGTCTCTATCAGGACCCCTGCAGCACCCCCACATTAACCCCTTGCAGCGGGGGTCCCCGATCTGCATAGATCAGGCCCCCCGCTGCATTTAAAACTTTTAAATTCCCCGCCGCGGCTCCTTAAACGGACAGCGGCACACTATTACCCAATCCCGGCCGCGGCACTTAAAATTAACCCCCCTCTATGCTGGGGGTCCCCATCGGGACCCCCGAAGTGTCCCCACATAAACCCATTGCAGGGGCGGCCCCGATCTGCATAGATCAGGCCCCCCGCTGCATTTAAAACTTTTAAATTCCCCGCCGCGGCTCCTTAAAGGGACCGCGGCACACTATTACCCAATCCCGGCTGCGGCACTTAAAATTAACCCCCCTCTATGCTGGGGGTCCCCATCGGGACCCCCGAAGTGTCCCCACATAAACCCATTGCAGGGGGGGGCCCCGATCTGCATAGATCAGGCCCCCCGCTGCATTTAAAACTTTTAAATTCCCCGCCGCTGCTCCTTAAAGGGACCGCGGCACACTATTACCCAATCCCGGCCGCGGCACTTAAAATTAACCCCCCTCTATGCTGGGGGTCCCATCGGGACCCCTGAAGTGTCCCCATATAAACCCCCTGCAGCGGGGGGCCCCGATCGGCACCGATCGTGACCCTGCTGCAATTCAATTTTAAATTTCCCGCCTCGCGGGTCCTCAAAGGACCGTAAAGGTCCTGAAAGGACTCGCACTAAAAATATTAACCCCAGGCAACTATAATTACCCCATTAACTCATGATGGTCAATCCAGACCACCATAAGGCCTAAATTAACCCATTAACTCATGATGGTCAATCCAGACCACCATAAGGCCTAAATTAACCCATTAACTCATGATGGTCAATCCAGACCACCATAAGGCCTAAATTAACCCATTAACTCATGATGGTCAATCCAGACCACCATAAGGCCTAAATTAACCCATTAACTCATGATGGTCAATCCAGACCACCATAAGGCCTAAATTAACCCATTAACTCATGATGGTCAATCCAGACCACCATAAGACCTAAATTAACCCAATAACTCATGATGGTCAATCCAGACCACCATAAGGCCTAAATTAACCCATTAACTCATGATGGTCAATCCAGACCACCATAAGGCCTAAATTAACCCATTAACTCATGATGGTCAATCCAGACCACCATAAGACCTAAATTAACCCATTAACTCATGATGGTCAATCCAGACCACCATAAGGCCTAAATTAACCCATTAACTCATGATGGTCAATCCAGACCACCATAAGGCCTAAATTAACCCATTAACTCATGATGGTCAATCCAGACCACCATAAGGCTCTATTTAACCCCATCAGTCCCATAAGGGTATATTATTACCATTATGGGCCTGTTACAACCCAACATTAACCACATAAGTGCCATGATGGTCCTCAAGGACCATCATGACACTAACTACAAACACTACACTATAACCCCCAATAAACCATTTAATCTAAACTAACCCCCCTCTACACTAATCTATTAACACTTACACTACCTACCTACACTACCTACCCCCTAATAAACCTCCCCAACACTCTAATTACAAAAAACAAAAAACCTACAGCACAGAAAACAAAAAACCTACAGTACAAAAAACAAAAAAACCTACAGTACAGAAAAAAAAAAACAATTACAACCCCACCCCCCATTACAGAAAACAAAAAAATTACACACCTGAAAAGGAAAGACAGATAAACACAATACAATACATACATATAATACATTAAATACATTACATACAATACATGACATTACATATAATATATTACATATAATATATTACATATAATATATTACATATAATACATTACATACATTACATACAATACATGACATTACATATAATATATTACATATAATATATTACATATAATATATTACATATAATACATTACATACATTACATACAATACATGACATTACATATAATATATTAAATATAATATATTACATATAATATATTACATATAGTCCTAATCAAATACCCCCTATCTATCTAACATACAATCTATTTAATTTAAAATAAATCCTAACTATATCAAATACATCCCCCTATCTATCTAATATACAAAAAATCCTAACTACATACACAGACCCTTATTCTAAACTAAAATAAAATAATTACAGTCCTAACTACATACACAGACCCTAATTCTAAGCTAAAATCAATAAATTAAGACCACTTACCTTTAAGATGTTGCTTCAGATCACTAACCTATGGGTCAAACAAAAAATAAAAATTAGTACAAAACATTAACATCAAATAAATAAACATTCTATACATTCTAAATATTCAACTCACCTTTACAGCATGTCCAGTCACTGTTTAGCTCTTCCGGCGCGGCCCTGTTAAAAAAAAAAACACAATACATGAATACATGAATACAATATATAAACAATAAATAAAATACACAAATAAACATCTAAATATACATTTAACTTACCTCCCCGCGATGTCCCCGGCCTTCTCTCCTTCAGCCCCGGCTGGGCCGCGGAACCATCCGCGCTCTAAAAAAAAAAAAAAAAAAAAAACTAACGGAGGTCTGCACTGGCAGACCTCCCCGACGCTACTGAACCTCCCGGAGTCGTTTCCGGGAGGAAATTGGCATTGGCGGCTTGTGATTGGCTGAAAAAGCTGTCTATCAATTTCAGCCAATCAAAAGTCGTCAATGTGTGAGCCAATCAGGATGGGATACACCCCAATATCCCACCCTGATTGGCTAAAACACTTGTCTATCTTTCTGGGAACCAATCACAACGCTCAGATGCCTTCAGCCAATCACTATGGGATACACCCCCACGGAGTGATTGGTAGAAGACATCTGCGCATCCTGATTGGCTCCTACATTGACGACTTTTGATTGGCTGACAGCTTTTTCAGCCAATCACAAGCCGACAATGCCAATTTCCTCCCGGAAACGACTCCGGGAGGTTCAGTAGCGTCGGGGAGGTCTGCCAGTGCAGACCTCCGTTAGTTTTTTTTCTTTTTTTTTTTTTAGAGCGCGGATGGTTCCGCGGCCCAGCCGGGGCTGAAGGAGAGAAGGCCGGGGACATCGCGGGGAGGTAAGTTAAATGTATATTTAGATGTTTATTTGTGTATTTTATTTATTGTTTATATATTGTATTTATGTATTCATGTATTGTGTTTTTTTTTTTAACAGGGCCGCGCCGGAAGAGCTAAACAGTGACTGGACATGCTGTAAAGGTGAGTTGAATATGTAGAATGTATATAATGTTTATTTATTTGATGTTAATGTTTTGTACTAATTTTTCTTTTTGTTTGACCCATAGGTTAGTGATCTGAAGCAACATCTTAAAGGTAAGTGGTCTTAATTTATTGATTTTAGCTTAGAATTAGGGTCTGTGTATGTAGTTAGGACTGTAATTATTTTATTTTAGTTTAGAATAAGGGTCTGTGTATGTAGTTAAGATTTTTTGTATATTAGATAGATAGGGGGATGTATTTGATATAGTTAGGATTTATTTTAAATTAAATAGATTGTATGTTAGATAGATAGGGGGTATTTGATTAGGACTATATGTAATATATTATATGTAATATATTATATGTAATGTATGTAATGTCATGTATTGTATGTAATGTATGTAATGTATTATATGTAATATATTATATGTAATATATTATATGTAATGTCATGTATTGTATGTAATGTATGTAATGTATTATATGTAATATATTATATGTAATATATTATATTTAATATATTATATGTAATGTCATGTATTGTATGTAATGTATGTAATGTATTATATGTAATATATTATATGTAATATATTATATGTAATATATTATATGTAATGTCATGTATTGTATGTAATGTATTTAATGTATTATATGTATGTATTGTATTGTGTTTATCTGTCTTTCCTTTTCAGGTGTGTAATTTTTTTGTTTTCTGTAGTGGGGGGTGGGGTTGTAATTGTTTTTTTTTTTCTGTACTGTAGGTTTTTTTGTTTTTTGTAATTAGAGTGTTGGGGAGGTTTATTAGGGGGTAGGTAGTGTAGGTAGGTAGTGTAAGTGTTAATAGATTAGTGTAGAGGGGGGTTAGTTTAGATTAAATGGTTTATTGGGGGTTATAGTGTAGTGTTTGTAGTTAGTGTCATGATGGTCCTTGAGGACCATCATGGCACTTATGTGGTTAATGTTGGGTTGTAACAGGCCCATAATGGTAATAATATACCCTTATGGGACTGATGGGGTTAAATAGAGCCTTATGGTGGTCTGTATTGACCACCATGAGTTAATGGGTTAATTTAGGCCTTATGGTTGTCTGTATTGACCACCATGAGTTAATGGGTTAAATAGAGCCTTATGGTGGTCTGTATTGACCATCATGAGTTAATGGGTTAATTTAGGCCTTATGGTGGTCTGGATTGACCATCATGAGTTAATGGGTTAATTTAGGTCTTATGGTGGTCTGGATTGACCATCATGAGTTAATGGGTTAAATAGAGCCTTATGGTGGTCTGTATTGACCACCATGAGTTAATGGGTTAAATAGAGCCTTATGGTGGTCTGTATTGACCATCATGAGTTAATGGGTTAATTTAGGCCTTATGGTGGTCTGTATTGACCATCATGAGTTAATGGGTTAAATAGAGCCTTATGGTGGTCTGTATTGACCACCATGAGTTAATGGGTTAAATAGAGCCTTATGGTGGTCTGTATTGACCATCATGAGTTAATGGGTTAATTTAGGCCTTATGGTGGTCTGTATAGACCATCATGAGTTAATGGGTTAATTTAGGCCTTATGGTGGTCTGGATTGACCATCATGAGTTAATGGGTTAATTTAGGCCTTATGGTGGTCTGGATTGACCATCATGAGTTAATGGGGTAATTATAGTTGCCTGGGGTTAATATTTTTAGTGCGAGTCCTTTCAGGACCTTTACGGTACTTTGAGGACCCGCGAGGCGGGAAATTTAAAATTGAATTGCAGCAGGGTCACGATCGGTGCCGATCGGGGCCCCCCGCTGCAGGGGGTTTATATGGGGACACTTCGGGGGTCCCGATGGGGACCCCCAGCATAGAGGGGGGTTAATTTTAAGTCCCGCGGCCGGGATTGGGTAATAGTGTGCCGCGGCCCCTTTAAGGAGCCGCGGCGGGGAATTTAAAAGTTTTAAATGCAGCGGAGGGCCTGATCTATGCAGATCGGGGACCCCCGCTGCAAGGGGTTAATGTGTGGGGGCTGCGGGGGTTCCTATGGACCCCTGCAGCAAGGTGTTCATGTGAGGACACTTCGGGGGTCCCGACGGGGACCCCCGCATTGAGGGGGGGTTAATTTTAGGTGCCGGGGGGGGTATTCGGAGTACCCCCACGGCAGGGCTTATGTGGGGGACTGCCGCGGAGGTCCCTTTTAGGACCCCCGCAGCAATTGATGAGGAGTGGGAGCCTGCGATATCATCTCGCAGGCTGTCACTCCTCATGTACATTTACGCAGTGTAGATACGTACAGCCCTGCTGCGTAGCTCATACGTTGCTCGCAGCAGGGCTAATTTAATAGCATTGTAAGTTAGAGAAACTTTGCAGTACGTAGGGCTTAAGTAGAAGCCTCTTATTTACGAGGCTGGAATTTAATAGGGCCCCATATGTCCATCACTGAGAATAACCTCCTATTATTTATACATTGCCAGACTTGAATTCAGCTCATTACAAGTAAGCAATGTCACAATATATTGAATTTAAGAAACAATATGTTGTAACCAAAAAGCACACAATGGAAACTAAAAGTAACCCCTAATATGCCATGGGGTCATCAAAGGTATTAACACTTAGGTGCCACAGAGGTACTTTACGGATCTCTGTTGCACAAGGCATATGTATTAACTAGCGAATTGCCTGTCAAAAATTGAAGAGCATAAAAGTACAACCCAGGCAATGCTGTTTGCCAAACAATGTGAGGCTTTTGGTTCGCTGAGCACCTTCGGAGATCATTGCGAGCATTTTCTCCCGCCTACTGTACGGGCCCATCATTGCAGGTTTCGTTAACCTGCAAGTTTTGTGCTTGGGAATGCCATGTGTCTTTTTCCAGCATCTCCGCCCTGTCCCTTCCGTGTGTGTTTCTCCTCTATGTGTCTGCTGAATGTTTGTATGGCGCGTGCTGACTGGCATTGGTTTTATTTGCAAAGTCCCGCGTACTGTGTTTTTCGTTGTGTATTTTCTAAGTCCCGTGTTTTTGGCATTGTGTATTTTCTAAGTCCGGCGTGCCTGGCGTTGTTCATGTAAGTATTACTGTGTTTGCCATCGTGTATTTTTCCAGTCCCATGTGCCTGGCTTTGCTCAACCTCGTTTTCATCCAGTTTCAGACTTTTTTGTGTTTTTCGTCCACCATTTTTTTTCTTGCTTAGTCGATTTTCAAATGACAAAACACGGTAAATTTGACTCAAATTCACTTGCATCCTCACTCCCAGGTATCCTGGCACTCCCCCTGTGCTCATTTCAGCCTAAGACCCACGTCCTTCAATGCCTCAACTGCTGGCTTCACGAGGCTTGCGGGTAATGAGAGCCTTTGGTGCTCATTGCCTCAGTCCTCCAAGCTCGGAAGGCTTCAATACCTCAACGGTTCGCCTCGATTTGCGAGGCTCGCAAGCATGACGGCAAATCACAGTTTGACAATTATAATATGTGATGCCATGGGGGTCTAAATAGATGGTAGGGATTGGGTGTGAGTGGGGAAGGGAATTTCCCTCCAGAATGGGGGTGGGGAATCCCTGGGGTTTCCACTATTTACAGTACTGGAACTCAGGGAATCCTGGATATTCCTAGGCTCATGGGAGACAGATATTTTAAATGTTGGAGGGAAGTTTGAATGTGACAGGTCACCATTACTTGGTAAAACTAAAAAATGTTTGCCTTGTGGCAGCTGGTGACTTTCCAAGTTGGTGGAGTGGAAGACAGAGACCTGGACCCTCCCCTTACATTGACTTCACCCAACCATATAGACTCCTCCCCTTCAGAATATGTTACCTCTATAGGCCTTGCGCACTTTTTTATGATAGGAAGTGCCTGCATTTTCTTGATGTGGATGAGGTGGTGCTGGTTCTGCTAATTTTTCTTATGCAGGGAAGTTCCTCCAATTTCTTAATGACATGCAAACATTAAATAGAAAACATATAATACATGTTAGATCTGAACGTACATTAGTGGCAGCTCATTGTAATAGACAAAAGTGATCCCATAGAGAAAGACTGGGATAGAGATAGAAAGAGAGGGGATATATAAAAAGAGAAAAAGAGAGAGGGGGATAGATAAATAGATAGATAGATAGATAGATAGATTTATCCTATGCCTCTCCTTCTATCCCTCCCTCTCTCCCTCTATCCATCTCTTTCTATCCCTATCTCCCTTCTATCCCAACTATCTTTCTATCACTCCTTCTCTCTATATCCCTTTCTCTATCTAACCCTCTCTCTTTCTCTATCCCTCTGTCTATCTATCCCTCCCTCCTTCCCTCTATCCCTCTCTATCTATCCCTGCCTCCCTTTCTCTATCCTTTCTATCTATCCCTGGCTTCCTCTTTTTATCCATCTCTATCTACCCCTCCCTCGCTCCATATCTATCTATCTATCTATCTATCTATTCCTCACTATTTCTATCTATCCCTCCCTCTCTCTCTATCACCCCCCCCCTCTCTCTATCACTCACTCTCTCTCTATACCTCCCTCTCTATCTGTCTCTCACTCTCTATGTATCCTCTATCTCTCTCTATCCTACTCTCTCTCTATATACAGTATCTATTCCTTCCTCATTACATCCTGTTTTCCCTCAAGCTTCTCTTCTCAACTTTTCCACATCATGTCTCCAACCTAACCATCTCACCTTACATGCTCTCCTCTCCCCTTTTATGCTCCCATGAGCTACTCTTATTCCTCCATTCACCATCTCCTCCCCCTTCTAAAGCTCATAAGCAGAAACACTTCTGCAAGTCCAGATCCCACTTCCTCTCCCTCTCTCTCTTTCTTCTGCTGGCTTCTTGGGACATACCTCCTAACACAGGCCCCTCACCTCCCACTCGCAGATTATACTATCTGACCACTAGGGGCAGATAACATATTACATACTAGGATCACTTACCAAATTACTTTCTCAGTTGCTTTCCTTTTCCTTCTATATTAAAAACATTCTAAATTTGCATACCCTCCTACCTAATGAAACTTTACTTTCTTCCTGACCCTTGCTATTTGTTATCTGCCTCTTACATCCCCTTTAGATTGTAAGTAGAGAGTTTTCAATCTTGTAGAGTGATTTGGGAAAAAGCACTTTCTACAAAGATTCTAAGCTCAAAACAGGGCCCTCCACTTTTTGCAGTTTGTTAAAATGTATATTTTTCCTTGTTCATTTCCTCGGTATAGCGATACGGAATATGTTGGCGCTTTACAAATAAAAGTAATAATAATAATAATAATCTACCTATCTATCGAAATCTTCCTCTATCTATCCCTCTCTCTATCCATGCCTGTATCTCTCTCTCTATCTCCCCCTCTCTCTATCCCTCCCTCTCTCTCTCTCCCTATCATGCCCTCTCTCTCTCCATATCTATCTATCTATATATCTAGCTATCTATCGTCTATCTATCCCTCTCTCTATGTATCCCTCTGCCTATCTGTCCCTCCCTCCCTCCCTCTATCTATCTATCTATCTATCTATCTATCTATCCTCTATCTATCCCTCTCTCTATGTATCCCTCTCCCTATCTGTCCCTCACTCCCTCCCTCTATCTATCTATCTATCTATCTCTATCTATCTATCTATCTATCTATCTATTTATCTAGTTGTAGGGTGGCTGGGGACGAGAGAGAGAGACTCTATAATATAGAGAGACTGTACTCTCTATATACAGTATATCTACCTATCTATCGAAATCTTCCTCTATCTATCCCTCTCTCTATCCCTCCCTCTCTCTCTCTCCCTATCATCCCCTCTCTCTCCATATATATCTATCTATATATCTATCTATCTATCATCTATATATCCCTCTCTCTATGTATCCCTCTCCCTATCTGTCCCTCACTCCCTCCCTCTATCTATCTATCTATCTATCTATCTATCTATATATATCTACCCTCTATCTATCCCTCTCTCTATGTATCCCTCTCCCTATCTGTCCCTCCCTCCCTCCCTCTATCTATCTATCTATCTATCTATCTATCTATCCTCTATCTATCCCTCTCTCTATGTATCCCTCTCCCTATCTGTCCCTCACTCACTCCCTCTATCTATCTATCTATCTATCTATCTATCTATCTATCTATCTATCTATATATATATATCTACCCTCTATCTATCCCTCTCTCTATGTATCCCTCTCCCTATCTGTCCCTCACTCCCTTCCTCTATCTATCTATCTATCTATCTATCCTCTATCTATCCCTCTCTCTATGTATCCCTCTCCCTATCTGTCCCTCACTCCCTCCCTCTATCTATCTATCTATCTATCTATCTATCTATCCTCTATCTATCCCTCTCTCTATGTATCCCTCTCCCTATCTGCCCATCACTCCCTCCCTCTATCTATCTATCTATCTCTATCTATCTATCTATCTATCTATCTATCTATCTATCTATCTATCTAGTTGTAGGGTGGCTGGGGACGAGAGAGAGAGACTCTATAATATAGAGAGACTGTACTCACACAATATTGACCAGATCTCTCAGTATGTGCAGCTCTCATTGAAATAAATCTCCCAGTATACACTGAAAGTTCTGGGAGAATTTAGCAGTCCTAAGTGGTTGGGGACAGTCAGACAAACTGTCCCTGCAGGATCCTACAGCTGCAGCTCCTCCCAGTCATTCTGATTGGGTGGTGCTCCACTGACAGACAGGCACAGTACTGCAGATCAGAGCATAGGTCGGGAAAGACAGTATTTTATTTTATTTTTTATTATTGCATGTGCTCTGATCTGAAGCACTAGGCAAGTCACCAGCAGGAGGATAGATGTGATCAGGGGATAAGTCAGTGTGTTTAACTGTCTGTTGCACAAAGGGATTATAATTTAAAGTGACAGCAGCAGATATAAACAAATAGAAACTTGAACATGATATAATTATTGTTTATTTTTATATTATTTAAATTAAACAATTAATTCAGTGATGGGGGATTAAGTCAGTGCATTCATTTTGGGAGGGAGGTTGCCCATTTGCCCCTATGTACCAGCCGCCCCTTTCAGAAATGCTTTCACACATAACTGAAAAAAAGGCTTACCGTATATTAATTAGGACATTACTAAGTTACAGTGCAAGGTAATACAGCTCATTGAATACACAGGCCATAAAAGAGCTTATTTATATATACATACAACCAGAGAAAAATCTTGGGGGTCTTTGTCCCCCCATGCCCCACAGTTCCTACACCCATGACAAGACCCAAACCTAAATAGCTGTTTATTGGTTTTGTCCCTTGCATTTATTATTTTGAAACAGAACAAATAAATATATTTCTGAAAAATCAAATCTAAAAAAGACAACACTAAGCTTTGTCATTAGCATATTTCTAATAAGATTTACTTGCTGCATCAGCGACATTTCATGCTTTGGGAATTTGTAGAAGAAATAAGTGTAGGTGTGTTCACAAATATACTATTATTTGGTTCCTAGAACTCATAATTTGAAGGTTGTGACACAGAATACAAGTTAGTATAGAGAAATATTGAACAACTTTCTTGTCTAATTAATTTTGGATTTGTAGGGTTCTTTTTAAATGCCTTGTTGTCTTGCATTTCATCTGTTGTCTAGTGTCATGTGTAACCCATGATTTCTTCCTAATCTCTGATAAAATATTGAAATACCAGAAATCATTGTGATGTTTTTTTAAGGGAACTGATTTAAAATATGAATATCATCATTATGATGGCAATAGATGTGTTTGTTCTCTGTGATTTTTCTATATGAATAGATAAATATACTCACTTAATAAATTCAGAATTCTCTGACAGAGAAAACATAGCAAGGTGCCAGTTTTCATAAGGTGAAGTATTATATCAATGCAGCAATTTAACATAAACAGATGTAATTTGAACGGTGTGATTTATTTTCTGTTTGAACTGTATGCCTTCATTGAGAGAAAAAAATTATAATTCTAAGATATCGTTCCTTTTGTTTTATTAATTTTGTCAGATGGTTAAATTGGCAGTTCCATTACATCTTTCTTTACATGGCATTTTTGTACAGAAGAGGAAAAAGACACAGCACTTTCTATTATCGTCTACCTTTTTGAACATGCGCCCATTGATTATATCACAAAAATGATTATTCTTTAATGTTGGTTGCTCCTATGATACCAATTATTTTAAGCCTTTCCGACACACCATTGACAGTCTTTAAACGGAAGGTTGCATCTCAGTGGGATTTCTTTTAATCCTGTGAAAGTAAAAATGAGAAGGAAAAAAATATGAGGTTGAGAGACAAACCAATATATATCATCCAAAAAATACACCGGATTTAATGCTATTTTCTCACATAACAGCACCATTTTATCAATACTGATCAATACTCCTTACTGATTACGAAAATTATTATTGTTAGTATATTTCACTGTGAGATATATTAGCACCTTTTCCTTATTTGTAAGGGATGTTGTCTCCTGAATGCAATGTACATGTGGGTATTAAAATGAAAATATACAAGTTCTTTTCATTACGGAAGCTGACATGTTTGTTTTTGTAGTAACAAATCACAAGCTCAGCTTCATTTTGCATCACAAGACTGGAGAAGTAGATCTCTGAAAGCTGCAATATTTTCCAGTACAGTGAATCATTTTATAGCCCACCCGAACCTTCCTGAATCCTCCCCAATGTTTTCTCCTCTGCCAACAACAGGACTAATTTCTTGCACACCTAAGTGGCCATATGATATTGGTGAGGCTTCCAGTTAATTCTGGCATCTCAGACGCCTATATAATAGTTTACAAAGCGTAAAAGGGTTTCATTGATTCAGACAGTATAAATGATGCATACTTAAAACTGCTATTTTTATAACATATATCAGAGCAAAAATTAAAAAAAAAACATGACATCATATGTAGTATTGATAATGATCTAGAAATGCCAAGTTCAGGTTTAATCCTTTGCAGCATAAAACAATATATTGGGAAAAGATTTTATATTCCCTGACTGAAATAACCAAAGTAATAACAGTTGGATTGCATATAGTACCCCATATTTGCTATTACAAAATATGTCGAACTAAAATTGATATACTCTATTATAAAAATAGAATACATACATACAGCCTTATTAAATTAATAGCATATTTTTTTTACAGAAGTTTTTAGTTAGTGAACTTCTATCCAAAAGCAAGGTCTTCACTAACTAAAAACTTCTGTAAGAAAAATATGCTATGTGCTTATATAGAGCTTTATTCAATTCACCAAATTGCAATTTAATAAGGCTGATAGTATTGCTATTCACAATTATAAATTATACTTTAAAACATGTATTTTGGTACCAAGCTGTACTATTAAACACAATTTATTTTTAGTTCACTGCTCTTTCTTCCTTAATTTTTAAATATGTTTTGCATAGTCCCCTTTTTTGTAAAATCAAAATATTTCACCCTTCATTAGATATGAGTACCTTCAAAAAAATTATAAAATAAAAAACTAATAGTCGTTATAAACTTATGTCGTAGCACTCCAGCATATAAAATAAGTTTTTATATTGAATACTCCAGCGAGGCTTTATTTTGCCGGTCTGCTTATTATTTGAATATCTAGAATAGACCACTATATTGTTTTGTGAATAGAATATGCAATAACATTGAAAAAAGATAACTCATTCTAAGAGATTTTTATGCCCGATGACTCAAAGTAATATGATCGTCCTTGAACTGGACTTTGTCATGGTCATATCTATGTATGTATTTACTCGAGAATAAAAAATATAATATAAATATACAGCTGGTCCACACTCCCTTGGATATTTTTGTTTAGAGGTCTGACAATTGGAGCAGGAAGATTGAGTTTTATTCTATATCCTAATGACCTCAAGACATTTTATCTTCTTTGCCTGAGGTAGTAAAAATACATAATAAGCTCTCCAGGGCAGAAAAGTAAAATACTTGCATTATGGCACTAAATATAGTACTGTTTACGCTGAGATAGAATTAATAAATAATTTTCCTTAAATTCTTTATAAACTTATGATGTCTTTAGCTTCTAATGTCTGTAGTAGAACATGTCAATTCCAAGCTTGTGTGAATCTAATTAATATAAAAAATATGTGACATATTAGAATAAGGTTTGAATAAATATTTGGCACATATAGTGCTAACATTTCAAACCAGTCACTAAGGTCATCAATTTTGACAGCCTCATATACATATAATACACCTATAGATCAATTATATATGAATAATTTATAGCTACAAATCATTTGGAAATGTTATACAATTACATAATGGTAATAATACTTTACCCAATAATTCTAATTCAATTTCCCAGTGCAATAGGGAGATCATTTATTTGTATCTGCTTCTCTGCCAGTCTGCTAGAGTACATCAATATATATGATTGTTATTTCTCATACATTTCCTATGTCTCAACTAAAACATGTTACCTGAGCCATGAAGTGAATTTTAACTTTTACTTGTAATCTTTAATTGTACACTTATATGGCATTACTCTGTTTCGAACAAACAAAATAAACCTACTACACAGTTGTTCTACATTTATTTTGACGCTACTGCTTATGTATTCCTGAATTAGCACCCTAATTATAACAAATATTAATTATGTCTAGAGGTTTTGATCATCATAATATACATTTCACTCCTAAATCTAGCCTTATTATTGTCTTAAAACTATTGTAAATTATTCCATGTTCATATCTTATCCTTAACTCTATCAACTTTCTAACCCCAAGCCCTGCCAAATATCGCATTTATATAATCCGACTCTACTCTTACATGTTTTGTATGCCAACCAATTTCCTAGCACTGTCATAATAATAATGTATACCTGCTATTAATACTGCCATGATCTAACCATTACTCTAGCCTTACCTTAATTCACAGCCATTGATGTACCATTATTTAAAGTCTACTATAATCGTTCTCTTTCTCTGTTGTAGTCATATGTTATGTCTTCCAATTACCTACCCCTACCAGTAACTAATACTACTTCTCTTTTAGTCTCCATATCATGCGTCATTAGCACAGGATTCTTTATTCCCCATTCTAGCTATCTGGAACACTTCGGACAGACTCATCCACCTTACCCAATGCTCATCATCTGCTGCTCCCTCTGTAAATCCTGATACTGGTTCCCCATTTCCTCAAGAATAAATATTTAAAATTCTTGGTTTCCCTTACAAAATCCAAAAGTAGGATATATACTTAATGGTGATTTGTCAACAGAAAAGGAAGGAATCTTGGGAGTTATTGGTTAGAATACTACATCCAGTTCTGGAGACCATATCTTCAGAACAATATTAAGAATTTAGAAACAATTCAAAGGAGGCAACTAAAATGGTGCATGATCTAAAATATAAAACGTATAAGACTTAATGACCTGAATATGTATAACTTAGATGAGAAAGGAGTGGTACGACATGATATTGTAACCAATCATGTTGGCAGAAGAATGCATGTTATAATAAAAATAGTAATGATAATGTATTGATAACAAGCTCTCTTTACCATTCAATGGAGCCATTTTACATACAATATAACCTATAGCATAGGATTGTTTTAGTACGTCTTCTCTGAATGTTAAACCTTTTTATTCATAAGTTTACCACTATAACAATAAAAAGTGAAACAGAAACAAAAAAAGGAACTTGGAAAGGAAAGCATTAATATATGTATGAATTGGAAACAAATCTAAATGATGCAGTAATTTAACATAGATTATTTAGAGATACTGACACTACAGAAAATCACTACTTCCTGAAGCAAATGTAAGTTTGAATATATTATTTCCCATTCCTCTTTGAACAGTACACTTAGAAACATGTTTCTTTAAAAACCAAAAACGCTGATGCCAGAAGTAAAGAAGTTTTTTGATTGGATTCTTTTATAGTCTCTAATAGCCCTTTCAGAAACTATAAAGGACAGAATTATTTATGAAACATATACCAGCAATTTAACAAGGAAAGGGAGTAAATTGAATATGTTTTGTAGCAAGCATTGCAAAGATCAGGTTTGAATGAAAATATATTTACAATTTATATCATCTGATTACACAGTCTCCACTTATGTTAATCAAATGCATACATTTAGTTTTTTTAAGAAATAAAAAAGTGATAAATATAAACATATTGGCCCCTATTTAATTGTCAAAATCACAATTACTGGAGCCCGTATTTAATTGGCTACATTTTGCAACTCGCAATCCCTTTGCAATTACTGGCTCAAAATTACTGCGGTGGTACAAATGGTAATTCCATCCTATCTCCTCCTTTGATATTTCAAGCCTGCAAATGTTACTACTGCGAAAGACACAAAATCCATATTTAATTGCAACAATTCAACAAGCGCGCAATTGCCTTCAAACTCAGAAATGGCAAATGTATAAAAAAATCCTAAAAGTACTAGATAGGACTAGCAAGTGGGTCAAACACCTGTTCGTAACATTGTTAAAATAAATAAACACACTAGTGTACTTTAAAATACAGGGAAAGCAATGAAAGGCATTAGAATTACAGTCTCCAGCACACAAATCAGCAATAAAAAATATATTTTTTAAAGTTTTATTTCCGTATTATATTGATCCCAGGAATCATTGAGTTAATACATATCTCGCCACCCATATGGACTAGAACAGATGACTTATTAATTATCATGGATTTCTACATTTCTGGATTGCGAGTCTGATCACAAATCATACTTCTAAACACTATGGGCCTCATTCTATTAACGGCCGTAGGAGATGCGGGGCCGCAAGGACCGTCCGCAAGCTATTCGCCTATTCTATTCCCTTCCGGCCGGGGATTCCGGCAGGCTTGCGGCCGGCGCCTTGCTATCCCTTGCGGCCGCACGCGCCGGAGGAAAGCCTTTTATCTTAAACGTCCGCAAGAGTTTCGGCCGCAAGAAAGCCCTGGTTGCTTTTCAATTGCTCCGGGAAACCTCTCTGCAAGGCTAAAACCGAGCCGCAGCTTACTTGCAGCAAAAAGGTCCCGCAGACACACAATTAAGCACATTTTAAAGCCATAATAAAGCCATCCTGCACTCTGAGGAGAATATAAAGTGATTGTAGGTGTTAGCATTAATAGCACAACATTCCCCTACACTCAAATCCGTAAATATAATTCTTTTTAATTTATGTCACATATCCATGTAAAAAGTCCAGAGGGCTTGGAGCACCTCAGACCCGCCCACGCTGCGGCCGGAAAATAAACAGTTAATGTAATCTCGGATTTGGGCTGATGTGCAAGCTTGAGAGGGGGTTGCTATTAATCCTCATGTCCCCCATTATGATCCCTAGCATTTACAGAGCTTTACAGTGCCGTCTTGAATTTATTTTTGCATTTTAAGATTTCTGAGCTTATCCCTTTACGGCCGGCCGTAAGGGGATAATTGAATTGCAAGGTAACGGGACCCCGCAAGGAATCGCAGCTTTGCGGCCGTTTTACGGCCAATAATAGAATGAGGCCCTATATAATTATAGTCTAAATTCCATGTTTTAATGACATCATGATGACTGTCTCATTTACTATTTGCTCTGTCTAAAATGTAACTTACATGCTTGCTTAATTGATCATAATCATTTCCTGAAATGCTACGTACGGGTTCATGGTTTACGTGTTGGGGCTTTGAGCCTGTAATTGCGGGCTTGAGTAATTAAAGACATATGCAAATATCTAACCCTCAGACATACGGGCTGTATAAAGGTAATTACAGGCTTAGAATTAAATGGGGGCCATTGTGTTTAAACATTTTTACAAATACAATGTTGCTGTGCAGATATGACTGTGGGTATCATATTCTTGAAGAATGTTAGCCATGAATGAGTAGCAGAGCCAATTTAGGATTACAGTGCGTGGCGGAAGAAGCGGTGTCATGGAAGGGGACACTAAATGTTTGATTTTCTAGATAAGATATAAACCATGAGAGAAATGTGTCACAGATATCAAAAGAGTGGAGAATTTGGATAAAAACAGGGTGGTCAACGTTATCAACCCCTTCTGGATTGCTACCTTGTCATGGTGAAGGGACTTGTGTATTTCAATGAAGCTCTGAGCTATACCATGTAGGATCACCCAAAGTTAGCAGGGACATGCAAATGTGCCAACAAAGGCTTCACTCTTGTAATCCATAACCATTTCAAAAATGGTTTCCTTAAGTATATGCCCATTTTATCAAACAGCTTTGAGCAAAGCTAGGGTAGGATTATACCCAAGCTAGGAATCCCACCCATGTACAGCTGTTTCAAGGTTCCCAGAGTGCACTGTAATAACTGTATTTCTCAGAATTCTGGCCATGAAACAAGTTTTTTAAATTAATTTCCATTCAAATGTTAACATAAATGTACTATTTATTTACTGTACTACTGTATGGTAGAGGTATTATATTGCTCTTTTGCCCACTATATATTAAATGATTGTTGTGGTGAACTACCTCCTCAAAATATCCACTACTCAAGCTAAGGAACCGGCCCCACGCTGATGAGAGGCAGTAATCTTGAACAGCTGTACATTGGTGGGATTCCTAGTTTGTGTATTATCCTACCCTAGCTCTGCTCAAAGCTGTTTCATAAAGCGGCCAAATGCTTAAGGGAAGTCATTTTCTAAATGATTATGGAATGCAAGAGCGAAGCCTTTGTGGGCACATTTGCATGTCCCAGCCAAGGTTCCCAGAATGCAGTGTAATAACTGTATTTCTCAGAATTCTAGGAATGAATCAAGTGTTTTAACCTGTTTTTGACATTTAAATGTGAACACAAATGTACTATTTATTTACTGTTTTTTTTTTATCAAAGATATATTAAAGTTTCATTGTCACGGAGATTCATAATCCGAATATGGGTTTCAATACAAATTTATATTTTTTTTATTTTTTTGACTGAAACAGATAAATTAATTTCGTTTAGTTTTATCAATTATATCATAAAATACATTACCATGATTGTATGATATTCACAGATATATTTTTACATATGCTCTAGTACAATATATAAAATTGTTTTATCATTATTATCTCATTACTTTGATATTGGTGATTTTCATTATTGGCTTTTATTGTTTTTTCTTTTTGCTATATGAGTTTTACTTTAAATCTAATATTCGTCATTTAGTCGAATATTTTGATTACATAGTTTCAATAGGCTATCTAATTCAGATTTGATATCATGCTTTTCTGTTTGATAAAAATACTGTGAAGATTATGTTTTATAAAATGTAATGTTTCGCTAATTGTTTTTAATTACTCTGCTAATTTTTATAATTCGATTCTTTTTGCTTTGGTATTTTCAATCAACGTTATTTTATAAAAAGAAACATCTCAAAAATTATTTTTCTAATTATTTAGAAAATTTATGTCAAAATATAATTATTCTTAATAAACTCAAACAATCTATATACACATTTATTTTGCATAAAACAAAAAACTAAATCAAAAAATAAATTCTACAGCTTGCAAAAGATATGGGTGGACTTGGCATACCTAATGTCAACAAATATTACAATGCCATACTGTACACCTACAAAGAGTTTTCAACTAGTACCACAATGTTAACTAAATAGAGTGGATCAAAGACCAACACCAGACTCCTCACTTACCCCTCTGACACACAACAAAGACTCCCCTATAAGCAAAAGTATCCCACACACAACACACCTACAAACTGAACTGGTGAATGTGGTTCTAAGCCATAATTTCCTGCTTTGGCTGGCCCGAAGTGATTGTGGGCAGGTAACTCGTAATCGGATTATGAGTAGCTAATACAATATGTGGCAACATTGAGTGATTTTAAGTGTGTATAAATGTATGAATTGGGCAATAGAATATGGCCTTTTGCCGTCACATAACAAATACAGAATAAGAATAATAAAAATATATTCCATTTCCTTTATTCATAGGCAAAAGTAATACAGAGGCCACACAATTTGTAAGTAGAACAATGCTTAGGATTTTAAGGGGCTGAAGCCCTTTACATGTCACCCTTGTTGTTTCTAACCATGCTCCTCATGTTGTTTCTCCATGCAAATTGTGACAGTGAGAGTGGTGAAAAGTGAAACACATCATTGGCAGAGATAAATGGGCAGTGAGGAATATTTAGAGATGGGACATGCAGGAATATGTGATATTTTAAGGGCTTTGTAGGTTACAGTCTGCTTTTTTAACTTGCTTTAGAGAAAATGAAAAGTTAGTTGAGCAGGAAATGTGAAATGACTGAGGTAGATGATATATTTAAATGGACTGGAGGGGAGAGAGTGTAGTAAAGGGGAGGCCAGTAAGGAGTAAGTTATAGTTGGTTTATTAAAATGTGCACATGTATAATGTGTTTCTCACCAGTTAAGAATTGTCAACATTGTGATGAACACTTCCATCTTTTGAAACACGAAAGAGATCCTTTCCTCATTGTTGTAACCGTTAGAGCAATGGATCTCTAGGCACATCTAAGAAAGGAAAAGCTGTTGGACATTCAATGTTACTCTCACAATAGGTGTATGTTTGATGGGGGTATACTGTCTTCATACAGCATGCCATATCAATATCTGAATATAGGTTCTCAGGATATTAGGAAGTAAATAATGGAATTTTCACCATTAGATGACATTAATGAAAAGGTTGGAACCATTAGTAAAAAATATTTGGCTTGAACAGCACCTGGCCACAACCTGGAAACAACTATTCTGAGCCATTTGCTTTACCTGGGACCCACTGCCTGAAGTTTTTAGTTAGTGAACTTCTATCCAAAAGCAAGGTCTTCACTAACTAAAAACTTCTGTAAAAAAAATATGCTATGTGCTTATATAATTGGCCGAATCGCAATTTAATAACACTGTTGATATTTAATAGTAGACAACTCACTTGGCAATCAGCAAGAGCTGTCAAAATATGTATAATCACTATAAATCTGAGAAATTGGTGTGCACTGTATTGTTTATTTTGCAACAGTTAATTATTGTCGTATGCTGTAAGGTAAAATTTGCCATAGTTATTTTGTTTTGTTACTTTTCCTTCCTTTAGTTATGCAATGTCCTCTCCTTTTTTAATATGGTTTGTTTGTTTTAATGCACTTTCATTCTTTTTTGTATTTTCTTGACTTTCAAAAAAACTTTAAAAAAGCCTTCCAGAGCCATGGAAACATTAGAATATTACAGTTTTGTACAGTATGGTATATGATACTACTTCCGTGGTCTATACAATGTGGTTTTCTTTTATTTTAAACATACATTCCTTTTCTACAAACTTCCTGTCACTCCAAATCACATTCAGAAGATCTGTATGCCTTTTCTTTAAAATATTTCTTTCCTTATCTAATCCTTGATGTGTTGGACTCCCTAGATCTGCTTTGCAACATTTGCAATCTATTCAAAATCACTCGGACAGATTTAGCTTTGATCTCTTGTTCCAAAGCCTGAACTGTGAATAAATATGGTTGGGAATAAAGTATGACAGACCTTTCATGATTTGCTTCTTATCTATCTGATCACTCCTGTGTCTTATTCAACAGATTCTACTCCACTCATACAATCTCTTGATATCCCATAAAGCTGAGAACTACTGCTGGATGCTGTTCTCTTTTTGCCTTGTATGCACATAGAAACGATTTGCTAGTGAAATCTGTCCATCACTGCCTTTTACAGTTATTACTTACTTTTTAATACAAGCTGATCAATTCACAGGGAATGACAGCAAAAATATAAATGCAATAGCGAAATAACCTACATTATTATGATTAGAAAAATAATATTTCTTCTGTCTGTATGTACAAATGGGTATAGTACATCGTTTTACAAGAGAACTTACAAGGTGATTAATAAAAAAAAACATATGTGATTTGTCCATACTATTTAATATTATTGGAAATTATATTGCACTAGATTTGTTTCTATTTATAAATCATACAATACTCTATAACATTATATATGTTTGGTACAAAACTGCCCAAATATTAAAAATATGTTTTGAGGTTAAATTCTAATATTTCCTCTTGAGTGTTCTACAAATTTAGGGCCCAGTTCGTAAAATTTCACACACTTAAAATCACTCTTAATAGTGTTAAATATTCTATTAGCTAATCATAATCTGATTACAAGTTACCCGCCCACAATCACTATAGGCCAGCTAAAGCTGCAAATTCGGGCGCTAATTAAATAAAGTTACACAAAATTTAAATTCTATTAGACATGTAGCTCTAGCTCGCAAATAAAGTATTACCAGCAAATGCAAAAAAGTATCAAGTTTCGGTCAAAAATATTACGAGTACTAAATAGGACTCGCAAGGCTTTTTTTAAACACTTATAAATGGCATCTGTTCTGTCCAGTAGGAAGGCCCAGGTGGCAAGTCTATTTGTTAGAGGGGGCCAGTGGGGTCAAATACCATGGCTGGCAGAAGGTCCAGTAGGTGCCCCCACTGACCACATGAAGCGTAAGTCGTCCTCCTCGTCATATCCTGGGGCCTCTGAACTTCTCCTTGCCTCCTCCTTCTGTGATAGTTCCTTTTGGCTCACTAGTGAACCCAGAGATCCTGCCAGCTTATAAAGAGAGTAGAATGTTATGTGTGATAATTATATTGAATGATCCTTTGGTTGCTGTGTGTTCCTATCTATCTATAATCTTATGGTGTGGAACCTGGATGGTTCACTTAATTTCTACTATGTGGAGCTATAATGTGATCATTTCTTTGAATTATAAGCTTTGTTGTTATTGGCTCATATCGACATCTTGATTCCTGCTGCGGTTTGTATATGGGCAGTGTGTCATACTAGCCAATCAATGACCATATCTTAGCATTAGCTGTTAACATGCTGTTGATAGGTGTTCCCTGATAGGTTAGTACACTACACTGCACATACTTCCCTACAGAGTATGTATTCGCAAAAGCTGCAGTGGGCACATGTTACGCTCGCTAGATTTGGGGACTATGCTCACCCCAATTGTCTCTCTCTCTATGGGTCTCAACTTTTTGTTCAAATCTCCGCACCCAGTCAGAACACCTTCTTAGGAGAACTCAGGACAGCATAAGTTAATAACTCGCCCCAGAAGAAGACCCAGGCAGACATTCCTTTGGTTTTAGAATGTTTCACACAGCAGACCACCATCACTTAGTGTCCAAATCAGACTGGCACTTCTTTATTTTTCAAAACACATTTTCAGATGACACAAAACACCAAAGACTTTCCCCCAGTTCTAGCCCATCCTCTTGGGCAAATAGCTTGCTATTCCCCCCACCCACATGATTTCCAGATGTATAGAGCGGTCTGGCTTTCTTGTTCTCATTGCACATTTTCTATCCAGGGTTATCGGTCTAGGTCACTAATAACCCAGGCCTGTGTTTTTGCTCTCCTCTTACAGAGCCATAAAACTAGCTTCCCCCTTCTTGACTAAAGCCAGAGGATTCCTGTGTGGCTCCCTCTTAAAGCCATCTAAATTATTTAGAATATTTAACCCTTTGTATATCCCAGATATGACTGCATTAATTTTATATTATCTAAGCATAGCCAACCATCCTACTTCTAATACAGATACATTTTTTTTATTGTTAATCAATAACAGTACTATATGCACTTTTTACATGCATGATATAACTAAATGTATGCATTAACACCCATGGTATAACTGTTAAGCAAGTCCACCTGACTAGGAGGCTGGATCCTGTTGGGCCACCAGGCCTGTAGCTCCAGCAACAGGCACCTGGTTCATCATCTCTGGGAGCACCCTCTACCGCTCGTTGTACTTGACAGTCACTTGGGAGCAACAACTTGGAGCTTTTGCTGCTCTCTCCTCCTCTTCCATCATCATCCTCATCTCGGCCCGGACATCATCAAAGCAATGCTTAAGCAACCTCACATCCCTTTCTGACAATCAAACTGCTAACACTACAACTGTTACCTCCTTCCAGGCCTGGCCCTATCTGAGGAGGACCACCATCTCCTAAGCCTGTAGTTATGACCCACGTGCTTGCACCCAGCCTCTTGTCCTCCAGACTATTGATGGGGATCCTGTCCTCCCACCTCTAACCCTAAGGCCTCTCCCTCTTCCACACTATCACCCTGGTATTAGGTCCCTCCCCCCTCTGATCCTGTGCTAGGAGTGCCTATTACTTTGGCCGAATCCCTCCCTCCCTCTACCTCACCTCCACTCCCTCTCTTCCGCCTTCTTCTACCCTCACCTCTGCCTCTCTCTCCACCCTCGCCTCCACTCCCTCCATCCTCAACTTCACGCCCTCCATCCTCATCTCCACTCCCTTCACCCTCACCTCCACGCTCTCCATCCTCACCTCTATTCCCTCTCTCTCCACCCTCACCTACACTCCCTCAGGCCACCTCTCTCTCCTCCTCTCCTCTCATCCTCTTCTCCTCTCCTCTCTCTCCACCCTCCATAACAATCCCCAAAATAAGGATAAATGAAAACAAGTGTATGTTAATATATTTCTGATGTAAAAAAAATATGTTTTATATGTATTATTATTATATGTTAGGGGATCGGTTGGGTGCGGTGGTGTGTGGATGTAGTGACCTACCTGCCATGACTTATTTTGAGACCCCCCTGAACTCCACAAGCAACCCTGTTATCAGGGACCCTAACACGTGTGATTACTAAATCAAAAGACCATTACAACTGACATGAGACTTGTTTTTGTTTCAATCTTTTTTGTTGAAGACATAGTATAAAAAAAATAACAGTTTACATTGCACTTCAGATTAAAATACGTAAGTAGTTTCACACTGTGATATATGCAAGTTCCCTGTTGGGTTACAAAAAGGTAAATAAAATAATCCTTATAACAGAAAGACAGCCTATGTCTTTTATTTTGATTACATTTTAACTTATACATTTTAACTTTTAACTTTACTCCTTAATCCGTTATTAATAATAGTGAGCGTTATATTCTTCCTTTACTTTGGTAGTATATGAGTAGCTTAAGTAGAGCAAATTAATTTATATCAGCCTGCATCTGTAGTAACAAAGAATGTTAGCAGTTAGCAAAGTTAACAATTGTATGGCAGATGATGAGAGGAAAATATCAATGAGCAACAAGAAAGCATAACAAAGAGAAAAAATTATAATGGGGAGAAAGGGGAAAAGGGGGGAGTGGGGAGGTTGGCAATCAAGTGTCTTCTAGTAAGGCTGTTCGATTGAGTAGGGCAATTTGGCTTACCTTCCTAGGGCCAGCTCCGGAGCCCAGGACCCCCCACATGAGACTTGTTTTAAGGACTGCAACATTTTGCTTTTACGTGTAATGTTATATTGGCCAAAATAATGAATGTTTGGGTTACTATGTGGTGCATCAATGGTTTATACTATATGATTCTGATGTATTTGATCTCTGCTCCCTAGTCTCTCATGTGTGATCAAAGTACATCCATAAAATCTGAAGTGAACTAACAAGATAACCCCAAGCTCTGGTGGTCAGGGAGGTGGGATTATAGCCTAGTAATGGGGTGGGGAGATCACAGTAAGAAAGCAGACCCCTCATACAGAGAGGGGAATTATGAAGAGGGAGATTGGCTAAATAAAGTAGGGAGGTGGAGAGGTGGGTTTATTGTTTAAATGTGTTTGGAAGAAAGAATAAACTGTCAGTATGAGTCTGACATACTAAGCCAAGGTATGTGATTATATTTCTTGTACTCTTCTAATCCTAAACAAAGGGATGGAAAATAGTAACCTTAGGGCTGAGATTGCAACCTGTGATTTCCTGAGTTCTCTGCTGGGAATTGCGATTTAACCCCAAATTCACAAACTAGAGGGATTACTGTAGCAGAAAGCAGGAGGTGTTGAAGTGCATGTGGCCCCTCATCTCTGTGTTGTGACACTATCTATATCTGTATATCATGTGTATGTCTATTATGTGTTATCATTAATATGTGTTTTGATGGATTAAGTGTGAAATAAGTATTTTAGAAATAGAAATCAATAAAACTGCAATAACCTACTCTCCAAAACCGCCTACTCTCACTCAAGGCCAAAAACCTCCAGCTCCTGGTCCTGCATGCTAATTTGTCATATAATCATGCCCCCAAAAAGCTTGTGAGCATGGACAGGGTTTACTAGTTTAGGTTTAAGGTCAGAATTTGCGGGCTTGTGGCAATAGAATGCATGTAAACATTTAGAGAAATAACCCCCCCCAGCAAAAATTATGGGTTGGTGGCATTTGGGAGCTTCTAATAGAGTAGGGGTCTTAATTTGTACCTCTCTCAAATGTACAAATACCAACTGCAATGAACACGTGAGATGTTTTCCATTTTGGTTTGTCTAACCCAAGTTTATCCTTCTGAGTCTCTAGAAAATAACATATCATTATCAGAGACTATGACAGGGAAACAAGAGTCTACTTACTTGTATCATACACCATCAATGCCTCCTAAAGCATCCAAACTAGTGTCTGGTGTATCTAAAAAGAGAAGAACCAATACAGAGTGGTGCATTTTAGAATTTGTCTTTTTTTTTTTTTACACTGATATGCTAAATTAAAAATGTCCTTTATAATGATACCAGTGAGCTAAGTTTCAAGAGACCAAAGCTTTACCTCAAAGAACACCTTCTGGTTTGTGTCTTGTGGTTTTGTTAAGCAATAGTTTGACATAAACCAGTACAGAAAATATTATATTATGCAATTTTACATTAGAAGATATCAGTCCTTGCCTCTAAGAATCTAGAATGTTGAAGTTGTATAACATATCAATGCTAGCATTTGCATAATCATGCAGAAAAGTGAACATTTATTTGTTAATTTGTCATGTTTTTATGCCCATTTTCCTTATATCACAGACAGACAAGTATATTGTAATCTGTTCAGAGATAAAACCCATTCTGTCTGTAAAATCTTTAAACTTGTAAAGTGAGTGATGATATTTAATATTGTACTGTGTGATCATTTTTAATTGACCACAAAACTGTTTTAATACATTAATATAAAAAGTTAAGTTCTTTCATAAAACTGTGTGCTGTTGGTCGATTAAAAGTTGCAATATCCCAAAGCCATAAAAAAAACATTTATTTGCAAACACCAAATTTTAACAAACCCTGAAATATAACAATAGTAATAATAATAAAACCACCAGTCTGGGTGCTGTAAAATTTAAACTTTGTCTAGTAGTTGATAAGGCTGCGTTGGAAATGTACCAGCGACATAACCAAGTAGTATTAAGTAAAAATGCATATTCAACTTTCAGAGGCTGTTGCAATAAAAAATAATTGATTTTCCAAGACCATTTAGTTATTATGTTGTATTTTAAATCTGGAAGCATACCAACATGCCGTTAAAAAAAAAAAAACGAAAACAGCAAAGTGCATTTCAATTAGTAATAATTCAAATTGTTTAAATTAAAAGTTTTAATGGCAATCAATACACATCCAAGTTTTAATCTTTCCTAGATATGGTGGTGTGTCAAAGCAAGTGGTTTGCAAGCTTCTAGACACGTTCGTTGTAATCTTCATTCTAGTTGCCTTTATAAGAAGGGGCACTGAAGTCTTATATTTGTGCTGTTTTAAAGAACAAGAAATAATAATCTCAAAAATCTTTTAGAAAATTACCAAATTGAATGTGTCTTTTTACATGCAGCACTCAGCAGCTCCAGTAGAGTATCATAAGATGTCCCATGCCTGTTTGCTTGTACTTTGGCTTCCCAAAATTGTGTGCAGCTTTATAATAGAGCTAAAATACTTTATTTAAATTCATAAAACAGCTTTTCATGTTTGTTTGGTTATCTCCCTTGCCTAGAGGGAGAGTCACTTAATAAGACTGATAACCACATAGGAAATTGAAGGCTGCATTTTTTAGCTTCATTGTAAATACAAGGTTTGAGTGGTGCTTTGAGGAAAGATCACTGTGGAAAAATGATAATTCTGTGCCGTCAATTCTCTCAGACTGTGGTATTTAAATTTTTTATTTCATTATACTACATACAATAAGAATGTATTATACATGTACCTCCCAAGTGGTCCTGCTTTTTTACTTAAATCCTACCATGAGCTGTAGTAGTGAGTGGATAATGTATGTCCATATTGGACAGGTGCTATTATATGGCTTGACCACTACTGCCACTAAGGTGCTGGGTCTCTCCCACTTCCTTTATTTGACCTGCTCAGGACAGTCTGCCAGTCTTGGATCAGTTGCTTTTTATCTTTTACAGAGGCCCGACAGATCTATTACACTACTTATCAGTCTCCTACAGTGACTATAATAATGTCAGTCATCTATATGAAAAATCTATCAAATTTGACACTATCAGGCAAATAAAATATAGCTATGGCAACCTTCAATTTCTCAGAACTATAAAAGTTATATAAAACCTCGGCCTGTCACAATGGAAACTTAATGTTTTACAGACTATAAACATCTCCCTGATTATTTAAGGTATTTAATGAACAGTTTAATAAAATAACTTAATAAAAGAATATTTATACATAGTAGCATGGGGCTCTATGTTAATTGGGTGGTGTAAATTGTGTATTTGGTTGCAGGAGCTTTTTTCCCCTAGTTTACACGTTTATGTTAATCTTTAGCTCCCGCATATTACAGCACTCAGCCTACAGGCGTAAATCCAGCCTAATCCGCAAGAGATTTTAGTGTAGGACGTTCCCAAAACAAGCTTTATGGATGAGAAACGTCTCTGGGAACTAATAGAAATAGAGAATGTTATTATTATTATTATAATGAGTTAAAATATTTAATTTGGTGTTCCAAAAAAACAGCGAGCGCTAAAAGCGAGTTTACCCATGCGCACAACAAATAATGCACGACCAACAATAGCGCGCGCCGACAATTGCACGCTGGACTGCTGCACCGAACTACAGGTAAGGTGGTGATAGAGTTACAGGTTTTAGGGTTAGGCTTAGGGGGTTTTAGGATTAGAGTTTTTAGGGTTATGGGGGTCTTAGGGTTAGAGGTTTTAGGGTGTTAGGGTAGGTTTAGGGGGTCTTAGGGTTAGGGTTAGAGGTTTTAGGGTTAGGGTTCTTAGGGTTAGGGGTAGAGGTTTTAGGGTTAGGCTAAGGGGGTCTTAGGGTTAGAGGTTTTAGGGTTAGGGTTCTTAGGGTTGGAGTTATATGTTTTAGTATTAGGGGTCTTAGGGATAGGGGCAGAGGTTTTAGGGTTAGGGAGTCTTATGGTTAGAGGTTTTATGGTTAGGGGTCTTAGGGTTAGTGTTAGAGATTTTAGGGTATTAGGGTTGGTTTAGGGAGTCTTATGGTTAGGGTTAGAGGTTTTAGGGTTAGGGGGTCTTAGGGTTGGGGTAGAGGTTTTAGGGTTAGGCTAAGGGGGTCTTAGGGTTAGAGGTTTTAGGGATAGGGGGTCTTAGGGTTAGGCTTAGAAGGGACACAGGCGAGAGACACACACATACAGGGGAACAGGACGCAGGTGAGAGAGAGACACACACACACAGGGACAGGAGAGACAGGTGAGAGAGAGAGACACACACACAGGGACAGGAGAGACAGGTGAGAGACACACACACACTCAGTTGGACATGTTAGAGGTACCAGATGAGAGAAACATGGGAGAGAGGAAGAATGGGAGATAGGAAGAATGAGAGACAGGTACAAGACACACAAGTGAGAGACAGGGACCATGACAGACTGGTGAGAGACACAAACACATTAGATATATGAGAGACTGGGTAGATAGGTGAACGATAAGATAAGACCTATGGTGAGAGACATAGGGGACATAACAAACAAGTGAGAGAGACATGGGGGGCAAGAGAGGTGGGTAAAAGTCACAGAGCAGGCATGAGAAGCAGACAAGAGAATCACAAGGGGGCATGAAAAATCTGTGAGTCACAGAGGGGTCATGGAGACAGTTGAGAGCAATATGGGGCCATTGGAGATAAGTGAGTCACAATGGAGATAAAACTTGCAATGTTTTGACGGCACAAATTTAGCAGTCATTTTTTAACAGCGCGCTGCTGACGACACGCTGATGTCGGCGCCCTGTTGTTGGGGTGCCAAAGGTCGGGGTGCCATTTTATTTATATTATTTGAAATCTAATAAATGTGACAATTGTATTTATATCTTCAATATATAAAAATGTGTTTATTTTCTGTTTATACTATATATAGACAATGCATTAGCACATTTGTTCCTAGGCAACGTGGTTTCCTGATATATATTAACCCCTTGAGCACTGGGTTCTGTGTTGCCATTGATGTTGTATAATGAAATGGACATAATTTAAACAATATTTGTATTGGTTAAGACACAGATGTAAACAGCATGACATATTATAAAAGGTCAACAAAAATACAAAGCTTATTTAGCATACGAAAATTTCAAGTAGAATACTCCATTCAGATAAACAATATTTTTTGATTACACACATGTTTATATTCAACTGTTAAATGTAAAATAATGTCATCATTTTTAATTGTTTTGTGATGCTATCCTGTCCCTTTAACTACTGCAGCACTTCGCAATGGTCTTAAAAACATTTGTGAGTGGTTTTTGGTATGCATAATATTTTCTTCAGCTTTTTGCAGTTACGGCACTGTGTTTTGGTGTAAAAGTCTAACAGAGAAACTCATAATCTTTTATCAGTGCGAATGCAGTGCTTTTTGGCTTTGTTGTTCCACAGTCACTCGTAGCAGTTTTCTCTCAATGTTTTCAGGATGGGTGATTTCTTTGTCCTCAAACATGGTGTAACCTGCAATAATGGGGATTTACTTAGGGCCCATATTCAGTAACATAGTAATTGGTTGATAAAATACTTTTAGTCCATCAAGTTCAACCTTTTTAGATCTCCTCTGATACTTATATTATGTAAATTGTTAACAAATCCACAGGACGCCGAACAAAAAACAATATCCTTCCTGATTCCAAATACTATCAATCGGACTATCTCAATAACCCTCCTACTCAAGTTATCCAAAATAACCTTGTATGACCTTTCTATTCAAAAATATATCCAACCCATTTTTAAAGTTAGCCACTTAATCTGCTGTCACAGCATCCTTTGACAGTGAGTTCCACAATATGGTTGCTCTTACTGCGATGAACCCTTTTCTTTCTAAAAATAGGTCACCTGAAACGCTTTATATTCACTCCAGATGTATTTACAGTGGATATAAAAAGTCTACACAACCCTGTTAAAATGTCAGGTTTCTGTGCTGTAAAAAAATGAGACAAAGATAAATAATTTCAGAACTTTTTCCACCTTTAATGTGACCTATAAACTGTACAACTCAATTGAAAAACAAACTAAAATCTTTTAGGTGAAAAAAAAAGAAAAATAATGTGGTTGCATATGTCTGCACACCCTCTTATAACTGGGGATGTAGCTGTGTTCAGAATTAAGCAATCACATTCCAAATAGTGTTAAATAGGTGTCAGCATACACCTGCCATCATTTAAAGTGCCTCTGATTAACCCCAAATAGAGTTCAGCTGCTCTAGTTGGTCTTTCCTGAAATTCTCTTAATCGCATCCCACAGCAAAAGCCATGGTCCACAGAGAGCTTCCAAAGCATCAGAGGGATCTCATTGTTAAAAGGTATCAGTCAGGAGAAGTGTACAAAAGAATTTCCAAGGCATTAGATATACCATGGAACACAGTGAAGACAGTCATCATAAAGTGGAGAAAATATGGCACAACAGTGACATTACCAAGAACTGGAGCTCCCTCCAAAATTGATGAAAAGACGAGAAGAAAACTGGTCTGGGAGGCTACCAAGAGGCCTACAGCAACATAAAAGGAGCTGCAGGAATATCTGGCAAGTACTGGCTGTGTGGTACATATGACAACAATCTCCCGTATTCTTCATATGTCTGGGCTATGGGGTTGAGTGGCAAGACAAAAGCCTTTTCTTACCAAGAAAAACATCCAAGCCAGGCTACATTTTGCAAAACACATCTGAAGTCTTCCAAAAGCATGTGGGAAAAGTTGTTATGGTCTGATGAAACCAAGGTTGAACTTTTGGCCATAATTCCAAAAGATATGTTTGGCGCAAAAACAACACTGCACATCACCAAAAGAACACCATACCCACAGTAAAGCATGGTGGGGCTGTTTTTCTTCAGCTGGAACTGGGGCCTTAGTTAAGATAGAGGGAATTATGAACAGTTCCAAATACCAGTCAATATTGGCACAAAACCTTCAGGTTTCTGCTAGAAAGCTGAACATGAAGAGGAACTTCATCTTTCAGCATGACAACGACCCAAAGCATACATCCAAACCAACAAAGGAATGGCTTCACCAGAAGAAGATTAAAGTTTTGAAATGGCCCAGCCAGAGCCCAGACATGAATCGCAATCTGACAGATTTGGAGTGTTTTTGCAAAGAAGAGTGGGCAAATCTTGACAAGTCAAAATGTGCCATGCTGATAGACTCATACCCAAAAAGTGCTGTGATATAATCAAAAGGTGCTTTAACACTAAGTATTAGTTTAAGGGTGTGCATACCTTTGCAACCATATTATTTTATTTTTATATGTTTTCTTCCCTCTACCTAAAATATTTCAGTTTGTTTTTCAATTGAGTTGTAAAGTTTATAGGTCACATTAAAGGTGGAAAAAGTTCTGAAATGATTTATCTTTGTCTATTTTTTTTACAGCACAGAAACCTGACATTTTAACAGGGGTGTGTAGACTTTTTATATCCACTGTATATAAGGTAATCATATCCCTTCTTAGGCACATTTCTTTGGAGAAAATAAGTTTAATTTGGTTATTCTTTCTTCATAAGTTAATGCATCCATTCCTTTTATGTCCTTTTATTAATTTTGTTGGCCTTCTCTGTACATTTTTACAACGTTGCAATGCAATTTTTTGAGGCGATGCCCAAAGTTGTACTCCATATTCCAAATGAGGGTATATTAGGGATTTAGATAGTGTCAGAATTATTTTTGCCCCCTTGCTTTTATACAACTCTTAATGCATGGTAAAATTTGAATTACCTTTGCAGATGCTGCTTGGCATTCAGAATTGTTGCATAGGGAGTTGTCCACAAGCACTCTTAAATACCTCTCTATCTCTGATATCCCAAGATTTGCTCCATTTACATTATATATTGCATGCCTTTTCTTCTTCCGAAATGCATAACTTTTTATTTGTTTGTGTTGAATGCCCTTCCTTCTGATTTATGTAAATCCAATTGCAGTGAAAGTATAAAGTCTTCAGATGTAATTACTTTGCACAGCTTAGTGTCATCAGCATCTCCGGTCCTTCTTCTAAATAATTAATAAATATGTTAAAAAGAAGAGGAACTAATACTGAACCGTAAGGAAACCCCACTCACCACATTAGTCCAATCTGAGCATGTTCCTTTTACAACAACACTTGTTCCCTGTCTTTCATACAGTTTTCTATCCATGTACATATAATTACTGCAATTCCTGTCTACTTTATTATGTACAATAGACTACATCAGCTGAGTTGCCTTTTGTCCAATTTCTTACTTAACCTTCTCATAAAAAGAATGAGATTCGTTTGACATTACCTATCTCTCACATTTCCAAGATTATTCTTACTTTTTACAAGGACATATTCCTGTGTACAAATACCCCCCCCCCCCCCCCGCCCCAGGATGTATTCACCACAAAGAGCACTTACAGTAGGGTAAATGGCCATTTAATTTGTATGCCTACTTTCTACTCTGTTTCATGACCTTTAAGTCATCACTTTACATTGATTTACTCCTTTTAATTCCATAAGGTATTTGCTTGTATACATTAAAATTTAGTAACTTTATATTTTGTCCAGTATTTTCTAGATTTTTACCTGCTACTGTATTTGTTTCTTTCAGTCTATATGTTGTATTTAAAAAACAAAGATTTTTTTAAACTTATTTGTTTTTAGAATTACACTAATGATAACACATTTATAAACGAATAAATGTATAATTAGCACCAATCAATTATTATTAAAATAAAATAGGAATGAAACCACAGAAATCTCTATACATTATAGTTAGATAGATTTCCTGGAGAATAAGATGGTATGGTTGAGAACTTTCATATGCAGTATTCTGGCAGAATTCTCAAGGACAACAAAGAGCTGGTCCTTATGTGTCAGTTTTTTAAATTCTTATGGCATGATCCTTTACCCCCCTCTCCTTGGCATCATATTCTCTCACTGTCTCCCTGCTAGCTACACCTGTTGTGCGGTCATAAATCATTGTGTGGATCTGATAACAGTAGGTCTGCATGTTTGAAACTACCAAGCATCTGCTGGTATATTTCTGGTATACCTTATTCAGAGACTTAACCAGGAAAGAATAACCATTTCATTGCTCCACTGGTTAGCCTCTTCATATCTTGTTTGTGACTATGATTGTTATGGATGTGCTCTGCAGATTTCAAAAACTGCCGTAATGCTAGCTTTGTTCTATGAGCGAATATCTAAACAAAGGGTCGCCAACCTTTTAATACCTAACACCCACTTTTGTATCTTTGTTGATGGTAAAATTTCCTTTGTGCCCACCGGTGCCGCAGTAAGAAATCTAGACGAGATGGTTCTAACCAATATAGAACAGAGATCTGGCTTTGACATTGGGTATTACTTTTCATTAATGGGCATTTTCCTCAATATTAATATCCATTAATGCTCTTCTCTGTCCACTAATGTTGAGACATTCTGAGTCCACTTCCCTTTTTTAATGTTTATCTTTCTGTTTTCATCTTTTTCTTTTTGCTCTTCTTTTTGTTACTTGATATTAAACATATAACATGATATAATTGCTGGGAAACCTAGCATTTTTATAAGATTTAGGGATTATTATTCTAAATATATATATTCACAAACTGAGCTGGAACTAGAATTTAAAGTTAAATAGGAGTTAAGCAAATCAAATAGTTTTTTTTATAGTTTATCTGCACTGTTGTTGTAGTCATTCAGTTGTTTCTAACTCTCCATGTCCCTGTGGTCCGCAGCACACCAGGCACTTATATCAGCCTCTGCATCTCTGAGCTCCATCAAGCTCATGTTTATTGCTTCAATTACCTCATCTAGTCATCTCCATCTTTGCCGTTCCCCTCCTTTGCGTGGCTTCAATCTTTTCCCAGCATTAGTCTTCTCATGATATTGCCAAAATACATCATGTACATTAGTTTGGTTGAATGAAATGCATTGTAGTGTTTATGATTTGGTATTACAGATTTGTTCTGCTTTAATTTATTATCAAACGTTGCCAAAATCGAAATGTCTACTGAAGTGAGATGAAAGATGTGTGTTGCGTGTTTGAAGTATGGAACTAGCAAAAACCATCGGCAGTAAGATGGATCCAGTTGGCGTGCTCTGTTCTAGGCTGTAACCTTGACTAAAGATTCTGGTAAATTAGATCTGCTGAAATGTTCTATGTATATTTTTATTCACATGAAGGATAAACTTTATACATTGCAAGTCACTCACTACAGTAGCCTTTTAAGTTCTTGAAGTATCTATCAATGTTTAAACATATATACCAAGATGTTTTCTAGGAGCCTAGAAGGAAGCTCTTCATAGAGATGTATTATGTAAGTGCCAGCAGTACAAATTTTAGGAGCTTTAACATTATGGGCCCTATTAAATTCTCCCTCGTAGTTCTCTCGGTGCTCGCAAAAGGCAGTTTTCCTGCTGTTTGCGAGAACCGAATCTCTCGCAGCCTGCTTTACGATATGACTGCGAGAAAATGGCCGAGAATAGGCTCCGAGAGAGCTACGTAGCCTTAAATCTATGCACGAGTCTCGCATATCGTAAGAATCCCTACGTGGACAAAAAGTCCACGCAAGGGATCCGAAAGCCTCTACGTGCTGCCTCGGAACAGCCCGAGACAGCAGTGTGAGGCTCCCCCCTGCACCCTATACACATCCCCATGCTGCAGGGGTCTCTATCGGGACCCCTGCAGCACCCCCACATTAACCCCTTGCAGCGGGGGTCCCCGATCTGCATAGATCAGGCCCCCCGCTGCATTTAAAACTTTTAAATTCCCCGCCGCGGCTCCTTAAAGGGACCGCGGCACACTATTACCCAATCCCGGCCGCGGCACTTAAAATTAACCCCCCTCTATGCTGGGGGTCCCCATCGGGACCCCCGAAGTGTCCCCACATAAACCCATTGCAGGGGGGGGGCCCCGATCTGCATAGATCAGGCCCCCCGCTGCATTTAAAACTTTTAAATTCCCCGCCGCGGCTCCTTAAAGGGACCGCGGCACACTATTACCCAATCCCGGCCGCGGCACTTAAAATTAACCCCCCTCTATGCTGGGGGTTAAGTGTCCCCACATAAACCCCCTGCAGCGGGGGGCCCCGATCGGCACCGATCGTGACCCTGCTGCAATTCAATTTTAAATTTCCCGCCTCGCGGGTCCTCAAAGGACCGTAAAGGTCCTGAAAGGACTCGCACTAAAAATATTAACCCCAGGCAACTATAATTACCCCATTAACTCATGGTGGTCAATCCAGACCACCATAAGGCTCTAATTAACCCATTAACTCATGATGGTCAATCCAGACCACCATAAGGCCTAAATTAACCCATTAACTCATGATGGTCAATCCAGACCACCATAAGGCTCTATTTAACCCATTAACTCATGGTGGTCAATCCAGACCACCATAAGGCTCTAATTAACCCATTAACTCATGATGGTCAATCCAGACCACCATAAGGCCTAAATTAACCCATTAACTCATGATGGTCAATCCAGACCACCATAAGGCTCTATTTAACCCATTAACTCATGGTGGTCAATCCAGACCACCATAAGGCTCTAATTAACCCATTAACTCATGGTGGTCTATACAGACCACCATAAGGCCTAAATTAACCCATTAACTCATGATGGTCAATCCAGACCACCATAAGGCTCTATTTAACCCATTAACTCATGGTGGTCAATACAGACCACCATAAGGCCTAAATTAACCCATTAACTCATGATGGTCAATCCAGACCACCATAAGGCTCTATTTAACCCCATCAGTCCCATAAGGGTATATTATTACCATTATGGGCCTGTTCCAACCCAACATTAACCACATAAGTGCCATGATGGTCCTCAAGGACCATCATGACACTAACTACAAACACTACACTATAACCCCCAATAAACCATTTAATCTAAACTAACCCCCCTCTACACTAATCTATTAACACTTACACTACCTACCTACACTACCTACCCCCTAATAAACCTTCCCACCACTCTAATTACAAAAAATAAAAAACCTACAGCACAGAAAACAAAAAACCTACAGTACAAAAAACAAAAAAACCTACAGTACAGAAAACAAAAAACAATTACAACCCCACCCCCCACTACAGAAAACAAAAAAATACATTACAACCCCACCCCCCACTACAGAAAATAAAAAAATTACACACCTGAAAAGGAAAGACAGATAAACACAATACAATACATACATATAATACATTACATACATTACATACAATACATGACATTACATATAATATATTAAATATAATATATTACATATAATATATTACATATAATACATTACATACATTACATACAATACATGACATTACATACATTACATATAATATATTAAATATAATATATTACATATAATATATTACATATAATATATTACATATAGTCCTAATCAAATACCCCCTATCTATCTAACATACAATCTATTTAATTTAAAATAAATCCTAACTATATCAAATACATCCCCCTATCTATCTAATATACAAAAAATCCTAACTACATACACAGACCATTATTCTAAAGTAAAATAAAATAATTACAGTCCTAACTACATACACAGACCCTAATTCTAAGCTAAAATCAATAAATTAAGACCACTTACCTTTAAGATGTTGCTTCAGATCACTAACCTATGGGTCAAACAAAAAATAAAAATTAGTACAAAACATTAACATCAAATAAATAAACATTCTATACATTCTAAATATTCAACTCACCTTTACAGCATGTCCAGTCACTGTTTAGCTCTTCCGGCGCGGCCCTGTTAAAAAAAAAACACAATACATGAATACATGAATACAATATATAAACAATAAATAAAATACACAAATAAACATCTAAATATACATTTCACTTACCTACCCGCGATGTCCCCGGCCTTCTCTCCTTCAGCCCCGGCTGGGCCGCGGAACCATTCGCGCTCTAAAAAAAAAAAAAAGAAAAAAAACTAACGGAGGTCTGCACTGGCAGACCTCCCCGACGCTACTGAACCTCCCGGAGTCGTTTCCGGGAGGAAATTGGCATTGGCGGCTTGTGATTGGCTGAAAAAGCTGTCTATCAATTTCAGCCAATCAAAAGTCGTCAATGTGTGAGCCAATCAGGATGGGATACACCCCAATATCCCACCCTGATTGGCTTAAACACTTGTCTATCTTTCTGGGAACCAATCACAACGCTCAGATGCCTTCAGCCAATCACTATGGGATACACCCCCACGGAGTGATTGGTAGAAGACATCTGCGCATCCTGATTGGCTCCTACATTGACGACTTTTGATTGGCTGACAGCTTTTTCAGCCAGTCACAAGCCGCCAATGCCAATTTCCTCCCGGAAACGACTCCGGGAGGTTCAGTAGCGTCGGGGAGGTCTGCCAGTGCAGACCTCCGTTAGTTTTTTTTTTTTTTTTTTTTTAGAGCGCGGATGGTTCCGCGGCCCAGCCGGGGCTGAAGGAGAGAAGGCCGGGGACATCGCGGGGAGGTAAGTTCAATGTATATTTAGATGTTTATTTGTGTATTTTATTTATTGTTTATATATTGTATTCATGTATTCATGTATTGTGTTTTTTTTTTTAACAGGGCCGCGCCGGAAGAGCTAAACAGTGACTGGACATGCTGTAAAGGTGAGTTGAATATTTAGAATGTATAGAATGTTTATTTATTTGATGTTAATGTTTTGTACTAATTTTTATTTTTTGTTTGACCCATAGGTTAGTGATCTGAAGCAACATCTTAAAGGTAAGTGGTCTTAATTTTTTAATTTATCTTAGAATTAGGGTCTGTGTATGTAGTTAGGATTTTTTGTATATTAGATAGATAGGGGGATGTATTTGATATAGTTATAGGATTTATTTTAAATTAAATAGATTGTATGTTAGATAGATAGGGGGTATTTGATTAGGACTATATGTAATATATTATATGTAATATATTATATGTAATATATTATATGTAATACATTATATGTAATGTATGTAATGTCATGTATTGTATGTAATGTATGTAATGTATTATATGTAATATATTATATGTAATATATTATATTTAATACATTATATGTAATGTATGTAATGTCATGTATTGTATGTAATGTATGTAATGTATTATATGTAATATATTATATGTAATATATTATATTTAATATATTATATTTAATGTATGTAATGCCATGTATTGTATGTAATGTATGTAATGTATTATATGTAATATATTATATGTAATATATTATATTTAATATATTATATTTAATGTATGTAATGTCATGTATTGTATGTAATGTATGTAATGTATTATATGTAATATATTATATGTAATATATTATATTTAATATATTATATTTAATGTATGTAATGTCATGTATTGTATGTAATGTATGTAATGTATTGTGTTTATCTGTCTTTCCTTTTCAGGTGTGTAATTTTTTTTATTTTCTGTAGTGGGGGGTGGGGTTGTAATGTATTTTTTTGTTTTCTGTAGTGGGGGGTGGGGTTGTAATTTTTATTTTTTCTGTACTGTAGGTTTTTTTGTTTTTTGTACTGTAGGTTTTTTGTTTTCTGTGCTGTAGGTTTATTGTTTTTTGTAATTAGAGTGTTGGGGAGGTTTATTAGGGGGTAGGTAGTGTAGGTAGGTAGTGTAAGTGTTAATAGATTAGTGTAGAGGGGGGTTAGTTTAGATTAAATGGTTTATTGGGGGTTATAGTGTAGTGTTTGTAGTTAGTGTCATGATGGTCCTTGAGGACCATCATGGCACTTATGTGGTTAATGTTGGGTTGTAACAGGCCCATAATGGTAATAATATACCCTTATGGGACTGATGGGGTTAAATAGAGCCTTATGGTGGTCTGTATTGACCACCATGAGTTAATGGGTTAATTAGAGCCTTATGGTGGTCTGTATTGACCACCATGAGTTAATGGGTTAAATAGAGCCTTATGGTGGTCTGTATTGACCACCATGAGTTAATGGGTTAATTTAGGCCTTATGGTGGTCTGTATTGACCACCATGAGTTAATGGGTTAATTTAGGCCTTATGGTGGTCTGTATTGACCACCATGAGTTAATGGGTTAATTAGAGCCTTATGGTGGTCTGTATTGACCACCATGAGTTAATGGGTTAATTAGAGCCTTATGGTGGTCTGTATTGACCACCATGAGTTAATGGGTTAATTTAGGCCTTATGGTGGTCTGTATTGACCACCATGAGTTAATGGGTTAATTTAGGCCTTATGGTGGTCTGTATTGACCACCATGAGTTAATGGGTTAATTAGAGCCTTATGGTGGTCTGTATTGACCACCACGAGTTAATGGGTTAATTTAGGCCTTATGGTGGTCTGTATTGACCATCATGAGTTAATGGGGTAATTATAGTTGCCTGGGGTTAATATTTTTAGTGCGAGTCCTTTCAGGACCTTTACGGTCCTTTGAGGACCCGCGAGGCGGGAAATTTAAAATTGAATTGCAGCAGGGTCACGATCGGTGCCGATCGGGGCCCCCCGCAGCAGGGGGTTTATATGGGGACACTTCGGGGGTCCCGATGGGGACCCCCAGCATAGAGGGGGGTTAATTTTAAGTGCCGCGGCCGGGATTGGGTAATAGTGTGCCGCGGTCCCTTTAAGGAGCCGCGGCGGGGAATTTAAAAGTTTTAAATGCAGCGGGGGGCCTGATCTATGCAGATCGGGGCCCCCCCCTGCAATGGGTTTATGTGGGGACACTTCGGGGGTCCCGATGGGGACCCCCAGCATAGAGGGGGGTTAATTTTAAGTGCCGCGGCCGGGATTGGGTAATAGTGTGCCGCGGCCCCTTTAAGGAGCCGCGGCGGGGAATTTAAAAGTTTTAAATGCAGCGGGGGCCTGATCGGTGCCGATCGGGGACCCCCGCTGCAAGGGATTAATGTGTGGGGGCTGCGGGGGTTCCTATGGACCCCTGCAGCAAGGTGTTCATGTGAGGACACTTCGGGGGTCCCGACAGGGACCCCCGCATTGAGGGGGGGTTCATTTAAGGTGCCTAGGGGGGGGGTTTGGAGTACCCCCCACGGCAGGGCTTATGTGGGGGACTGCCGCGGAGGTCCCTTTTAGGACCCCCGCAGCACTTGATGAGGAGTGGGAGCCTGCAATATCATCTCGCAGGCTGTCACTCCTCATGTACATTTACGCAGTGTAGATACGTACGGGCCTGCTGCGTAGCTCATACGTTGCTCGCAGCAGGGCTAATTTAATAGCATTGTAAGTTAGAGAAACTTTGCAGTACGTAGGGCTTAAGTAGAAGCCTCTTATTTACGAGGCTGGAATTTAATGAGGCCCTATGTTTGTATTAATTAGATTCATATCTGTATAAATAAATAAAAAATAACTATAACATAAACTGTAAAATATAACAAGTTTATACTATTGTAAGCTATTTTTTCATTAATAAAGCTGCAAATAGACATGTCATATATTTTTCCTTACAAAAATAACACATTTTTAAATTATTTTTAAGATATTTGTGAAGAAAGTATTAGATACTGTATCCCAAAAAAAAGGTTTAAACTAACATTAACGTACTGGCATTTATTGTAAGGTTCGGCAGGTTGCAATAGGTTCAGTTGTATAAAATATTTATGTGCAGTATCTACATTACCCATGCTTCACACTACTTACAGATCATCATCATTTACAGTTGATTAACCTTATCCCTGATTATCTACTTCTCACAGACAAGCTCACTTTTCAACCCCAGCTCTAAGTCCCATTGACAAACTTAGCCAAGTGTATCCCCAACACAGTACGGTAATCATTACTCTAGCATTATCTGATGAACTGATCATTTGTGCATGCACATGTGCTACCCTTTTTCAGTTAAATAGAAAATGCTGTTTTATAGCTAATTTCAAGGAAAAATGTTTTTTGTGTAATATTAATATTAAATAACCACTAGCATCTAAAGTAAAGAAAATATAAAAAAATCACAGAATGGTCCTGGATTTTGCGCCTTCTATTTATATCTGGTAGAGCCAAATAATTGTTCTCGATATAGTTCATGTCTACTGATTAAAAGCTTGCAATATATGTAGTTGTTAATATTATATAGATACTTTATTAAACTGGAAGTAAGCTCTGTTAAAAATAAAAACTACAAAAGAATTTAGAATAGATTATCATATGAGCAATCTGCTCATTAATGTTTGTACAGTAGCAAGCCTTAAAAGATTTATTGTTTCCTGAAGCAAATCATTCACGAATTGTCTGTACTCTTCAAGTTTAATGGGTTGAGCTCTTTGAGAATCTTCACCTCCTCCTGATTGATGGTTTGTTTCTTCTTTTAATATGAAATTCAGTAAAATTTCCCACAGTGAAAAGTGCTTTTTAATTATGAAACCCTAGTGTGTAGGAATGATTCAATTTACACATCAGAAAAGTTCATTCACTTGACCATAAGTTATTTTGGTACTTAAGATTCTTTGACACTCCACCAGTCATGTTTCCTGTAAATCTGTTTTTATGTTAAAGTAAAAAAAAATGGGTCATCAAACCTACAGATTTTTTCTCTCTACTTGAAATACACATTGTGTATAAAAATAAAAACTATTTTATGTAACCTTTTTCAAGATAAAAAATAAGTAAAATATGACATTTAATCAAATGCTTCATCAAACAATTCTAATAGGGAATACAATAGTGATGCCTAATATATTCACTGACTCATTTTTTCCCCAGAGGGAATAATACACTATTGTCTTCAAATTAAAAGATTACAAGAAAATTAATCAAATGTAAAATCTGTAATATGTGCAAGTCTTGTATGTTTGTTTATTTTCTTAATTAGCAGAAATACAAATGGCACCAAAGCACCAATATTATATCTTTCAGGATTTTGGTTATATTTTCAGGTTTTCACATTTTAGAAATCGACAAAAATGTAGAGAATGGTGGCTCAGGTATCTAACCTAAGAACCAAATGTATAAGTATATTACTTAGGGTGCTACTGAGGATAAATGAAGTATAATGTATGGGAAGAAGAAAAGATCCTATTGTAAGGCACACCTAATAACCTAAATCTCAGAAAAAGATAATAAACTAAATTATAAAACTTAACTTTTAATGAGTAGTAAAATCCATATTAAAATATGTGAACGTAGGCTGCAGAGACCACAAAAAATTTTCATTGATTTTAATTAAATAATCAGTCCAAGAATCAAAAAGTAGAAGCAAACTATAATTTCACACTGAAAGTTAACTAAATTTTATTTTTTCAGTATAGCAAGTTTATAAATGAAAACTCTGGCACAATTATACAAATTTTTTAATGTTCTACCCATATGTCTTTATTTTGTTATTTGCATTAATTTATCAATACATGTAGAAAAGTATGAAATATATATAACAGTATAGATTATGATGGTGGGTAAGAAGAGAAGTCCTATCTAATATACCTAACCGGTCTTTCTAAATGGACCAAGCATAATAGCCTATAATTCACCTAATGCATAAAACTGGCATTCTGGAATATGTTTAGCATATTGATGTGCTCAATGTAAATATTAGCTAGGTCCAATCTAGTTATGCAAATTGTAGAGGCCAGCAAGCATTCAACTAGGACTGTTATGTTTCAGTGGAGAGCATATTTGTATTAGGCTTAGGACAACATTATACCTAAATATATCTATTTGTTGCTGCCAGAAGGTATCTCAATGTCTGTTTCTACCATTCTGTTATTTAATACTTTAGTTCATTAACCATGTATTTAATACATTCTATCTACCAATCAGAAACTCTTGTTCTAATATTTCTCATCAAAATGCTTCATTTTTGTTACTGTAGTTTATGTCTTACGTTTACGGCAAACTTCTGTGTAAATAATTGTATAAACACTAAGCTACACAATGCCTGTCATCTTATCACATTTTCAGGAACACTCATATTTTTTGTTAATCTGACACAGGCATTGTATAAATAATACCAGTTTAATACCAGTTTTCATATCTTGGAACTAAAACAAAACTGAGGTCAAACTGTCTAGCTAGGACCAGACTCTGACATGTTGCACTTCTTCCAGTTAAAAACAATACTATTCTCAGACCTCCACATGTACTACAATATGTAGCATGGACTCTTGGATTTACTTTCCAGGTCCATGTTATCCAACAGGGCAGGTTTACCAGGATATGACATCTCCAAGAGTTCACCAGACGTAACCTTGGCCCATGCTGTCAAATCTTTAGACTTCACAGGTCTGCTTATTTTTAACTTTTGCAGATATTATGTTGAGGAAAACAATCAGCAGAGAAATAAAATATAAGTGTTACTGAATGTGTATTGTATGTGAATCAGTTAATGTAGAAAAAGCACTAATTTAGTGCCTCATTCAAATATGATTTGGACAATTGAATAGGGCTCTATGTAAGCACATAGCATATTTTTTTTACAGAAGTTTTTAGTTAGTGAATTTCTATCCAAATGCAAGGTCTTCACTAACTAAAAACTTCTGTAAAAAAATATGCTATGTGCTTATGTAGAGCCCCGTTCAATTGGCCACATCACATTTGAATGAGGCCCTTACTCTCAAAAAAACAAAGTTTTCTCAAGATAAATGTTTTGTATTTAAAAAAATGTAATTCACTATTACTTCTATGAGATATTTGAATATTACTGACAACATATGAGAATACACACCATGCAATCCAAAAGATCTAATGTCAACAAGCAAGCTGGAAGTGCCTAGCCACATGGGCGTTTCAGTTTACTTGTAGACTATGACCACAGAACAGACAAAATGTAAGCAACACACAGCAATATTGTAGGAAGGTATTCAATATTTCAGTGAAAGTGATTTAAACAACCCACTGATTACACAACAAATACAAATATATGAAACTAGTAAACAAGCAAACTATGTGGTAATGTTGAAAAGACTACTGTAGTGATTGAAAGAGAAGAACTTATTTGTAAAGTATGTGGGAAATAAACCAAATCAGTAGACATGTAAGCCACAAACATAAAAGCATTTTTATAGACAATCAGAATTTTTGAACTTTTTCTTTATGATTCATTTTCGCTTTGTTGCATTACTTCCTTCCTCCATAATTGGGAGAGTGTTTTTTATCAGTGGAGCAAGGGGTGGGGGAGGAGGTTAGAGGCAGAGGTAAGTGATACTTATTAGATAATTGGACCTGACTTCAATTTACAATACCCCCTTGCATTTCACATGCACAGAAGCAGACAGCTTGCATCAATAGATGAAAACAGTGCTCTCCAGAAATGTAAATACTCCTCCCTTACACTCAACTTACTCTCAAGCACGACCAAAGTTTCTAATAGAACTTCAGGGTCCAGCAGATGCATTACAATGTATTTTCATTTTAATTAAAAACTAAAATTGACATTTTCCCTACCTAATTATACTCTTAGTCATGCTAAACTTTTTCAGACACACACACATATATATACTACATCAGTCTATCTGATATCTCACCAACACTTTTTTTGGATATTCAAATACTATCCAGAACTTCAAGGCCTAGGCCAGCAGGGGAAGCCAGCTGCCTCGAGTTACCAGTGCAGTGCCACAGAAGTGTATGTGTTCAAAACAATGTTTATTTGCAACGACCGTTCCATTAGTAAGTATGCCTGACTTTTTACATATAAATAAATACACATAATCTTATATTTATGTACAGTATATGTGTGGATAGGGGGATAACAAGGGGTTGAGACAAGGTTGTGAAGGGTGCACACATGAAGCTATCATAGCATAGAATTTATATATGACCCTTGGAAATATTCTTAAATACTAATATTCTTAAATCAGGCTAGGAGGCACAGACAAATTAAATTGAGCGTATATTATTATTATTCATACCCAAGAAGGCCTGTTGTTAGATGTCAATCAGAATTAAAATGTATAATTATGGGAGAGCCATCTGCCCAGAAACCTAGCCAGCTATCTTTCCAGCCCACCCATATACTGTAGGTATATATTGATATTCAATCATCCACACACTGTGAACACAAATGTACTGGGGTGTTCTTAGAAATCCTCCGTGTAGAAGAATGATTAGAGCATTATTCCTCATAAACCACTGCGAAAAATAAGTGTAATCGTAGTAAGTTGTAAATAGACAGACAACTGACTTTCTTTGCAATGTATTTGCCTGTCTTTTTCTCAAGAGTCAAGAGTATAAAAGAAAATAGCTTTCTTCAGCAAACAAAGGAAAATCAACAGCTGTGTTCTGGATACAACAGTAAAGCAAAGTTCTTTAAGCAAAGCAGCAAATCAAACAACGTATCACAGCTCAGTCATGCTTTCGCTCTATGACTTTCCTTTGCTGTGCAAGCTGGCAGAGTTTTTTTCTTAAATGGTAAATTTTTCCCTAATGCTGTGTGTCAATTGTTATTTTCGAAATATACAAGTAAATACACTTATGATGTATAAAAATCACTTTATATTGGAACCACTACAGCCGCATGCACACAGGTTTATAATTTTATTTAAAAATGTACACTTTTGTCATCAATGTGGAGCAGTAGGGTAACTTTTTTTTCTCTTTAACTGTATCATGAGTATATTACAAATCTGTGCTGTATTCAGTTCATTCATTCTACATTTTATATATATATATATATATATATATATATATATATATATATCACATATATAGTTGTTGTATTTGCTAGTTTGTTGGTAACGCAATGTTAAATATTGCGGGTGTCGCGCAGTTGCGGGCCTTCAATGAGTGATGCAGTCAATCATTGCGAGGCCCGTAGGACTTAGGCTGCAATGAGCGCCTTGAGATGAGCTCCGCAGGTGCTCATCACGAGGCCTGTAAGATTTTTAGGCTGCAATGAGCGCCAAAGGTGCTCATTGCAGAGCTTGAGATGAGCACTGCAGGGGCTCATAGCGATGCCCATAGGACTTTGAGACTGCAATGAGCTCTGAAGGCGCTCATTGAAGGCTTGAGATGAGCTCCGCAGGCACTCTTCGTGAGGCCAGTAGGACTTTTAGGCCGCAGGTGCTCATCCCGAGGACAGCGGGACTTAGACATTGAAGATGGCCTCAAGATGAGCGCCATAGGTGCTCATCATGCGGTTCGCAGCACTTTGCTGCAATGAGTGCCTTCATCGCTCATTGCAGCTCTCGCAATAGTGCCTTTTCAGGGTTCCTCTAGGGGTCATCTGTCCCGTCAGAGATGTCATTTGCCCGATTACGCTACACCGATGGAGGATGGAAAGAGATTAAAGATGCCCATAGCCGAAGCCAGGAACGTAACTCAAGCCAGTAACAATTAACCTAAGTCCGTAACACTAAGGCCGTAACTCAAAAAACAGACAAAAAATAAATTACAAAATAAATAAAAAAAGTCACACACAACTCAGGAGGACAGCCAGGAAACCTGTGCGTGAGGTTGCAAGCTAATTTCTCCATATTTGGAAAATCGGCTATGCGAGAAAAAAATGGTGGATGAAAAAACTTAAATGTTCTCAAACAGGATAAAAATGAGGTCGAAGCCAGTAACACTTAAGTAACCCAAGCCAGTAACATTTAACCCAAGCCAATAACACTTACCTGAAGTCAGTAACACTTCACCTAAGCCAGTAACACTTAAGTCAAGCCAGTAACACTCAGCCGAACAACGCGAGGCACGCAGGACTTCCCGATAAGCGATAAAGGCGCGCATTGTGAGCCTTGCAGCGCTCTTGATGAGTGCAGAAGCTGATCATTGCAAAGCACGAAAGTTGTGGGTTGGACAACGCCTGCAATGAGCGGAAAAGCCTCTCATTGCAGGTCTTGCAATGAGCTCCTTTGGCCCGTAAAGTAGACGGGGAGAGGTTGGCAATGAGCGCCGAAGGTGCTGAGAGGGGGCAGAGCCTCACATTGTGTGGCAACCAGCATTGCCAAATTTTACATTTTATCGCCGTCATTTTTGACGGGCTAGTCGCTAGTATATATATATATATATATTTATCATTTATCATTTAGTGTATGGTGATTTAAAGAGTAAGAGAAAGCTCTCCAACGTACAGAAAAAGGATAGTACATTTATAAGCACATCTGAAAGTCTAAAAGTAAATTAAAAACGTATTACCTGCTCAGGTTTACCAGAAATACAGTCATCATACTGCATTTTGGTAGGACTGGGCGGGGACATGCAGATGAGATACAATTTACCTTACTCTTTGAATCCAAATTACCATTTTATACATGACTTTGAAGCATATGCTCACTGTATTAAACAGCTTTTAAGCCTTGCATTAAACCAGTGATTCCAAAGCCCATTTGAAGATTGCAAGGGACCTTTGCTGGCCTCAATGATTAATGTTATATTAATGTATAGAATGTGTGGATATGTATGACATACTTATATATATTAAATTAGGGGTGTGCACTACCTTATTAATCCTGAACAAAAATACAATTTAAAAGAAGTCTACAAAGAGCACATTAGTGAGATGTTTTTTTTTTTTTTTCTGGAATATTAACTCAGTGGGTTGCTCCTAAAATAATGTGATGTATTGCAAAACATTTTTGATTCTTTTTTCATCATACTGGATAAAACAGTTACATGTGCTGGTATTGCTCCGGATAACTGAGCTCACTGTGCTTGTTCCTTCATCTCTCTTTAATCTTTACAGTTTCTTGTGACTTTATCTTTCATCTTTATTCTGGTTCAACTTTTTTGTCAGCCACCTCTTGTAATTGTTACCTATTTTAACTTTTTTATTTGATCACAAGAGCAGTTTGCCAGGAGGGTTGTATGGCTATTAAAACTGAACACGACAGTAACATGCTTCAAATAACTGTGATATGTGTTGTTACACAACATTTCTGTTTTTTGAAATCTAAATTATCAAAGAAATTCCAGAAAACAAATTAAAACACAAAAATTAAAGGGAATAGATTTTTCATGTTTTTTCTATCTAACATTTTTATAGGATAACAAGTAATATTTTACATTTGTTGTAAAGTTTAATACAAGCACTTTTAAATCTATGTTAGAATATCAGGGTGTTCCATTACCCGACAGCAAGAACAAGTTATTATCTTACAGCCTTATTAAATTGTGATTTGGCTAATTGAATAGGGCTCTATATAAGCACAGAGCATATTTTTTTTACAGAAGTATTTAGTTAGTGAAGACCTTGCTTTTGGATAGAAGTTCACTAACTAAAAACTTCTGTAAAAAAAAATATGCTCTGTGCTTATAAAGAGCCCTATTCAATTGGCCATATCGCAATTTAATAAGGCTGTATATCTACACACACTAAGGCTCAATCACATTAATGGTGAGTCTAGCCTTGCAAAATAAAACACATGCAAAATATAGATCCTCAATCAATTTTCTCCAGATCACTTACTTAACAAGAGATCCCCTGGTGAGTTGTAGCTAAAAACAATACAGGAAATTGACAGTCCGCAATGGTCAGCTTCACATAATATCTTTTACCTACAAAAGTCTCATACTGAAGCCAAAAGTTATCCCAATCTGGATAGCAGAAGTGATGTCACTATGGAGGATGCAAGTATTCTATCAACCGCATAAATGTTATTACACTTACCATGTTTCCTGAACAATCAGGGCGTTCCCTAGAGAGGATTAGCGGGTCCCCCTATACCTATAATGGCACTTGTATCCATAAGTAAGGTTGTATGGGTTGTATGAGGGCTAGGTAGTTAAGTATTTTAGTGAGCAACTGTGTATTTTAGGAAAACTTTATTTTTCCATGAAGGATAAATAGTGTTTTATTTTCAAATATGTTTTATTGCAATTAAAACTAATTACAAATAATTAACAACTATATTGTAGGTATACATAGATACCGAAATGTTTTTGTTCTTTTATATAAATGTTCATAACATTAACAGTGATACATTAAAAATAAAAATGGTGGGATGAAGAGGGATAGTGGGATAATTTAAGAAATTATTCTCTTTTCCTACTCTTCTTCTTTTCTTCTTTCCTCTTATCTTATTCATTTATTTATTTTTGTCTATTTTCAGTGTCTAAATGTTCCAACAGGATATCCCTTTTTTTTTTTCGTCTGTAAATGTTGACATCATGTACATTGTATATATATATATATATATATATATATATATATATATATATATATATATATTATTATTATTTTTTTTTTTATCTCCTCTTTTGTGGGTTTATCTGATTTCCAATTTTGATAATTCTAGTGGCCAAAAATATTTGATTTATTAGGAGTTGTGTGTCTTTTGATATAATTGATACAGGCAATCCTAATAATGTCTCTTCTGGTTTTCTAGGGATAACTAGTGTTTTTAAGTGTTTTGTTTTGTGATTTAGATTAAGTTGTTTTAATATGGTTATAAATTCCCCTTTTGTGAGTTTGTTCAGTTAAAGTATGTTTTTTTCCGGTAATACTTCAATGCAAATGGATGTTTATTTTTTATACACTCACAGTATGTATTGTTGAGACTTGTGTGCAGTGGCGTACCTAGGGGGTGGCGCAGGGGGTGGAGCCCCCCAGCCGCCAGCTCTTGGGGGGCGGCACTCATGTGCCTTCCCCCAGGCTCTCTCCACCCACTTGTCTCTCTCCGCCCTCGCCCTTGTATCTCTCGAGGGAGAGGAAGGGGTAGAGAAACAATGGGGAGAGAAACGGGGGGAGAGAAACAAGGGGATGACGGGGGAGAGAAGCAAGGGGAGGAGGCAGAGAAACAAGGGGGAGAGAAACAAGGGGAGGAGATGGTAGAGAAACAAGGGGGAGAGAGACTTGGAAGAAACAAGAGTGAGAGAGACAAGAGCGGTAGAGAAACAAGGGGGAGAGAAACAAGGCATAGCAGATGAAACATGGGGGAGAGAAACAAGGGGAGGGAGACAAGAGGGAAGGGACAAGAGGGGAGAGAAATAAGAGTTGGGCGGAGAAGGAGTGAGACAAGGGAGAAGGGGGAGACAAGGGGAGAAACAGAGGAGAAGGGGAGAGACAAAGGTGGGGGAGAGACAATTGGAGAGAGAGAAGGGGGGGAGAGACAGGGAAGAGACATGTGTGGGGGGAAAGACAAGGAGAGAGAGAGAAAGGTGGGAGAGACAAGGGAGAAGGGGAGCGACAGGGGTAAAGGGAGAGACAAAGGTGGGGGGAGTCAAGGGGGGAGAGACAGACAAGGGTAAAGGGAGAGACAGAAGGAGGGAGAGGCAGAAGGGAGAGATAGAGAATGGAGAAGGCAGAGGAGGAGAAGGGAGAGGCAGATGAGAGAGAGGGAGAAGAGAATGAAGGGAGAGGCGAGGCAATAAGAGAAAGGAGAGAGGGAGAAAACGTAACGAGAGAGATAAGGGAGAGAAATAAGGGAGAGAGAATGGAAAGACAAAGAGAGAAGGGGGAGATGGATAGAGAGGGAGTGAAGGGAGAGGCTGCACAATGGCTCTTACAAGCACAGGTTGCACTTTGGTTCTTACAGACACAGGCTGCACTTTGATCCTTCCAGGCACATCCTGCACCTTGATCCTTTCAGACACATAGTGCTCTTCACTTCCTGGAGCGACAGGATGGGGGTGTCGCGAGCAAGTTGAGTTCCAAGACAATTTTTTTAAACTAAGTGAGGCACGTCGAGTACCGAAAACTATGAAAACCGGAACTGAAGTGTACAGAGGTACCACTGAATATATATATACACACACAAATTAATTAATAATGTTCTCTCCTCGGGGGCGTCAAACTTGGAGGCAGCCCCAGGCGACAAAAGCTCTAGCTACGCCACTGCTTGTGTGTATATTTAATTGATCATGATTCATGTAAAAATAATAACTTAATGTAAGAATTTCTTCCAAATTGGTAGTCAGCAAATCCCTAAAACCTAATACCTGCCTGTTAGCAAAATACAAACTGTTGAAATCTGCACTCTCCTCTACATAAATGCATTAAGGGGCAAATGTCTTGGAAAACATGATTGCGTCACATGATTGCATTAGGGTCTTAAGTGCACACTGTGACAAAAGGAACAGCTATATTTTAAATGAGAGTATTCACTCCTCATGCATGTATCGTGGCTACTAATGGTTCATTGGAATTCCGATGTCTATCATATATCCGCTATACAGACATGAATACTGAATGGAAGATGTCTACATTCCTGTAGCATTTCATTACAAAATCCATCTTGCATGTGTCATGTAGTGCTTCCATGCCAAACTGACCACTAAAACTTATTTGAAACTAACAGGAAATGTAGAGAGCATAGTCTGGTCTAACCTATGGGCTTGCAGAGGGCAAGCCTCCAAGTGCAGTTAAACTGAATACGAATGTGATGCAAGCAAATCATTCTTTCCATGCACATATAAAATAAAATAAGCTCTCTACAGTTCATACGTTTAATTTCCATCATGATGTGATAAAAATATTCAACATTTTTAAGACATATATGGCTAAAATATAATTGAGGGACTTTCTTTGTATTTAAGTGGAATAAATCCAATCAACTGCAATTTAATACACATTTACATATTTATATTATCTGACATCATATCTGCTTACCTTCTTATGGTTGGAAGCAGATTTTCACCTTGTTTAAATATTGCAAGCTGGATCATGTATATAGTATATCAGTTTGGTTGTAGAGCATTGTTTTAAAAAAGTAATAAAGCAGAGAATTACAGCTTTAGCTCACAGAAATAGCATATTATGCCATAGTGAAACCTGGAAATGACCAAAACATGAAATAGAAATACCATGTAAAGCTTTGCTTCAGGTTCATGTTTTTCTGTCACCCAATGAATAATTTATTCCTATGTGAATGGATTTGCTGCACTTTTATGAAGTGGGTTTCTACTTTACTCTTGGTTGAGAGGCTATTCTTTAAGTTTTACTGCATTTAGGTTTAGGGTAAATGGTTTACATATAGTGGATACTAATCTACATATATACAAGTTTGTGCTGTATGTTGGGTATTTTCCTAAGCAGCTAGGATCTTCAGATAAAGATATTTTGGTTAATGGAATTATTTATTTGTGAGAAATGTTATTTTGGGTAGGTTATTGCACATATTTATATACACAAAACACATTCAAGATAGTATAACTGATAATCAAATTGGTATAATATTTTATTGAAATTTGGTTAACTTTTGTGGTATATGATCACTTATCATAAACCTAGACTATAGAGATGAAAACAATGAAACGGTACACTTTATATATACCAACCATTGGGATTTTTTTGTTTATTTAAAGTCTAAGTGCCTCATTCAATTGTGATTTGGCCAATTGAATAGGGCTCTATATAAGCATATTTTTTACAGAAGTGTTTAGTTAGTGAAGACCTTGCTTTTGGATAGAAGTTCACTAACTAAACACTTCTGTAAAAAAATATGCTATGTGCTCATATAGAGCCCTATTCAATTGACCAAATCGCAATAGAATGAGGCCCTGCTTTATATGTTATTATCTCAAGCCTCTATTTTAAAATGAAAACACGTTTGTCATTAATGTGGAGCAGTAAGAAACTCCACGGCTGCACAGAGTTAAATGAGTGGGAGTTTGACCTGGCTTGGAATTAGGAGTACCTAATTTAATTATTCATTCAAATTTTTGCTATTAGGGAGGGGTTATTATACAGCTGTTATGTAACAGGAGGCTAGCCTATATCTACTACCTTGCCTCCCCCGCCCTGGTCAGTTGGGTCCAGATATCAGATTGCAAATCACCCATCATTCAGGCAACTAAGTAGTGATTGCTTCATCATTTATCTGGCCCATTCCTTGCTGGCTACTATTAGTCATTGCATTGGCCACTTACCTGAATGCCCAGCTTATGCAGGAGGACCCTGGCCAGGGGCCATGAATGGTTGACTTCTGCTGTCGAGCAGGCTAGGTCTCCTCTGCGGGGGGCTTCTCCCCCTGCTTCTACTCATTCTCTCTCACTCCGCTCCTTGAGTCTTCCCCCATGCATGACCTCTATTCATCCATTGCTGCCCCCTCCCATGGATCCACTTTTGCCCCCTTGGACAACCCAAGCCACACCCATCGGGCTTGCCTCCCCTCCCCTGGTCACTTGGGTCCAGATATCAGATTGCATATCCCGTTCCCTCCCTCTCATCCGAGTACTATCTTTTCTGCTTGCGTTGTTGCAAACAAAAAAATAAAAAATCATAACTACATTTTGCATATGACTTTGCTTTGTACTGTCACAGCTTTGGTGTGCGGGGTGCTTGCCCACAAGTGGTTAGCGAGCGGTGAGGTGCGCTCATTTTGGTTGTACTCCTAGGGCACGGGGTCCCCTCAAGTGTGTTATTGTTTATAATAAACAGAGCTGTGGCCTTTTTACGCCATACTATGTGCCAGGTCTTTATTGGTTCAATTACTATATGAGGGTATCCATATCGACAATGCACAGGTCAAGGTAATTTATTTTCTCCTCAACTGTACCATGCACATGTTACTAATCTGTGCTGTTTCAATATCCTTTGTTAAATCGAGATCTAAATCTAAGACAAATGTATTTCACGTAGACCAATGTATTTTTAAGTTGATGGACAACAGGTGAAAAAACACCATTAAGATGGTGTAAATTCACCCTAAGGCTTGCCCCATCCTTTGCAAATTGCAACGACCTTTGCCAGCTATCATTTCATACACTGTAGCATACTATTCGTAGGGAGATGTGGTGAAACGTGCCATGCTTTACAATACAAAAGTGGTAAAAGGCAGGGCTAAAAAGGTGCTCAAAAATAGTGTAGCTAAATGTTGACTCTCAGAAAAGAAGAGATTTCTATCAACAAAAAATGTATTATACTTTCCAAATAATCTATGAATAATAATTATAATAATAATAATTATTATTATTATTATTATTATTATTATTATATTTATAGTCGACATTTCTATATATACTTTACAAGCATAAGGGTATGCTATTTTTGTGTTACTTTATGCAATTTAAACAATAAAATATTTAATTGCATTAAATCTGTATAAATGTTCCAAAATAGATATAAGAATTTTAATTTAATAATATTTTAAAACATCATATTAAACTATGTGAGAAAATGACTTATGCCAATAAAAAAAGAAGCATGCTTCTATTAATTGCATTTCATTAGCACATTTGTTCAATATTTTAGTAAAGGTTATTCTTATTATTCAGTACATACACTATTTGGTATTTTGTATTCATCTCTTGCTAATAGAAAAATCATCTTAAAGTACATCAGAACATACAGTAATAAGGTGTAATGTCAAAAAGCAGGTGGCATATATTGTGTGTGACAGTTTTTAGGTGACAAATTCATCTGGGGTTGCTATGGTAACTTGTGGAAGTTATGCCTTAAAATATATTTAGGGTCATTTAAAGAGCTGGAATAAGGTGTCAGAGACTGCTGGAAAAAATATTGTTGAAAAAAAGAACATTTTTGAAATGCTAAGTACATAATTATCAACTCTTACAATTATCTCTCGCATTTTAGGCCTACTGTGCTTATAAACTATTTTGTACATATAATTAATGGTTTGCCATGATTTTGTGATTGTTTCTCTAATATTTTTCATACATCCCAACTTTCACTTTTTTGGGGGGATAGTCCTTCTTATAAGCGAAAGTCTATCTGATGCTCTTAGCCCCTAAAGGTCTCTAACAGAAGTCCCCAGGTGCCTATTTCTTCCCTTCTCTGGTTACTACAAGTGGTAATACTAGCGTAAAGTGTATATTTTTCCAAAATGTAAGCGTCCCTCTTTGGAAATGCTATACATGCCCTTAGTTTGTCTATATCAGTGTATACTTTGTCATAGTATTATTAAGACAACTGCCAGGGTGCACAATATATGGGGGCTTATTTGCACCAGTTGAAAGAAGCTGAAGTCACGCAAAGGGGGTACATACTGATTTGCCAAGGCTTAATAAAGCTTAACAGCAGACTATATAACAAATATACAAAATGTGCAGCTCCATTTCAATAGAATAATGGATGTATTTATGAATGTATATGTAATATAGCTAGTTATCCATATTATCAGATTTAACTTTATTGTTACCACACCAACACACCAACCGGGGGGTGACAAAATGACAGAAACACAATTGATTAATATTAAGGACCTATTAAGGAGCAGGCCCACCACTCACCTTTGGAATAGCTTCAGTTATTTTTTGACTGCTGGCATACAATGCCTCTAGTTCTTTGAGAGATGAAGCAAGTGGAAATTTTCTTTGCAAACTTGGCTCCAGAAATTCCCATAAAGGTTCAGTGATGTTTAGGCCTGGTCATTGGAAGGCAGTCAAAGGTGTTTGACTTCATCTTCATTCTATCTAGGGACAACACTGGAATATGGGATCATTGTGCGGGAACAGTGATGTTTGCTGTAAAATGTCCTCATATTCCATGACCGTTATAAGACCATGTACAGTAATCATCAGACCTAATGATTCCCATGAGATAAATGTCAATGCCACTATGGATCCCTTACCATGTTTAACAATTGGCAACATAAATTGTGGTTTGAAAACACTCACTGACTTCAAAATGTAAACCAAGTAGGAAATGGTATCAAAGATAACTCAGCAGACCATATTACTATATTTACATTGCTTAAGCGTTCAGGTTTTGTGCTCCTTATACTAGGTTATGCATCTTTTTGCAATGGCCTTGGATATAATAGATCTTTGAATGGTAACCCTGCCATAATTAACTGCTTTGTGAAGCTCAGAATGCCCATTTTTTTTATTTATTTGTTTGAGACTGGGCGATGGAGGTGCTGCTTCAATTCTGTGATCATTTTTGAGGCTTTACTTTTGTGTCAACTGTCAGCAACTATCCTGTAAGGCAGTGGTTTCCAATCCGGTCCTCAAGGCACCCCAGAAAGGCCCGATTTTTGATTTAACTGTGTGAAGACAGGTGAGAAAATTAGAGGCTCCTGTTGAATACCATCTGCCTCATGTGTTCACACTGTTAAATCAAATACCTGACCAGCCTGGGTTGCCTTGAGGACAATGGCTTGGAAACCACTGCTGTAAGGTGCCAGTCCCAGTCGGTGAGCTTCAATTTGCAACTTCTGTTCCTCTTAGTCAATGCAGTATGTCCATTTTGGGATATGCTGTCATTGTTTTTTAGACCTTTACTATTAACACATTAAATACTTTTCCAATGTTTGCGACTGATGGTCCTGCAATTCGGGCACCCACTGTTTGGAACTCTATTAGTTGTCTCATTCTGCTTTGAAAACTCACATTTCAGCTTACTAACTGTCAGATCTCTTTTATAGCTGACACATAGTGCTAATTGGCAGTCAACCTAATATGACTCACCTGTACAGCTGTATTTGTAATTGTGATTCAGTTACTTCCAAGTTGAAACTCCTTATTCATGCAGTGTTTCCATTATTGTGTCCACCCCCTGTATCTACTACATTCAGACTAAGAGCCCCATTCAGTTAAGAGATTTTGAGATCCGGTAGCCAGTAAGTGAAGTCGCAAGCTACTTTGCTATTCAATTGGCGTCTTTTTGCGGGCTCGGAATTGATTCCGAGTTCCAAGCTTGATAAAATGGTAATGCTTAAGCTTGCAGCCTACAGCCTCCAGAAGCCTTTGAACTGTCACTTTCGCAAGGCTAAAATCACAAATCGCTATTCAATTGCTCAATTTCCCCAAGCCCGCAAATGTATTCACACCCGTAAATGGCAAATGAAGGAGAAAATTCTATGAGTGCTAGAGAGGACCCACAAGGGGGTTAAAAACCTATTCGTAGCACTGTAAATGCAAATAAAAATTCAATCCTGCACTGTAAATAACGGGGAAAGAAATTATATACATTAGAATTAATTGCACAACAGTCTCAAGCTTGCAAATCGGCAGGAAATAAAAAATATTTTTACGTGTCATTTCGGGGTTCACTTCGATCTCGGGGATCAATGATTTAATACATATCAGGCCACCCATATGGAATAGAACAGTATTGGCAAACATTTTTTATAATTCTTTATTTGGCGAGTCGGACCACCCAACCTACTTGATTGACATGTACCCTTCATGTTTTACTACCGTAATTATGACAGTCTGCTTAATTGATCATGTTCCTGCCCAGAACTGCACTGAACATGGTTTACGGTTTTGGCTTGGGGCCCGTAACTTGCAGCCTTGAGCAATTGAATAGCATCGCAATCGGAGACCAACGTGAGCCCACAACTTACTTGCAGACATTCGGCTGTTTGCGATCAAGTTGTGAGTCTCGAATTGAATGGAGCCCATACTCTAGAGCAGTCGTGAGCAACAGGCATCCCCTAACTTGTTCTCGTGTTGCTGCCAGCTTATTTTCTAGAGGGAAAGAGTTTGAATCTCTTCAACAATACACAGTCCATTTTTGCTCTCTAAAACTAGCAAGTAATCCCCAGGTGTACTCCTAAATACTTCTGTTTGTTATCTTTACCTCTATTTCCAATTAATTTGTTTCCTGCAGTGATTTTACCATTTTGCTTTTGGGTAAAATAAAAAGATTTATAGCACAGTGAGGCCCTTTTAAGAACTAAGAGGCTGCAATGAAAATGAATTAAATGAAATAGGTTGCCCTTCACTTCTCTAGAGGGTCAGATTCTAAAAATATTAATTTGATTTTTTCCAGTCAAAATCTATTATTCATATATGTTTGGAGTTTTTGCAGAAACAAGACTAGAATACCCAAATCTTATGTAGAAACAATGATTACCAATGCAATGAGTAGATAATACAATTCAGACTAAAATACAGTGTCAAATCTGTGATTGTGAACATATGGGACTAACATAATTAGACACAATACCAAGAGTGACAAGATGTATTTTTACACAGACTTAGCCTTCACCTTCAGTTTGTGTCAAATTTATGAATTCAAGAACTCTTATAATTATGCAGACATACTATATTGTGATTCAGCTAACAAAAAATAATCATTTGCCACTTGACATTCCTGTTGAATTTTAATAAAATTTATAAAATACAGACATGTATCTCAACATTTCCAGAGACAACATCAACACATAATATTAAGTTCTGTTAAGAGAACGAGCTTCATGCAAAAGTCAGATTGAAAATAAAGCCTGGTTAAATGTTATTCAGTACATTTTTCGTTTGCTACACAACATTTGTCTTTATGCAGTAAATCACATAACAATTTTCTTTATAGCCCATTTTCTCTCATTTTCAGTGCTGCACACTCAGCTAGTATTTAGAAAGCACTTTTCTTCAATACTCTGTTTTTTCCTACATAGAGCATTTAATTCTTAATCTTGCATACATAAACCTGAATGTTTTAGAGCTCCTACGAGACACACATTTAATGATAACTTCATGTCATGTGTATATACTTTTTCTTGGTTCAGTACTAAATTCCCCCCAAAGGCAGAACAGAGATACTCTCCCAAGATTTTAACATGATTCTAAAACATTTTGCTTAAATGTAATATTGTTTTTGGCTTTGTTGAATATAACTGATGATATAAAGTAATTTATTACAGAAAAGAAGACAGCCAGCAACTGAGGACTTTAGGGCCGTAAATGTGGCCCCTCGCGAAGCGAGGGGTCGCATTTGCGGAGGTGGAGGCTCCCACGTTGACCGCAAAATTTACGGACTTAGCATCCACAAATACGAGCTGCTGGACTTAGAAAAATAAACATTACGACCTCGCAAAAATACGACCTTAGCACCCGAAACACGAGCACATAAAAACATTAAAAACACAATAAACACACACAACAAACACATAAAATCCTTACTCACAGCAAGGGGGGGGGGGTACCAAGGACCTCTGAAAGTTAAGTTACACCTCAATTTAAGTCGAAATACAAGAGTTTAGACGCCTGAAATCCATTAAGCGAGAGAAAAAATGGCCACCGAAAAACCCCGAAAACGAGGCTACAGGACCCTAAACAAATAAAACACCATGACACACATACGGATTTACAGAAAAAGCCGGAAGAGGTCCAAGAACAAGGACCCAAAATCAGCTAAAGCCGCGTAACACACATTAGGCGCCATTTTACAACACTAACTTAGACAATGCAGAAGTACACAGGTACCCTAACGGATTTGCCTCGCGCACGCACACTATTACACTACACACTGCACACATTCATGACACTTACACAGCAGCTCCACAGCACTGATGCTGCATCAACATGAATACAGATTGCCAGCTCTTCAACACAATGCTTCCTGCATATATTACTTCAAAATAGCTAAAGTATATTAATTTATTATTTCATTCATTATTTCATTAACATACAAAAAAAAAAAAAAACGCTGTTACAGCTCGATTTTTGTTCTCATATCAGTTAATCAACACTTGCTGTGTATTTTTCTTATATACCAAGGGGAATTCTAAGCATCCATGTACTATAAAGGGGGTTATGCTTGTAAAATGTTTTCACTGCCCCTCATGGCGACCAGGGTTATTCCTCATTATGCTCAGATACATTTAGAGATCTATTAGACCCACACGTGTCAAATGTTACACCAATCAAATCATATTGTAGGTATGATATCCAAAAGCCAGATACTTTTCTAAGTATTGTGCATGCCACCTTGATTTTGCCTCTTTATTATTAGCCATTATTCTTAAATTAGATCATTATTAAAACACTGAAGACCATACTCTTAAAGATATATGGAAAGTTCATGGATTACAAATGCATCTGACAGAGGAGAATCAGTAGTGTATGCAAAAATGTTTTGCATGAAAACATTCCAGAACAAACATTAACAAACTTACCCTGAGGTGTGCAAACTTTCTTCAGTTTTGTGGCAGTTGATTTTCAGAAGGGTGCCCCTTAAAATCCAAGTTAAATTAGCATAAAATCCATAATGTGTTGTGGCCATTCAGAGGCAGTTAAACAATGTAACAGTGTATGGGGCTCAGTCTATACAAATCCCACGATGCTCTCTCTCTCACCTCTGTCCCTGACTTGCAAGCAAGAGTTAGTGAAGTTTCAAAATGCTAGGATATATGGGAACAGACATGGAGCAACATTTCCCTTTTTTAATAGTGTGTCACTAATAAATATACATGCATGCATATAGTGTTGTGGTAGCACAATTTAAGGTGTAATTAGAGTAATAGTAAAGACTATTTCCGTGAAAAGTTAGATGGTGTTTTCAGAAAACTTGAGAGCTATGATAATGTTCAAGATAGAGTAAAGGGCCATTTTAGGTGTTTACTGATGTTTATTTGCAGTATGAGAATGCTAGAAGCAGGGTTAGGTTTTCAATGTAGTATATGAAGTAGTTCATGTATTGTTACAGAGCAGGAGCATAAATAATATTTAAGTATGTTGCAGTGTCAAGAAAGATGAAGTCAAATAGGTATCAGGTGAATTACAGCAAGGATATTGTCATTTCAAGTTAGTAGTAGAAGTACATTTTCTTGGTGTAGTAGTAGGAATAGCATAGGTATGGACAATTGCTAGTCTAGTAGGCAGATTAGAGTACAGCCAGGGTAGTTGTAAGTCTATAAAAAGAGTAGAGACATAATAAAGTGTAAGACTGATTTGTTGGAAGAAATCATCTTTAACTGTAAGTTGTAATTGAAGCCTTCGCAAACAGCTTTATAGCTCCTAGAATGCTTAACTATTTTGCCTACCTGTACTCAAGAGCTATTAAATATTCCCCCATCCTCCATCACCCTTGGAATTTCCCTTTCTTTCAGCAGCAGCTTAATTCATACTCTCATTGTGTCCTCAATTGACTACTGCAACTCCATCTTAATTGGCTTTCCTCTAAACTGCCTTTTTGCCACTCCAACTATCCTAAATGCTTCAGACAAGCTCATTCACCTCACTCAATGCTCTTCTAGTCCCTACAAAGATTCCCTATCATATCTGTACTAATTTCTAATCTTAACCTTATCCTATATTGTCCTCAACTGTTTTGCACCTCCCTGTATCTTAACTCTTGTCAATATATACACTCCAACCCTCGCTTTGTGATCTGCCCATGATCTGAACATTTCAGCCCCAGTCGTTACACTGTCCCATACCCGCCTACAGTTCTTCTCAAGGGCTGCCCTTATTCTTTATAGTTCTTTAGCTTGCTTCATTAAACTCTGCCCTAGACTTCAGAAATTCAAAAGTTCCATTTCAGAGAAGCATACCACTTCAGAGAAGCATACCACCTCAACAACTCCACTATTAACTTCAAACAAGGCCAGATAATCTGGTTCTCTCACACATATATCTACCTAACATATATCCATCAACCAGTCCCCTCACCACATGTCTCTACCACCCATATTACCTCTTAGATTATAAGCTCTTTGAGAACAAGACAATAATGTACCAATGTCTATGTACACACTTGCTATATTGTTTTCACTGTATTCAAATGTATGTGAAATGTAAAAATGTTTATCCATGTGTTTGCTACTGAATTAGCTAGCACATTACAATTAAAATATGATATGATAATTATAATACCCCAAACCACAGAAGATGTCACTTAAGGGCTCACTAGTTTTACTATAAAGAATTTGTTGTCAAATGCAATCAAAGCCTTTCATCAAGAAAGGTGACTAGAATTAATGTAGGTTAGACTTACAGGAAGAATCGGTGTGAATTAGACCTCTCTCATATACTAAAGCACTTTCACTGAAAACTTCTTATTTTCCCGTTCACCATTTTTAAACTGTGTCTGGAAGTACAGCCCATCTCCATGCATTCTGCCAGTAAACAGGTGCAGTAAATAAGCACCTGCAGGGAAGTATTTTACATGATTGGAGGAGCTCTGGTCCAAAGATGGTTGGAAAGCAAGTACTTAACTATGTAATGTTTTTCTAAAATATCATTTTTTTTATCTCAATAAATTGAAGAAATATTAATACTGATCTTTACTGCTTATAAATAATTAGTGAGATCATTAAAAAGGTTCTGTAGACTAAATGATTTGGTAATTTAGAAGAAAATGTGCCTGTCATGACCGATTTTGGGGCAATGATGGGACCCCCCTCCCCCCTGCACCCCACAAGTAACTCTGTTTTTTGGGACTCTATCACATGTAATTGTTAATACCCAAGTCTATCAAATGGACATGGGATGTGTTTTAATGATTGTGTCAATTTGTTTTTCAGTTATGTGTTATTTTTCCCCTTTATGTATTATGTTAATAAGGTTGTTTGGGTCAATGTATACAGTAAATAATGTATTGGTGCTAGAAGTAGGCCTAGGATATGCTTATATACTATATATAAAGTTACTATAAAGGGCTAAATTTTTCTACAAGAATGGTGTTCAGAGCCAGCCACGCGTGCATCCTCCCTGGCCTCAGATAGCCATAAAGGGACAGGTTAGTTTATGGCCCTCTGTAAAATTAGAGCCAGAAACTAGAGATGGGCGTTTAGCTATAGACCTCGGTGATGGTGTTTTGTCATATCAGTAAAATGTATCTGAAGAGAAAAATAAATTGAGCCTGTCTGTACTACTCAAAGATACATGTTGCATGCTTCTTACAACCTAAGAAAAGTGGTCTGCTGGTGCCTGCCTCTTTAGAAATGCTCATACCTGAACTGTTTGCTGGGCTCTGATATATTAAACGCAAAAGGCACAGGCCCTCAAATCCTTGGGATCCTCGTCACAGTGCCCATCTAAGGATAGCAAAAATCCTTTTTTTTGGCTAAATGTGTAATTCATTCTAAATGTTTATGTTGAATTGTGAGCTTTATGTTTAATACAAAGTAATTTTACTGAATATTACGCCTCAAAAGCAGCTTGGTCTTAATGCATAGATTTGCTGTTTGTTGAGTTCACATAACTCCATTTGCTTTGTTTGTATTATCCCTGTGCAATGCAGGGAATCTCTGCTTGACGAACACCAGCTTAGAAAGGTTAATTGTTTAAAAGGAATGTATGCTTTAAAGTATGTTCTGAATTGAGAAATTCTAAATAAGCTGTGCGAGATTGTTTCTAGTAATTTTCAATAGGAGTAAAGGCATATCAATTTTGAAAGCATAGCATTTTAATACTTGAGAATCAACACTAAGCACGTTAACAGCATTCCCTTTTGTTTAAGTATCACATTGATTATGACCTCAAGCAGAATTCTCCAGCGTATGAAATTGCTAAACAAGATTTTATAGATATGATAATTTAATTATTAATTAGAGAGGTGATAATTAACCTTCCAATATACACATTAACTATAATCTTACTGATTATATCTCAACATATATTATTTTTATTTTTGTTGTATGACATTTATTAGTGAAATGTCACTGCTCCATGTATTTGTTTTAGTTCAAGGATGCCATGTGTATATAAATGATATAATAGTGTTTATATTTTCAATTCAAGATTCTGACCTTCAGTCCTATCATCAGGCTCTTAAATAGTTTCTTATTCAATGAACAGGTTATGAATGGGAACATTTTAGCTCTTCTGCCTTTGTACCTGGTGGCAGCCGAGTGCCATTCCATATTGTCCACATGCTTTACTTTAGTTTATAACATCTGCCTTTAGAAACTAGCACATAGACTCAGCAGTCTAGGAGCTGTTGGTTTATAAAGGCTGCTGCTCACAAACACCACTACAATTGCATCTATTGTGATTGCATCTATTGTGATAGTGTAACTCTTAAGGAAAATGGGCAAGTGGATTACATTTAAGACTGTTTTCCATTTACTAAAGAAAGAATCGAAGGAAGAGGGCATTTGAATGACACTGAACAACTGAGCAAACACAGCTGGTTGTAAAATGAGTGGTGTAATAAAGCATACCGAGTTTGAGGATGTCAGGAATATTAAAAGTAAAAAAAACTAAGCAGAACAAAATGTTAATGTGAACTCTAGGATAAAATCAAAAGTTATGCAAAGAGCACTGGAACACGCATTACACGAGTTAATTTGTTTTTTGATTAATGAACGGGTAGCATTGATATGTAGTTGTGCAGTTCAGCTGAGTCTACTGTTAGTACAATAAGTATCTACAGTATAAACAATGCAATAAGGTATTCCATTCCATCAAAATTCATCTATGACTACCAGCACACCTGACACCTCTACTCTGCCCCACTTTTACTTCCACAACGTAACTTCCTTCTACGATTATATACCTGATCCTCAATTATGAGATGATTTCAGATGTTCTCCAACATCACCTCATAGTCCACTAAACCTAAAGAATTCTATTGTATACACAAACACCTCCATAAAAAACATTCATTCATTCCAATACAGTAATCATTATTCAAATGTCTGAAAAAGAATGACTCCATGACTCCATGTCAAAGCATTTTTTAGGAAACTGCATTCAATATCTTCATATACAGAATTAAAATGTATTGTTCAGCCAAGATGAAAAGCAATTAAAACTATTATCATTCACCAAACAGTATATAGTCACTATATGGTGTCAACTGTTTCTAGCCATGATGAAATATTGAGTGATCTGTTATAATCAGATTGACCTTTCTATGTTCTATGACTACAAGTGTAATATGAGGTTAGCAGTCAAGCCACAATATAATAGCACAGATTACAGAACTGGGCCCGGAGAAAATCAAATTGAATGCAATAAATGGTACCATTTACCACATGTAAATATTAATTCAGTCCTAAGAGCTACTGAAAGTTTAAATATCAGGTATAATCAGTTTTTTTATTAATATCTAGTAATTTAAAAGGATTTCTGATGCAGTAATGTTTGTATTACATTTATATACACTATAGTTATAGATGGCATCACAGATGTTTTCAAATTTCTTATTACAGCTCCCTAAAACCCTTCCGTAATTTCTTACTATTCTGTGTTTTCTTTTTATTTCTAACCTCAACCATGTAATATAATCAAGGTTGAATAGTTAATTAAGGAGAGTGTGGTCATAAAAGGGATTTACATATTTATTTAACTGTTTTATGGATGCTGCATGGGTCCTCAATATATTTAGAGAAACTGCTATGAAGCTGGTCCCCTCTTTTTCTGTTTGGTCACATGTTTTTGTCCCACATCACAAGTCAGGCAATGGCAGAAAGAAATGGTCCTAGAATCGCAAGCAGCAATGCGCCGGGGTGAAAACAGAGGCCATTTTACACAAAAGGCACTCACAGACAAGGGTTAACAGTGGTGTTTTATGTATAAATGTGGCAAGGGAAGCTTTTTCTTAGGTTTTATTCATTCTTTTGTATTTCTCCTAAGTGACATAATAATAGAGCTCTTGGGAATTTGGTACTGAAAAACAATTTATATATATATATATATATATATATATATATATATATATATATATATATTTGTATATATATACGACATGTATAAGAAAAATGCAAATGCACTCCAGAGGTCTTCTTCAATCCATTTTTTACATCATACCAAGAGTCAACCAAACATCTGACATTTGCATTAGCCTTGATAAAGGTCCACAAAAGACCAGAATGTCAGTTGTTTCTTGATATGAAGTAAAAAATTTGATTGAAGAAGACCTTTGGAGTGCATTTGATTTTTTGCAGGATTTATAAATGACTATATGGGTCATAAAATCATGATATATACCAAGACACTGTGGAATAATTGATGCCCACTCCTTTATTTTATAGATACTTAGGAGCGAGGTAGATTTTGTAAGATATTTTTTGGGGAGAATACCGGTTCCCTTTATGTGCATTATTACTGTTTGATTCTAGAAAAATAGAGATAGACAGAGGTTTGAGAAGACACTTATTTGTGCCATAGTATCAACCCCAGCAGCATGGTAGAAAATTAACATTTTAAACGTTAATTAAAAATGCAAAAAACTCTGAGCTACAATATAATAATATTGTAAATGAGCATATGCTTGCTGTATTACATTGGATTAACACTCATTATTTTTCATTTGTGGTCACAATAAAATTCTGCTCTTTCTGTATGCATCATAATCATCGCAATAAACATAGTTTAACAATATCAATATTACTTATATGATTTATTTGTTTATGGGGAAAATGAACAAGTAGCATATGGTTTTTAATATTGTTCTTGCGAAACAAAATGTGTTAATACACTTTTATTTGCTTTTTTTTTATAGGATTCTTATTTACTCTACCTTACTATATTAAATGTCTGTATCCGTTTCAAAAGGCAAACATGTTTTAAGAAAACCTACAAGCAAAATCTTGCAAGAGTTTACTTTGTCAATGTTTGAATTGTTTTGAAAGGCTTGAGATTTATATTTGAAAAATAAATTATTTCTAACGCTAGCTGTGTTATATATGATCCTATAAATGAGCAAGGTTTTAACACTTTGTCTTGCTATTAAAATATCTCGGCATCAAAAAAACGAAACATGGCCAGTCCACAGAAAAGATTAATAATATCTGAAAGCAATTTGGGGTTCCCACTGGGGCAGCTATTCTTGTCCCCATCCTTACTCAATGTCTTTCAACAACAAAGTCCACCATGAAAACTATGCATTTCTTACATTGCCATACTCTTGCTTTTGATTCAAAGGAACAATCAGATATGGCTGATTTCTGAAGACAGTTCACAATGTGAAGGTTTCATTCGCCCCCAGTGACAACCATCATGAGGAAACATTTTAGGCACTGACACTAGAGCCCTAATATTTCAGAATCTGAACATTTTGCCTTTGATTTTAGACCAACTGCTGAGTATTCACATTACAAAAGACATGGCATGAAGAAGCTGCACAACACAAATGTGTCCAGAGAGGGGAATAAAGCTAAGGCCTTAGAGATTATAAATGAGCACTGCTGGGATAATATATAGATAAAACGAGGAGGAGGCTAACCTAATCCTCATAGGAAACTAGCCTAATTATACAAACTGCCCAACTGACACTAACCACACCATGCTATCTATAGTAGTATGCAGCACTGTAAATACCCATGACACCCACTTCAGACATAAAGCATGTTATCAGATAATAAAAATCTACCACATAGTCATATCTGGAAAATTCTGCAAAAATATATTACATTAAATAAACAGGATTTGTTTAGTTGGTTATTGTTACATTTGTAAATGATGGTATATTGTTATAGTTATATAGAAATTACATACAATATACTGACCTTATTTAATATGTCTTTATTTTTAAAGATAATGTATAGTAGAAGTAAAAAGCTCAAACTAAATTAACAGTGGGACATATATATCAAGAAACTTTGGTAACGTATTACAAATCATAAGAAAATTAAATAAAGTATTAACTATGTGTGTGAAATCAGCTTTATTATTATTATTATCTTTATTTATATCGCGCCAACATATTCCGTAGCGCTGTACAGGTGGTTAGTACATGGCAAAAAACAAACTTAACACCTTAAAGAATAGAGGGCCCTGTTTTTGAGCATATAATCAAATGTACATAGTGCTTGTTTCCAAGACACGGACACACAAATGAAACTCGCAAACTTACAATCTAAGGGCTTTGTCTATACAGCTCCCGGTAGACATATACAGTATATCGTTTACAATGATATTTGATGCATACTGTAATATTGCAAATATTGTACAAGTTATTTGATATAATAAAAAAAACAATATTTACATCTATATACAGTAATTATTATTTATAAAGGTAGAGATTATCATTTCTGCCAAAATATATTTGTGTAATGGACACTATTTGTCTTATTATAAAATATAACTGTGGTTCAGTAATTAAAGTCCAGAAGATATAACACTCATTATAATTTTATAATTAATGCATTTTTTCACTAAGATACAAATGTATAGTTCTGAGTTATGATTAAGATGTCATATAATTGAAGATACTGCAAACATAGAGAATTAACACAGGAATAACATTTGCATGCAATTTGAATGCTATGTTGTATTCAAATTACCAAAATAAATGTATATGACCATTACATATCTGTTTACTAGGCATAAAAAAATTGTGTTCATTGACCCAAATGGGTCAATATAATATTTAGGTCCTTATTCACCAAGATTCTTGAAATATGCAAAGTGGTTCTGCTAGGGGGCTAAAGCTATTTTCTATGGAAAATTAAAATAAAATTGCAGTTACAGCATTAATAAGCCACTTTTCTACTTATACAAGTTTTAGTGAATTTGGCCCATAGTTTGACTGTGGAGCCAGTGCTTTATTTGTATGTTTAGAGCACAATACAGTAATACTTTTAGCTCCTATCTGCTTGTTACTCTGCATCTAAAGCTGTATATGTTGGACAGTTTTCATGCCCGTGCAATGCTATGTACAGGGACATAAAACATGTAAAACTACTTGACAGTGTTGACAAATATTGTAGCCTTGCCATACAGACAGTGTAAAAACCTTTCTTTCTGTGTCTACCAACAAAATCACCGGGGTTAAATGACAGAGCTCTGCTGGCTATTTGTCTGTCAGTGAGAGTTGTAAATTGCAGCCTGTCTCCAGGATAGTGTTTAGGCACATTCTGAGATTAATGGTTTTGCATAGACACTTTGGACTCCAAGTGATTTTGAGATGAACTCCATCAAGCAGACCTTTCTAATCCCAGCTCAAAGTTATGCCGTGCAAAGTTTTACATCCATATCTTGATAGAAATCATCTCGATTTCTGTGGAGCATTCAGTGCTGTCCTTTGTAGATTGTGGAAGAGCTGTTTTTATTCTCCAAGCAGAAAGTAGCAATTAATCCTAGGGCTGGCATAAGTATTCTTTTCATCTAATTAATTATCAAGCGACTATATTAATTAAAATATTTAGCATTTAATTTTTCTTTAATTGATACTGTACAAAACAGCTGTGTTATGGCCAGGTGTTTTATTCTACAGTGGCAATGTTTAAAATGCCTCCATATAAGGATGGTTCATGCCAGAATAGGCAACTATTAAAACATGAACATTTTCTACAGGCCACATATATAAATTTACTCCTTAGAGGAGCTGTGTGCTATGGCCCACTGGAGAAGGAACTGGCAACCAACTACAGTATCTCTGCTATGAAAGCCAAGTGGATCAGTATGACCATGGGCATAAAGATGTGCCTGGTGTGTTATGGCCCATGAGGTCATGGAGAGTCAGATACAACTGAATGTCAAAACAAAACAAAAAAGATAAGCCATTAATTACTGATAAGTCTTAAAGGCCACAAAGGCATCTCATCCATGCAGATGACTGCACAAAAATACGCTATACTTGTTCAAAGTTCATATAATTGCATGGAAAACAGTGATCAGTGCCTCAGGCACGTATCAGTTATTAATGGCACTGATCTTAGTCATGGTTTGAACTTGTTATTGTCATCCTAGAGTTTTAAATGATACCATATTTGGAACTTCCACTGTGTCATTTTAAGCATATTGGTAGCAATCCTATGGATTCAGTCTCTCTCTTTTTTTTTACTCATAACATAAGGTATATGCTTGCTAATGCCAGAAGCTTGCTAGGAAAAATGGGAAAGTTAGAATTATTAGCAATTAATGAAAAATGGGATTTAATAGGCATTACCGAAATGTGGTGGGATGAATCTCATGACTGGACTGTTAATCTGGATGGTTATAACCTATTTAGGAAAGATAGAGGCAATGGTAAAAGAGGAGGAGGGATTTGTCTGTATGCTAAGCCTGATTTTAAGCTTATTGTCAGAAAAGATATTTATGGTGGACCTAGTGATAAAGTTGAATGTTTGTGGGTAGAGTTAAATAGCGGAGCAGCAAATTCCAAATTAATGTTAGTAGGAGTATGCTATAAACCCCCAAATATAGATGAAAGTGAGGAAATACAATTATTGTTACAGATTGGAAATGCAGCTAAGCATGGGCAAGTTCTAATAATGGGAAATTTTAATTAACCTGAAAGAAACTGGATAAATGAGACCAGCAGTTCAGCAAAGGGGAGCAGGTTCTTGAGTACAGCCAGTGATCACTATCTGCACCAGGTTATACAAGAGCCTACTAGAAATGAAGCTATCTTAGATTTAGTCATCACAAATAATATTGATATAGTGCCAAATGTTGGAATAGGGCAACCTTTGGGAAACAGTGATCACAACACAGTCTCATTTGAGATTGAATTAAAAAAACAAAACTGTAAGGGGCCAACAAAAACTCTCAAATTTAAAAGGCAGATTTTAACAGTCTAAGGGTAGCAATACAAAGTATATACTGGACAAAGAAATGACAGGTAAAAATAGTGAACATAAATGGTCAACATTTAAATCCTTACTAAATATACATACTTTTCACCATATACCATGGGAATAAAAGTAAAAGGAGTAAATTACATCCCATGTGGCTTAACAATGATTTAAAGATCAAGATCCTAAGTAAAAAACAGGTATTTCAATTATACAAAAAAGACGGAGCAGAGACTGCTTTACAGGAGCACAAGGAAATCAACAAGGTTTGCAAAAGGGCTTTTAGACTGGCTAAAATAGAAAATGAAAAATTTGTTAAAATGAGAGTAAACTAGCCCTAAAATATTTTTTAAATATATTAATGGGAAGTAGGTCAGGAAGGAAGCTATAGGGACATTACAATGTGACACAGGAGTCTGAAAATTAGTGACCAGGAAAAGGCAGATGAGCTAAATAGGTTTTTTTCTTGAGTATACACAAGGGAGGTATCAGTGGTTGGGACACTGCAACATAATGGGGCTACACTACCTTTGCCAAATAATTGGTTAACACAGGAAGTAATCCAAAAGAGGTTGGAAAAAATAAATGTTAATAAAGCCCTGGGTCCTGATGGAATACATCCACGGGTACTGAGGGAACTGGTTTCTGTAATAGCCAAACCATTCTTTTTAATTTTTCAAGATTCACTCAACACAGGGTCTCTACCAGATGACTGGAGAAAAGCAGATGTGATACCTATATTTAAAAAGGGAGCAAGAGCAAATCCGGGGAATTATAGACCAGTGAGCTTCACTTCTGTAGTGGGGAAGCTTTTAGAAGTGTTAATAAGGGATAATATACAAGAATATGTCTATTTGAACAGGATTATAAGTAGGAGTCAACATGGATTTATGAGGGATAGGTCATGTCAAACAAATCTAATTAGTTTCTATGAGGAGGTTAGTAGGAACCTGAATCAAGGCAACTCAGTGGATGTAGTCTTTTTGGATTTTGCAAAGGCTTTTGATACAGTGCCACATGGAAGACTATTGTGCAAACTAAGAGATACAGGAATTGCAGTAAATATCTGCTCATGGATTGAGAGCTGGCTAAAAGACAGGAAGCAAAGGGTTGTTGTAAATGGAACATACTCCGATTGGACTAATGTGGTAAGTGGGGTTCCTCAGGGTTCAGTATTAGGTCCTCTCCTTTTTTACATATTTATTAATGACTTAGAGGTGGGATTGGAGTGTGGTGTCTCCATTTTCGCTGATGACACGAAGTTGTGCAGGGTAATTAAATCAGATAATGATGTGCTTTCCCTCCAAAGGGATTTACATAAAATTGTGGAATGGGCATCTAAATGGCAGATGAGATTTAATATGAATAAATGTAAAGCTATGCATCTGGGAAGGAAAAATAGCCATGCAATTTATAATCTTAATGGAGCAAATCTAGGTGTATCAGATATTGAAAGCGATTTAAGAGTGCTTGTGGACAACCACCTAGGTAACAGTGCTCAAAGCCAAGCAACATCTGCAAAGGCAAATAAAATATTAGCATGTATTAAGAAGGATATTAGAAGCCAGGGAAGCATATATAATTCTGCCACTATGAAAATCTCTAGTACGCCCTCATTTGGAATATGGAGTAAAATTTTGGGCACCACTTCATAAAAATACATTTTAGAGCTGGAAAAGGTACAGAGGAGGGCAACAAAACTAATAAGGGGAATGGAGGGGCTAAGTTATGAAGAAAGAATAACCAAATTAAACTTATTTTCTCTAGAAAAAAGGTGTCTAAGAGGAGATATGATTGCCATCCAGGGTCAGTATAAAGTTTTGTCAAGGGAGCTTTTTGTGCCAAGACGTTTTCAACTGACAAGAGGACATCCCTTGAGGTTAGAGGTAAAAAGATTCCACCTTAAAGAAAGAAAAGGGGTCTTCACAGTAAAGGTGGTTAATCTGTGGAATTCTCTACCAGAGGAGGTGGTGACAGCGGATTCGATAGATAACTTTAAAAGTGGACTGGATTTATTTCTAATTAAAAAGTGAATTCAGGGTTATCATGGATATTTAGAGAGACAGTTTTGATCCAGGGAGAAATCCAATCGCCAGTATCTGGGGTCAGGAAGGAATTATTATTTTTTTTCCCTTTGAGACGATTGGCTAAGTCTCACTTGTTTTTTTTTCTGTTTGCCTTCCTCTGGATAAATTAAAATTAAAAATTAAATTTAAAAAAATAATTAAATAATTGAGTAATAATTAAATTACAACTAATTCATTAATATTTAATCCGCATATTGCAGATCAGAGGAGATCTTAAAAGGTTGAACTTGATGGACTGAAATTTTTTTTTACAACGTTAATTACTATGTAACTATGTAACTATGTAAATATATATATATATATATATATATATATATATATATATTAATATATATATATATATATATATATATATATTTATATATATAAATATCCAGGTATAGGTACCTTATCTCTTCTTGTAGTAATGGATCTGTCCTTCCTTTCCTCTCTGTCCCTTCCCACCAGTTCCTCAGTAGCTTCCCTCCACTCCTCTCCTTTTGGCCTCGGTGTATTCATACCCGGGTCTCACGAGATCTTGCAAGATCTTGTGAGACCCGGGACCCGGGAATGAGATAGTAGGCAAACGGACAGGAGGTGAGGGGAAGCTGGTCAATGGATGGTCAAATGTTTAACCTGGGGGGGGATTTGTCCCCCTTGTCCCCAGCTCCCCTGTTTCTACGCCTCTGGGCGCAAATAACAGCAAATTTTTCCATTGATTTTTGCACTGACAAAATATTATGAGTGACTCCTTTTCCCTTTTACAGCAAAACCCTATTCCATTGAGACTTTACAAATCACTCGCAAATTAGGACAGAGCCGTAACATCAAAAATCTGAAGAATAAATTACGGGTACTAAACACCACTCACAATGGTTTTAAAACCATTGCTGAGTGCTGGAGCAGTACCAAAATACAATAAAAAAGCATGAAACCTTATCACATTTTGACATTTAACATTCAAATATACATATACGTGGAATTAAAATATATGATATTTTCATTATTATGTCCGTGTCATTATACAACATCTAGGGTAACACACAACCCAGTATAAAAAAAATTATTTAAATTTTTTGACATAGTTATCAGAGCTTATGCTTACTCATTATAATAATCATGACGTTATCATTTTCTATTGGTTCCTAGAGCTGTGTCTCCTACGTAATGTAAGAGAAATGCCTGGTGTAATATACAAGTGAACACATACTTTCTAAACTGAAATCTCTTCCAGACCAGACATTTAAGCATATGGGCTAAGCGCCGTAATATTGCGAGTGAAATGCTTTGAATAATCATGTACGGAAAAAAAGGTTTTACCTTATAATGCGTTATAATGCAAATTAGACTGCTGGAATAGAATAGGGCTCAACGTTTCTATGCAAGTGTGCCACAATATTATTAATGTTATTGCAGTATACATAATATGGGGTAAGTAGACCTTGAATTCTCTGAGGACTCAATTGCTGCTTTTGCTGAAAGGTAAATGTGCTTGCTCAAGTTTCTTACCCTGCCGTAGTGCGGGCAGATTAAATGTTCAGTGAACATTGATTTATCTAAGTAAAGAATACTGTGCTCTGAGCAAAAAGAAAAGTTTGAGAACCTGTGTGCTAGGCTATCCCTACATATTTCAAAAATAGGTTGGGATAAACACTCGGGCTGATCACTAAGGGATCAATATTGCTAGAAGCTCTACAATGCTCACTTTAATGTACTGTAAAATATCTCAATCTGCAGCAAAAAAATAAGTGGACTACTTGAGTATATGTTGTAAATATACTGTACGGATAGTGTTCCTTAGAGCAAAACTGACATGGAGATCTGCTGCTTCTCAAATATCAATATGCATATTACAACCATTACAGTAGATAGTAGTAGTGCTCCATTATTGTTGTATTTGATTTTTAGAGGTATAAAGCCAATTCTCACCTGAATTGAAAACTAAAAAGTATGTATCTGATTTAAATAAATGCAGACAGATTTGTGTCATCACTATATAACTTATGTGTTGTTACAGTATAATATAAATTTGTTAACTCTAATCTGTTATAACACAAAACTGTGCACTTTGATTTTCAAAACCAATGGCTAAATAAAATGTGTTTTACTTTTTTTTAAAGCTTTTATCATTTAACTTTTTTAAAAATTGTAATTATTGATATCTTCTGATGATAGTACCCTGATCAAGTTGAGTGGTATTCTTTGAACATTTTGTTTGTTAGTGAGCATGTGACCACCAGCTTTCTGCCCTGAGTTGTAGGGTATTTAGACCGAAAATGGTGTTTTAATATCAGCAAATTTTTGCGTGCAATAAAGTTTCTTTTTGTAACCTTTGTATATTCAGTATTGCTAGTGTTATGCACTAAGGAAACTATGTATGATTTTATTGGTTAAAATCTACAAAAAAAAAGCCATGTCTAATATTCTATCCTGGTCTTATACTTTAGTTACATAATTTGAACCCAGAGACTAATAATGATAGTAACATGTTTTATTCTGTAAAAAACATATATTTGTGTATGTTAATTACTTTATACTTACTGTAGCTCCTCTCTGTGGGACTTTATCCTTTTTTTTAGTGAGTTTAATGTAATTTAATTCTCTATGACCTTCTCTGTTAACTATAACTATCCCTTCCTTTATTCCTTTCGACTTTCACTAATGTACCCAAATAACATGACTCACACCAAAAACCTTGCTTTTGTGGCACTATTATATAGACCAGGCAGAAAAAAAAACCAGCACAGAATGTTTTTAATGTGTGTAACATAGTTTGTTGAACTTTAATAGTTTATCTAATACGTGATCAAAACATGGCTAATGTTTATGTGTAAGAGACTAGGGGCCTCATTCAATTGAGCCCTTTCGGGAGATGCGGGCGTCTGTAAGGATGCCTACAATCTAATTTGCTATTCAATTGGCGTCTTTTTGCGGGCTCCGACTGGGTTACAGGCTATTTACTTGCTCAATTTCCCCAAGCCTGCAAATGTTTTCACAACCGTAAATGGCAAAAGAAGGAGAAAATCCTATGAGTGCTAGAGAAGACTTACAAGGGGGTTAAACACCTATTTGTAGCACTGTAATAGCAAACAAAAAATCACTACTGCACTGTAAATAACGGGGAAAGTGATGAGAGACATTAGAATTAGGAGGTGTGGAGAGGGAATTACACTTTTACTTGGTTTTATTGTTCTTATCAATGGATTTTACTTACCTGAATTGTATTGGTATTTTACCAATAAAGATACTTTTATTTATGAAAACGGTCTGAAGTACTTGTGCTTTGGGACACCCCTTCACGCACACGTGGAAAAGTTCACAACTAGAGATGTCGCGAATAGTTCGCCGGCGGACTGGTCCCGGTGAACATAGCATGTTCGCGTTCGCGGCGAACTGCGAACATATGCAATGTTCGAACCGCCCCCTATACTTTATCATTGAGCAAACTTTGACCCTGCAACTCACAGTCAGCAGACACATTCCAGCCAATCAGCATCATACCCTGCCTTCCAGACCCTTTAACCTCATAGACAGCAGCCATTTTGGAATCATAACTAACTTGAAGTCTTACTGAGAGGAGGCTGAGTGTAGGTGATACTGCATCAATAGGGAAAACCATAGCTAGGCTACTGTACACAGTGTGCAATACAGTCCTGAGGGACTCTTTTGATCTCTGCTGCAAGGACACCCCAGTGTCTCTTCCCCCCCTTATCATCATCCTCCCCTCACCTTAGCATCCAACCCTAACACCCCTCACACTTATCCCTAAGACCTAACACCCCTCACACTTATTCCTAACATGCCTCACCCTAACACCCCTTACACTTATCCTTAACACCCCTCACCCTAAAACCTAACCCTAATACCCCCTCACACTTATCCCTAACACCTAACCCTAACATCCCTCACCCTAACACCCCCCCACACTTATCCTTAACACCCCTCACCCTAACACCTAACCCTAATACCTCCTTACACTTATCCCTAACACCCCTCACCCTAACACCTAACCCTAACACCCCTCACACTTATCCCTAACACCCATTACCCTAACACCCCTCACACTTATCCCTAACACCTAACCCTAACATCCCTCACCCTAGCACCCACCACACTTATCCCTAACACCCCTCACCCTAACACCTAACCCTAACACACCTCACACTTATCCCTAACACCCCTTACCCTAACCCTAACACCCATCACACTTATCCCTAACACCTAACCCTAACATCCCTCACCCTAACACCCCCCACACTTATCCCTAACACCCCTCACCCTAACACCTAACCCTAATACACCCTTACACTTATCCCTAACAGCCCTTACCCTAACACCTAACCCTAACATCCCTTACCCTAACACCCATCACACATATCCCTAACACCCCTTACCCTAACCCTAACACCCCTCACACTTATCCATAACTCCCATCAACCTAACACCTAACCCTAACATTCTCACACTTATCCCTAAGACCTAACACCCCTCACACTTATTCCTAACATGCCTCACCCTACCACCCCTTACACTTATTCCCAACACCCCTCACCCTAACACCTAACCCCCTCACCCTTATCCCTAACACCCCTTACCCTAGCACCCCTCACACTTATCCCTGTGTCTCTTCCCCCCCCTTATCATCAAGGGAGGGGGGAGGATGATGAGGGAGGGGGGAAGAGACACAGGGGAGGATGATGAGGGAGGGGGGAAACAGACACAGGGGAGGATGATGAGGGAGGGGGTAAAGAGATACAGGGGAGGGTGATGAGGAAGGGGGGAAAGAGACACAGGGGAGGATGATGAGGGAGGGGGGAGAGACACAGTGAAAGATGATGAGGGAGGGGGAAAAGAGACACAGGGGAGGATGATGAGGGAGGGGGGAAAGAGACACAGTGGAGGATGATGATTGAGGGGGAAGAGACACAGGGGAGGAGGTTGAGGGAGGGGGTAAAGAGATACAGGGGAGGATGATGAGGGAAGTGGGAGGATGATGAGGGAGGGGGGATGAGACACAGGGGAGGGTGATGAGGAAGGGGGGAAAGAGACACAGGAGAGGATGATGAGGGAGGGGGTAAAGAGATACAGGGGAGGATGATGATGGAGGGGGATGTTAGGTTATTTCTACCCTTTATGGATTAAAACCAGACTCTGCATCAACTATGTAATTTTCCGTGGGAGTTTTGACATGGATCCCCCTCCGGCATGCCACAGTCCAGGTGTTAGTCCCCTTAAAACAACTTTTCCATCACTATTGTGGCCAAAAAGAGTCCTTGTGGGTTTTAAAATCCGCCTGCCCATTGAAGTCTATGGCAGTTCGCCGGGTTCGCCGGTTCGCGAACATTTGCGGCGGTTCGCGTTCACGGTTCGCGAACCGAAAATGTTATGTTCGCGACATCACTATTCACAACATCAGACTCAGCAGTTACACGCAACACAAGGCGTCATCACACTATACGTACCGTGGATTAGCACTACCAAATACGGCATATGTCTTAGAACCAAGAGACTGAGGACACCGGCCGGGTACGTCATGTTAGACACACTCAAGATTGTGCGCTTTGCAAACATTCCCTCTCCACACCTCATTCACATATCACCAAGGCACCGGCGTGAACAATGCTTTTGAGAATAGCAGCACATCCAACCGACGTACACACCAAGCAGTATACAACTAGGATTTGTGCGATTCAAACATATTAAAGACCATCGCTGATCAGAAAAGATCTACCGAGCACTAAGGCTAATTGCTTAACAGTCTAAAGCCCGCAAATCAGCAGTATATAAGATTTATTTTGAGGTTTCATTTCGGGGTCAAATTGATCTTGGGTATCAGTGAGTTAATACATAGCAGGCCACCCACATGGACTAGAACAGTATTTGCGTTCATTTTCATAATTCTTTATTTTGTGGGTTTGCGAGACCCCCGAACCTAATTGATTGACATGTAACCTCCATGTTTTACTGCCGTAATAATGACAGTCTAATTTTCTATTAGCTGATTCGAAATGGGAGGTTACGTGCTTGCTTAATTGATCATGTTCCCGCCATGAACTGCTACGAACCAGTGCGTGGTTTACGGTTTCGGCTTTGGGACAGTAACATTCGGTCTAGTCGAACTGAATAGCACCGTAAATGGAGCACACTGCAGGCCCGCAGCAGGCCTGCAGACATACGGCCTAGATCATGGGACTTGCAACCTCCAAATTGAATGAGGCTCTATGAGTATGAAATACAGTAGTTTCATGGCAACAACACCCACTATCAAATGAAAATAGACTTGACACTAGCCATAAGTTCACCCCCACCCCCAGTCTTCTTTCTCTCTCTCTGTGTCTATATATATCTAAATCTAAATTAAAATGTATCTATGAGATGTATGGTCCCCTTCTCCTATTTCCCCTCCCCACTAGAAATTGATATTTTGGGATCCCTGGATCCCTTGATGTCCCACTCTGGCTCCTACTAGCAAATCTATGCCTAAATATTGCCTATAGATGTCTCAATGGAGTGACATATACCCTTTTCTTTATGGGTCTACATATGGGCCCCAAGGTCTATTTCATTAGATCCATGGGAGTCAATATAGACCCCATATCCCGTAATCTCTAGGTATACCCATGAGGTCCTCTCCTACAATAAGGAACCCCTATGGTAACTAACATTAACCCCCTCCTCCATGGGGGGTCTCCATAGGTATTATGTTCAAGCCTAACCTAAAAGAAAAAAATATGACAATAAAAAAAATTATAGAAATTAATAAATAATAATAATAAAAATATTTACATAAAATAAAGATTACAAGAAAATAAAAACATGTACAATAAAATACAAAATGTATTATAAAAACAAAAGCAAGAAATACATTTTAAAAGGAAATAGTTAATTTACAATATTAATTTATACAATACCCGCTTTAGATCCAGATATGTCAAATGATGCCCCAGTCCTCAATCTTTAGCCCATGTAAACGCGCACTCCAAATAAATGATATCTTGATTGAATTCCACGTTCCTCATCTACTGGCCTCTATGAAACAGCTTATTCTTTCTTGATTGAAAGCCTTCAGCATCTGGGCTATGGCAAGTTCTTATAGAAAATTAAAAAATAAAAATAATAATAATCTAATCCTATTGGAGCCTCAGCCGACCAACCTTTTATATGGACTTTCTAGGGCTCTGATATGCTGTCAACCAAATTTCAGCCAGTCAGAGTAAAGGGATTGACAATTGAGCAATATGATTTGTTGATAGTAAGAGAAGATTACCACCCCCTGACATTTTATTAACCAATCAAATGTCAGTATTGTTACGCCCACCAGATTTGGGGTACTACGTGCACCGCAATTCTCTCTCTCTATGGGTCGCAACTGTTTGTTCAGATCTCGACACCAGCAGACACTTCAGATGCCAGCCTCATTTCTGAAGAGAAATGCACCATCATACTCCTTTTCTTAGTATCTAAGTATCACACACCATGTACCTTTGATTAGTACAAGCAGTATCCAATACCACCTTTGTTTAGTGTGTCCAAAATCAGACTGGCACTTCTTTATTGTTACAGAGATATCAAAACACAGAAAGATCTTACTCCCCCCAGATGCTTAACCCCTCCTCTTGTGGGCAATAGCTTGTCACACTCTCACCACCTGGGAGATGTCTATCACATGATACATCCCCCAGTTGCCAGATCTCAACTTACAGGGTTATAAAACTAAACTTCCCCCTTCCAGACCTAATCCAGAGCAGTCACACGTGGCCGATCGCAGGCCCATATAAATCCTTTAAAATCTTTAACTTTAACCTTTGTATATCCCAGATTCGATTGCATTAACTTTATTATCTATGCATAGCCTACTATCCTACTTCTAATACCGATACAGTATTTTAATGTTAAGCAATAACAGAACTACATGCACTTATTACATCCATGATATAACTACATGTATGCATTACACCCATGAAATAGCCGTTAAGCAAGTTGTTAGTACCTTCTAACCACACATATAATAACTCTATTAACCCCAAACAGTCCAGTGGGCCCTTCTGTTCATAACAGGTATACTCATGGCATTGCCTTTCTCTGTTTAGATCATGTATTGTGTAAGTTATGTGGCTTGCAACAAACCTAAAATATACTTATTCCAGGCTGATCCAGAAGTAGGAATCTTTATATCCTGGCAAGCAAAGCATCTCTTCTTTATCAGGCTAAGCAGTATTGTGACAAACAAACAGAAACCGTGACAAACAAATACATATAATGTTTCTTTCCTCCATCTCTATAACAGAGTAGTAAAATATATGTCCTTGCCAATCATCAGTCCGAAGATGTACTGTAACATCAACCACTGCTTTCTGCCTTTGTTAAAAAGACATACAAGAATCTGGAAAGATAGACATGCAATGGCCTAGGATTATAGGGTTATTAAAATCATACATTTCCTATTATACTTTTAGGACAACATGTTTTAAACATTTCAAACATATTTCATGTTTATTTTTCTCAAGAAAATTAGGAATCTAAAGGCTGTAAAGCTCACATGACCTCCGCATGTGTGACTTGGTCCGCCTATACCATTAACCCCCGTTAACCCAATAAACACACAAACAACTGATGTATGGGTAATTACAGGCCACAGCTTTATTAACCATAACATAACAGGTACCATAACCTGACCTGAACCTGGGGCTGCATACCTTCCCCAGGACAGAGCTCATCCCCAGCCAGAGGCCCTGTGGAACCCCGTGCCCAAGAGACCTCTGGCATTGGCCCAGACCGGATACCTTCTCAGCTAATGAGCTCCGCCCTAAGGTGATGCAGCACCCCCGCCAAGCTGTGACAATATAAACATATTACACATATATAACACAGGGAGGGAGGGAGGGAAACTCTTCTCTGATTAATAGTTAAGTGCCCCAAGGCGGGAAAATCCCCCCCTATATAACCTGCCAATCCCCACCCACAAATTTAACTTGACCAATAGCTACCCAGCACCCAGCCCGGTCAAAACGCTCCTGTAACTAGGCAGTTCCAGGGTGCTGCCATGACCTCCGCATGTGTGACTTGGTCCGCCTATACCATTAACCCCCGTTAACCCAATAAACACACAAACAACTGATGTATGGGTAATTACAGGCCACAGCTTTATTAACCATAACATAACAGGTACCATAACCTGACCTGAACCTGGGGCTGCATACCTTCCCCAGGACAGAGCTCATCCCCAGCCAGAGGCCCTGTGGAACCCCGTGCCCAAGAGACCTCTGGCATTGGCCCAGACCGCATACCTTCTCAGCTAATGAGCTCCGCCCTAAGGTGATGCAGCACCCCCGCCACCCGCAAGCCCTACGGGCTCAGCACCGCCAAACAAAACCATGGCCTGCATAATACCCTCCTTCAAAGTGTAATTAAATAACTGAAGGCCAATTTCATTTAGTTGAACCCCGTCTTTCCCAAAGAACACGTGGGCCTCCGGGGTCTCTAGGTCCCTGTGCCTAATGGAAAACCCCCCCTAAACGCCTAACAAAAGATGCCATAATCTTGTTTATACTTTTCCTGGCCTTGTCAAGCCTGGCATGATCAAATGCCCCCCGCCAGCGTAACCTTGGTGTTATCTGGGACCAAATTACTAATAAGCCTGGGAACAATTCCCGCAGTCTGAGCAAATCCCTCTTCATTTTTGCGATAAGCTCCCGCATGGACATGGAACCTAAATCATTACCCCCTGCATGGATCAGCAGAATCTCCGGCGGAGGAGACGACCTAGCTAAACTAGCTACCCTTAATAAAACCTGCTCCCATCTCAAACCCCTGACCCCGAACCACTTAATTAATACTGCTTCCTCTGGAAAACCCAGCTGCCGGCCCCGATCAGTTATTCCTGCTGCCCTTCTGGCCCAATAAATGAATGAATGGCCTACGATCCATAACTGTATGGGGGTTCCTGCAATAAAACACATAGTATATACGTATCACAAAGTTTTATTGTTGCATTAACCAACATATTAGGGACACTGAAGCAGTTTCTACTCCGTGTTCCATACTTTAAACTATGGTCTTTCCTTTGCCGGCATTTCTCTTCTACTCGTCCTGAATTTTCAATGCCATATGGGCAGTCCTCTATACCCAATACAGCTTTTGTTGACATCTGGGCAGCCCTATTACCCAGTGCCCCGGCACCCTTACTTTTTGTGATTCGGGCAGCTGTTCCATTACCCGTTTCTTATCAGGTCCTGCTCATAAGATCAAATTCCACCATTCCACTTGAAATGGTGTCTGCTCCACCTTCGCTAATGATGCTTCTTTCCTAAAACGTTCCCACTCAAACCTTGATAAGGAATCTGCAATCACATTTTTAACCCCTGGGATATGGGATGCTCTAACTAATATATTTAACTGAAGGCACTTCAATACCAATTGCCTCAGTAGCCTAACTACTGGAGGCGAAGAGGCAGTAATAGAATTAATTGCCTGTACCACGCTCATGTTATCGCAGTTAAAGATAACATGATGATTTTTTAAACTATCACCCCACAACAATATTGATACCAGAATAGGAAACAACTCTAGCAATGTCAGGTTCCTTGTCCACCAGTTCTCCTTCCAGCTAATAGGCCACACCTGCGAACACCAACTACCCTTAAAGTAAGCCCCAAAACCCAGAGATCCTGCCGCGTCGGTAAACAACTCCAACACCTCATTAGCCACTGGTTCTTTCATAAACATATTACGGCCATTAAAATGTTCCAAAAATTCCAGCCAAATGCGGAGATCCGCTTTATGTTCCGCTGAAATCCTAATGTGATGATGTGACTGATTTACTCCTGCAGTAGCCAATGATAACCTCCTGCAAAATATCCTCCCTATTGGAATAATCCTACAGGCAAAATTGAGTTTCCCGAGTAGAGACTGCAAAGACTTCAAAGTAACTTTTTTAGCTCCCAACACATTCGAAACACTTAACTTTAAAACTGTTATTTTATCCCTCGGGAGGCTACACTCAAGTTTACCTGTATCCAGCTGGATCCCTAGGAAACACAAAATGTGGGACGGACCTTCCGACTTATCCTCCGCCAATGGTATGCCAAAATCCACCGCCAACTCCTGGAAGACTTGCATTAACTGGATGCAATCCAAAGAATCAGCAGCACCGATAAATAGAAATCATCCAAATAATGCACGACCGAGGACAAACCAGTCTTAACGCAGAGTACCCAGTGTAAAAAGGAACTACATTTCTCAAAATAAGAGCACGATATACAACAACCCATCGGTAGGCACTGGTCAACAAAAATCTTTCCCCCTATCTGGCAACCCAACAAATGAAAGGAATCCAGATTGACCGGAAGCAACCGAAAAACTGACTTTATGTCAACCTTTGACAACCAAGCCCCCTTACCAGCTCTCCTGACCAACTGAACCGCTTGCTTAACCGAAGCGTACGAGACCGAGGACAACTCCTTGTCAATCCCATCATTAACTGATAGCCCCCTTGGGTATGATAAATGATGAATAAGCCTAAAAGAGCCCGGCTCCTTTTTGGGTACCAGGCCCAACGGTGATATTCTCAGGTTTTTTTATTGGAACCTCGTCAAAAGGACCGGCCATTCTACCTTTTTCCACTTCACTGATTAGCTTACTCCATACCAACGAGGGATTTTCTCTAGCCGATCTTAGATTCCTTGGCCACCCCAGCGGGGCGGAAGCCAACGATGGGATAGAAAAACCTAACGAAAAACCCCTGAGCAACAACAAAGCGTCCTCGGACGAAGCAGCCCTACTGGCGTACCGCCTTAACCACCACTCCATCCTTTCTAATCGCACCGGGCTCTCCCCCTTTTTGTCCAAACTCGCCCACCTTTTGAGCTTTTGATCTCTTAAAGCAGCGAAAAAGAGGATGACCAGAGCCGCACTCTGAACACTCGTGTCTGAACTTACAAGAACCTCCCCAACTGCAAGAACCTTCATTATAAGCGAAGCAATACCCTTTTTTTACCGCTAGTGGATACCGCCGGCTTAGGGCCAGCCCCCACCACCGGGCGCAAAGGTGTTACTATTTTTAACCAACTACCCATATCCCTATCATCCCACTTCATAGAAGGCCTGACTGCTAACTTCTGACGGAACTTTTTATCATATGCCCACCATGCTAAGCCTCCGTAAGTCCTATGAATACCTTCAATTTCATCCAGGTAACAAAACAATGCAGAACAAAATTCCGGATTACGCTCCCCAACTATACTGGCGTATATAACATAGGCCTGTAACCAATTACTAAAGGTCTTTGGAATCTTCCTGTACCTGCGCTTACGCTCATCTTCTTCTTTCTTTCCCTCATCCTTCTTCAAATCTGCCTTAACTTCTATGAAATTATCCAGCGGGAGAAGCGAGAATATCTCTATAAACTCCCATTCCAAATCCTTTCTTTCAACTCCTTAGCTACGTGTTCCCCGATAGGACCAATTGAACACAATGCTGATTTGTTCATTACTGTATCAGCTACCCTAATGCCTGCCGGGGAAACGCCTTTAGCCTGTACTCCATCACCTCCCGTAACCTCTGACTCCGTCCCTGTACCCGTTTCAGCAATACCTCCTGATGGAACCGCCCCTATCCCTTGACTGATAACCATATCGGGACCTACCCATGCTACCCCTGGTCCCAAGCTTTTCCTCTTTTCCATCTGTGATAATAAATTCTGCAAGTGAGCTACCACCTTTTCCAAGCTAACTTGTGTATTGTCAGTATGTGTGTTTTGCATGTCTATAAATTCACCTGTGGTATGCCTCTTGTCGGTTGCTGACGCAGAGGCTGTGGGGGCCGCTGACGTGTTCGTCTCATTCCGTTCTCCTGCTTGTCTGGAGAAGGGAAGTTGCTTGCTCCTGTCTGGTGTCGCCTCCTTTCTTGCACTCCTTTTTACCCTCCGGTCCTCCCCGGAAGGCAGTCTCTGGTCCTTTCGTTCTGTTGTATCTCTGTTGCACCTGGAACGAGGATAAAAAGATCTCTCCTCCCTCTTTCATCCCTTTCATGCTCACCTCCATATCGAGAAAGCGGTGGAGACCGCTGCCTTGACCTTGACCTCTGCCTGGGGGAGGGCGTTCCCCTGTTCCTGCGAGTAGGTGAAATATATCCTCTGCTCTGCCGATATGTTCCCACCGGCGACCTCCTATCTCTGCACTCAGATGGTACACCTGCACGCCTTTCTTTGTCCATTCTGCCTCTTGTTGCTTCTACCCGCCTCCTTGAGCCTGGCGATAGGGGCTGGTCAGGCGCCACTGAAGACCTTACAAACTCCTGATGCCGTCTGCTCTGCATTCTTCCCGGATCAACACCCGGTCGTAACCTGCTCCTGGTGGATGTCCCTTCCTCCGGATCAGCATATGTGGAAACAGGGCACAACAAAGCAGGAACAGCAGCAGTGGACACAAACCCAACTTCAGGCTGTAGCTCCTCCTCCTCTTCACTCCCACTTAATACTTCCTCCATACTATTAGCTTGTTCTAAGCTGCCAGAAAAACTGCTAACTTCTTCCCCTTCCTTGTTGTTGTCCCACGGCTCTTCTCTACCTCCTTCTACCATAAATTCCACTGTTGCTGAAAATCCTTAGTAGCTCTAGGACCCCCTTTATTTATGCTGCCCTGCACACTTCTCAGAACCCTACTATGCTGCTCTGACTGCCCTCTGCCTGTCAGTCCCTTCCCCCTGGCCTTTGATATGCCTGCTCTCTGCTTCCCCTCCACTGTCTCCTCTGTGCTGCCCCTCTTTTGTGCATCCTCCTCACCTGTCTGGCCCCTGTTGTGGCTTATTGCTTGCCCTGCAGACCTCAGCGACGCTGACCGTGTTGCTGTTGCTGCTCCCTGCTCAGACCTCCTGTCAGGCCTTCTGGATGCTTCCTGGTGCTGCAGCTGCTCTCTGGATCCTGTGGAAACAGCTGCAGGACTCCGGTAAGTCCCTCTTCCATGCTTCTTCCTTCCAGGGGTCTTCAGGGTAGGCTGCGCCCCTCTTGTCACTGCGACCCTCCTCTTCAGGGGTCCACTTCTGCCCTTCTTCTAAACTCTTCTCTGATTAATAGTTAAGTGCCCCAAGGCGGGAAAATCCCCCCCTATATAACCTGCCAATCCCCACCCACAAATTTAACTTGACCAATAGCTACCCAGCACCCAGCCCGGTCAAAACGCTCCTGTAACTAGGCAGTTCCAGGGTGCTGCCATTATATATGCAAGCGATGGTAGGTCTGTCCCTGTTCTAGTATCTGGTACAATGTTTTCACCGAGTAACCATGTACAAAGATGAAGCAAATAAAAATCATAGATGTGCTGTATGAGAATACAAACCAAGTAATAAATCAGGCATTTTGTATTGCTTATTTATCTTGTAACATATTTGTAAGAAACATATGTATAAAAGGGTTCAAGTAAATATTCTTCCTGCTGTACATAGTAGGAAACTGTTAGTACTTAAATATTTTTTTTTCAAAATGATTTGATCGTAACTTAATTTAATTAAAAGAAAATTGCATTTTAAACCTTTCATACACCCTTTATTAGCTTTATGACATCTGCCCTTTTGTGGTATATTGTTTAGGCTCTGGGCAGAAGTGCCTACCCTCATGTGTGTATTTATGTTTTATGCTGCCCTAGGCCATTCAGATATGTGAGCCCCACCCTGCTTGCAACTCCTGATTTCTTCTTTCTATGTATCAGAATAATAAGTGTATGTGTTTATGTATATATATGGTATATCAGAAAGTGTCAGGTACACTTACATACAGAAATATCACTGCATATAGACATTTCTGTACATACACAAACATATTTCAATGTACTGCACTGCACCTTCAGGCAGCCTGCTGCCCCCTGAAAATGCTCTGCCCTTGGCCTGAAGGTCTAGGCCAAAGAACAACCCTGCCTACCCTTATTAGTCTGACCCTGTGTAAAAAGATAAAATAGGCATTGTCTAAGAATTCTAGAAATGTTTATGTTATAGAAATAGCAGATCAATGTAATGGAAGCAGCCGGGAGAAGTAGTAGCTCCCATTATGATGCCTAGTCAAATAATTTTATGCAGCACGTATACAAAGACATCAGAACTTTGATACAAGCTCCTCACCTTAGATTCTGGCGCCATATGAAATACTATTGCAGTAAGGATTTGCAGTTTCTCCTTAATACTAGGAGCCCACAAACATTATGGCTATTAAATTTGCCTCTTTTATCTACCGGCAAGTGATCTGCAGGTTAAAGGCACAAAATCCCTACAGGCTGTTAAAATGTGAACTCAGACCTAGCCAAGCCTTTGATATTTCAATTCCGTAAATGTTACAATAGCAAATCGCTATTAAATTACTACAAGTCCTCAAGCCCGCAACTGTTTTCAAACCTGTAAATGGCAAATGTAGCAAAAAATTCTACAGGTACTAGAGAGGACCTGCAAGGGGGTTAAACTCCTGTCCGTAGCACTGTAAAAGCAAATATAAACACACTACTGTATTTTAAAATACAGGGAAAGCAATGAAAGTTATTAAAATTAATAGCACAACATTCTCAGGCTTGCAAATCTGCAATAATGAATAATTTTATTATGTTTCATTTACGTGTTATATCAAATCAATGTGTAAATACATGTAATAGAACTCGCATTGACTAGAATACTAAATTAATTGGTTCTTTCATATTACATTATTTCTGTAATGCGGGTCTGATCGCAACTCAGACTTCAAAACCTTAAGTGATTGAAATGTACCCTCCATGTTTTAATGACGTAATGATCTATTTTACTATTGGCTCTGTCTAAACCCGTAACTATGAGTTTGAATAATTTGCTACATGCCGAAGCATGTTTTCCGGCCATTTACTTGCGGGCTTTTCTAATTTAATCACTCTGTAACTTCATTTTCTGTGGGCCCGCTCTGTGGGCCCATTATCTGTTGAATAAACATCAGTGGTGCTTTTAAAGCGAACACATTTTCATAGTAAGGTCAATTCTGGCACCCAAAATGGACCCAACTACAGGTTGCAATAAACCAATTTAAAATAACCAGGTCCTTGGAGCATTTGTTTTACTTTTACCATTCAATGCATTACACCATTATATTGTTTTGAGTTTAATGGTGCAAAGGAATAAAAAGGGAACATATAAACTGCAACCTAATTCTACATTTTATTTCTGGTTGAATAGACAGGTGACTGCCTGTCTTGTGCTGGCTGGGTACCCTTCAATATCTTGCCAGGAGGTGGCTGTGTGATTGGTGTGGCTGGATTCAAAAGCTGACACAAATACAAAGCATTGTCTTGGATTGTTCTAAACCCAGTTTTTAAACAATTCAGTATTCTGAAAACCAAAGCACTCATCTCTAATTATATTATTGGCATACATATGACTTGTAAAGTACATTTGCTACAGATTAGCCTGTTTCTGTGGCTGAGCAGAGAAGTATTGATCTCTGGTTGGTTAGAGTAGCAGCTGTGACTAATGTGTCTGTAAATGTGATAATCTGATGTTCTCATTACACTATTCCTGAATAATAGTGTCTGTTTAAAGGAACGCACTATACCTGTAAACAATAACAACAAAAGTAACCTTGGAAACTTAAAAACAAAGTTAACCAGCATAGAGATGAATTTAATAAAGAGTAGTCATTCTCTGATTTTTTTCTAAAACATGCAAATTGTAATTTATTTAAATTGGCTTTTACATAGTATTTTGGGGATTCAATTTCATAGGACATTCACTACATGTAGTTTTGGATGGTGCAGAATAATTCTACAAGGCAACTCACAGGCATGCATGAAAATGGCAAGTCATTAGGACTGGGGAGGTGCTTTTCTGCAGCAGCATAGCATGCAGGGAAATGTGCTGGTAGGATACAGTCATGTAGATTGTCCAAGCTTTGCAAGGGCAGTACAGTCCTTCATTGAGACTTTTTTCCCCATAAAAGAATAAACATTGCATGCTTCTCTTGCCTTTCGAATCTGGGGAAGTGAATCTGAAGTAGAAACCTATGTATTCAGTTATATATACATATACCTAAAAATATATATCCCTTTCTGGATCATGGTGAAGGGGCTTGTGTACCTTAATGAAGCTGTGAGCTATACCATTTAGGGTCACCCAAGATGGGCAGCTCATGGCAGATAAATCGCGGTCCACCCAGTATATTTGCCATGAAAACCTTATGGATTAGCACACACACGATGTGCCTGGCATGCTGCGGTCCATAGGGTCATGGAGAGTAGGACACAACTAAACAACAAAATATGAACTATAATGGAAATTTACAACAAATACTGAATTTCACTTCTGCACAACCAATATAGTAGTCAGTACATTTTACAAATCTGCACAATTACTAATATGAATTACTAAATATTATTACACCCAGCGGTGTAGGAGCCAGAATAATTCTGGGGGGGATACATGTTCATTGTATAAATAGCTTATATATACATACATACAAACATAGAAAAATCTAGGGGGGTTTGCCCCCCCCCCCCCCCCAGTCCTTACACCCATGATTACACCAACCAGATTCACTATGCTACAGTCAAATAGCCATATTAAATGCCAGCCTTGTAAGTCCAACGTGAGCCTCGTAACTGCTGCGGGGTTGAAACTAGCACTACTTAGGTTGCTATTAAATTATAATTGTATGCGAGCTACGAGCAAGACAGGCTATTTCGTAAACCAGTTTGCGGGCGACGCGGTTGTGTGCTCGAACACAAACAATTAATCAATTACGTAGTTACGGGTTTAGATGGAGCCAATGGAAAAAGAGATTGTTAGCGTTACATCACTGAAAAAGGGGAGGGTAGATTTCCAAGTCCTACGTGCTTCAAGTACAGTTTGCGACCCACAGGTCAGATATAATGCAATATTAATGAATCAGTAAATATGATATTCTATTACATGCGAGTTACAGTATATTTCTTAACACATTGATTGCAAGTATCGATATCACACATAATTGGAACATGAAATAACGTATTTTTTGGGCCGATTTGCGAACTTGAGAATGTTATGCTATTAATTCTAAGACCTAACATCACTTTCCCTTATAATAAATGTACAGTAGTTTTTTTTTTATATGCCTACGAAGTGCTACTTATTGGACTTTACCCCCTTGCCGTGCGATTTCGGCTCTGTTTGCATGTTACATGCTTGCTTGCGAGTGACCACTTGCAATTTAATAGCTGAATCAAACAAGTAGCGGTTATGGGCATGACAGATCAAAAGACATACGTTACGTGGCTAATTTAATAGCCGTAACACGTAAATCTTGAGTTACGAGCTATGTGTTAACACGTAGCTCCGATTTAATCGGGCTGAAAGTGCTGAATCTCTAATTGTAATTAAAAATACACTTGGCCAGTATCAGAATCTAAGTGTAAGTACTTTCAAGTTGAAATTACAGTTAGTTTATGCATAAGTTAACTGAAGGATCCACCCAATTAATTAACATTAGCAAGTGGATTAGGTGAAGACGATAAGCATGCCTACTTGATTATTTTTAAATCAGAGTCTTTATACATATTTGCACCAACCGAACATGCCTGTCTTCTTTATCATCCCCTATTACTAATCCTAGTCAGTTGTTGTTGATAATACTTTACCTTAGAGGATGGATCTTTCAGTTAATTTATAAATAACATTAGTCTAACTGCTGTTTATGTTTACTTTTCTTCACTAACAACTTCTTTGTCACTTTAAAGTAATGCTTCATCTGTCAGAAAGTGCATGCTAATTAATGATTAAATTATATTTATTATGCTCTGGAGGTGTTTCCATGGATATCTCTCTGTATATCAGCATATAGCATAGGCTTTTCCAAACTTAGCCTGGCTGGCTTATATCCATATATATACGAGGCAAAGGGGGCACCAAATTATGTTGCAGCTGAACCCTCCATTAATTAGTTGCACCACTACCTGGATAAGGAAATAAAAATAGCCAATATTAATATAGAATAAACCAAGGGAATCTATAATAGTTTCAATGGTTAACCTCTTAGGTAGATAATTAGTGGCACGACTGTCTATTACATAGACACATGGAGAGACCTTTAGTTCTTACATTAGCATAAATGAAACACCTTGGCTTGTTAGACTTGCTCGCTAAAGGCCCTATTAAATTCCAAGGCCGCAGTGCTCGTCGTATAGCCCGTTTGTCTGCGGGCTTGAAATTTTCCAGAGTTACAGAGGTATTTGAAAAGGCCACAAGGACATGGCCGGAATCCAAATCCGTAAACCATGCTTAGGGACGTAGCATTTCCGGGCATGAACATGATAAATTATTCAAACTCGTAGTCATGGGTTTAGACAATAGTAAAGTCATCATTACATCACTAAAACACTTACGGTTTGGAAGTCCGAGTTGCGATTGGGCCCGCAATTCAGAAATAATGCAATATGAAATAATCAGTAAATATAATATTCTAGTCCATGCGAGTTCTATTACATGTATTAACACATTGATTGCGGGGCTTGATATAAAATGGAAATTAAACACATATATATATATATATATATATATTTGCAGATTTGTGAGCTGGAGTATGTTGTGCTGTCAATTTTAATATCTTTCATTGCTTTCCCTATCATTTAAAATGCAGTAGTGTGTTTATATTTGCTTTTACAGTGCTATGGACAAGAGTTTAAACCCCTTGAGGGTCCTCTCTAGTACCAGTAGGATTTTTGGCTACATTTTGCAATTTACCGGTGTGAAACAATTGCGGGCTTGAGGACTTGTAGCAATTTAATAGCGATTTGCGATTGTAACATTTACGGGATTGAAAGATCGAAGGCTTAGTTGTAAGGTTTTTCCGCCTGTAACCCGCAGATCGTTAAAAGAGGCCAATTTAACAGCTGTAACTTTTGCAGGCTCCTTTATGGGCTTCTGGAACTACGAATCAGCAAATTTAATAGGGCCCTAAGTCTACACTTCAGAGAAGATTTTGTGGTGCCTCTGTTGGCTTTATCATTTTAAGTGGATATGTTATTTAATATTCCATGGCTAAAATAATTATGCTGTTTAAAATTTAGCAACTTAATATCAAATAATTTAATCATTAATTAGTGTTGTAAAGGGAAAAAATTTAATTGTTCTTGAAAATCATTATTGCTTCATTTCTCTTGTACTCCTTGGAAGTTTATTAAGTCAAGAGGCTTTGTTTTGAAATTCTGCAAATATTGGGTTTCTGTTGTGACCTATATTTGAATTAGTAAATATTAAAAACAGAATATCTGTTAAAAACATCATCATTTAAAATAGGTTCTACAAAAGAAATATGCTAAGGTTCTTTTCATCTCAAGAAAATAACAGTTCACAAGAGGTCACCTTTTGATTTTAGAAAAAAGAGATCTCACCTTCAAAAAAGAAAATAGTTATTCACTACATGGGCAGTCAAGATGTGGAAGTCACAACCGTGGAAGCATATGGTTACACATTAAAATGACACTGCAAGGGTATGATTTAAAACTATAGGTAATAGCACGTATGTTATGTTATTTTTTTAATGCATTTTCATACATTAAACTTTCATTGAAGTTTTAAATTTCTATATAAAAATTAGCATTTCTGTCTCATTCTCTCCTTAGCCCTTACTTTTATTTGGGGGAAATCATTACTATTTCCAAAAATGGTGTCTACATGCTGCATTTTCCTCAGAGGGTTTTGTGAGGTGTATTGCCAGGGTCTTGGGCAGATGGGCCATCAGTTGTGAGATGCTTGGTTATAGGGTATCCAGTAAAGTAGGGAAGTAGTAGTGGACTAACTATGCAGGCTGGACACTGAGAGAACCCCAAATTCACAACCTAGAGGAATTCCTGTAAGCTAAAATAGATGGTGTGGGGTGGGACATAGCCCCTAAACTCTGGGTCGTGACAAGCATATCATTATTATAATTATAAAGGTAAATATAAGTAAAAAATGATAATGCAGTGCATTTAGGGTTTTAGAGTGGAGTTTATTTTCCCCAGATGAGATACAATTGTCACATGTTCAATTGGTTATCCCAATTGTTTTCCTTCAGATCAGTCCAGTTCAGCTTCGTTTGTGTGGATGGGCCACATTCTTATTGGTCAGTGAGCTTGTGGGTCTAATTTAAAATACTAATTTTAAAAATGTATATCTAGATATGTAAATTAATATATTTATATATAATGTAGGATTTAAAAAAACATTTGAGACTATATGACATCCCAACTGATAAACTCAAATGGTTTATTTCAATAATGTTATGTTTGTAAGGAAACTTTGGCTGGCAGATAGTGGACCATAAAAAGCTGGCAAGATGCATCCTGCCCATGGGTTGTCATATGGACAAAACCACTGTAGATTAAAAGAATACAGAACAATAGGAAATACAAAAAAAAGCAAAAAGTAAAAAGCGCTCATTAGAACAAGCAGAGATAATTGCATGCACTCAAAAATGAAAGAAGAAACTGTTAAATGTTTATGTAATTAAATGAGTATTAACTACTAGCTAAAGGGTTCTAAATACACCACCTTACTAGAAAAAAGTATAAAATCTGAGCCCATCATCTCTGCTATCTGCCTGTATGTACATACGCTATTAAATGTTATACCACATCACTGTTCCACAGAGTCAATTGCACTGCCTTCTTAATGCTGTTAAAGTTTGATACTTGTGTGCCCTTATAATGGATAGTGGATATTGGCACTAATACATTGACCTAATACGGGCAAGCATTTTTCTCTTAAGCACACACATAGAGCAATGGTCACTCACTTACAAATCCAGGAAATACTCTGCCCTCCAGTGGCCCTCCCAGCCCCTGTGCCCCAATCAGCCCCTTGTAGCCCCCTCTCAGCCCTCTGTGGCTCCTGTGCTTCCCATTGTCTCCCTGTAGTCACCCTTGGCCCCCTGTGGCTCCCACGGCCCTCTGTCAGCCACTGTGGCCCCTATGGCCCCTTGTAGCCCCTTTGAGTCCTCTCTGGCCCCCTTGTCTCCCTGTGGTCCCCCTTGGCCCTCTACAGCCACCTGTGGCCCCCACATCCCTCTACCGGCCCCTGTGTTCCCATCAGCCCCTTGTAGCCCCTTTTAGCCCTCTGTGGCCAAAGGGCCCTCTGCAGGCCCCTCTCAGCCACTTGTGGCCCTCTGTGGACTCCCTTGGCCGCCAGTGGCCCCTGCGGATGTTTGCTGCCCCCTGTGGGCCTCTGCAGGCCCCTGTATATATTTGTGTGTCTGTATATATATATACAAACGAACACACACACTTCTATATATATATATATATACACTTCTATATATATATATATATATATATATATATATATATATATATAGACACACACATATTATACATACATTTAAATTAACTTTTATTTTTTTAGATATATATACTGTACATAGTGAGGTTGAAAAAATACTTTTAGTCTATCAAGGTCAACCTTTTGTTGTATATTTATATATATGATATATGTACTGTGTGAGTTGATGTTGGTTTATATATATATATATATATATATATATATATATATATATATATATATATGTATATATATATATATATATATATATATATATATATATATATATATGCAGTGGTACCTTGGTCCTCAACCTTAATCCATTCAGGACAGCAGGTTGAGTTTCAAAAAGAGATCCAAGGTAGGATTTCAATGTAAATTTAAATAATCTGTTTCGAACCCCAGAAATTTCACATTTTAGTTTGAACTGATGGTGTTTTTTGATACAAAACATTAAAACTAAACAGATATAAATAGAAAACAATAATTAGATCTAATAACATAAAACATTTCTTCACTTTAACTGTACTGAGAGGAATGGGGGGCCCAAAGGGATGGAGAGGAGGAGAAGGAGAAGATAGGTTATTGCTTGGATCTATTTGTAGTGTATCTGCAATGGACAACTTCTCTAATTTTTATTTACTGTACATTTCAAGGGATAGCCTCCTTGCTCTGTTTCTTTAAGGGACACTGAAGTACCATGTTTGCACTAAAAGGTATTGTGCGCGCATGAAAAAAGGCCTAAATATATTTTTTTTAAAAACATTTTGTCTGTTAAAACATTTTTTAAATCATGTTATGATTGTTTTTCCTAATTAAGATACAACTGGAAGAGGGAGCACCTGGTTTCTCTATATTGCTTTAATTGTTCAGAGCCCAGGCATATGACAATTGCATGTTTAGCAGAAATAGATCCTGCCTTAGTTGCAAAAGCAGTTTCTACATTCTCATACGAATGGTAATACCGGCATAATTTGTGACCTTAGTGTCCTTTTAGGAGTTCAGTTATATTGCTCTCTCCTTACTCAAATGTGACAAGGAAGAATCACAGAGTTGTAATGCACAATATGATGAAAGGTATCACTGGTCTCCAATGGCTGAGCTTCTACACCTTAGTGGTCATCTGACCACCTAAATACTTATATTATTGACCACTACAGGCATCTACCTTATATAGAGCATTTGAAAGGGGTCCAGGGCCCTCCATTAACTAGCTCTGCCCCTGTGCACGGCCAGCAGAGCCACCCAGAAATCAAGGACTATGTTCAACACTCAGGGACTAATGTTGCCTAAGCCTAAACACATTATAAACATGTGAGTTTATCTTGACCGGCTACACCAGCCAGCAATGAAAAGGGAGCAATGCCGACAAGGGAGCATTGCAGAAAGTACACTTATAAAGGAAAACACAGATCTTAAAAGTACAATAAACAAGAACAAGATTAACAACATTTGCTCATTTCTTTTATACTAGTATGAAAATGAAATAGCACAGCTAATCTGGTCAAATGCCTAGAGCTCATTAGTGCAAAAACATTACAAAATTCCTTGTGCTTATTAGCTGTAATAACATTTTTATTGCAGACAATAAAATGAAGTCCTTTTTGCATGCATTATAAAACAGTTTATGCTTTTGCTCTTTAAGAAAAATATTGCAAAAAAGAAAAAAACATAATCTCATTTGTGTGCACGAAGGGGAGGGTGGAATTGATGAAACAAGATGACTCACATGGGGGAACATTTCAGTAACATTTGCTGATTCATTTACTCTTATTTTAATAATACTGAATTAAGTTTAATGTACTACTGTAATCCACAGGGTAATGGGAATTAGAGCCAGGGGTTTCAGTGGGATGCTGCAATAATTTCACCCTAACCTTTCAGTACTGTGTATTATGTTTGTGTATGTATGTCTCTATATATATACTAGCGAATTGCCCGTCAAAAAATGACGGCAATGAAATTGTAAGTGAGCTAATGCTGCTTGGTGTATAATAAAATAACTAATAGATTAATAAAGTAATATACTTTACCTATTTTGAAGTAATATATGCAGGAAGCATTCTGTTGAAGAGCTGGCAACGTGTTTTGATGTTGCTGCAGCATTAGTGGTGTGGAGCTGCTGTGTAAGCGTGGTGAATGTGTGCAGTGTAATAGTGTGCGTGCGCGAGACCAAACTGTTAGCGAAGTCGTGTACTTCCGCATTGTTCTAAAATGGCGGGTAATGTGTGGTATACGTCTGTATCATAATATCCGTAGGTCTTTTGTGTTGTTTTGCGAGTTTTTTGTGGTGTTTTGCGTGTTTAGAGGGCTGTAGCCTCGTTTTCGTTTTGTTCGGTGGCCATTTTTTCTCTCGCTTAGAGAATTTTCGAGTGTCTAAACTCTTTTATTTTTAGTTAAATTAAGGTGTAACTTCATTTTTTGAGGCCCTGGATGCTTCGTCTTGCTGTAGGTAAGCTTTTTATGTATGTGTTGTGTGTATTTATTGTGTTTTTCATTTTTTCCTGTCCACGGGTTGCGGCCGATTTTTGCGAGGTCGTAATGAGTGGTAACGTGTCTTGTATGTTGTTTGCGTTGCGACGTAAAGTTTGCGAGGGTCGCAGTTGCTGTGTCGTGTTGTTTGTGTTACGACGTAAAGTTTGCGAGGGTCGCAGTTGCTGTGTCGTGTTGTTTGCGTCGCAAAGTAAAGTTTGCGAGGGTCGCAGTTGCTGTGTCGTGTTGTTTGCGTTACGACGTAAAGTTTGCGAGGGTCGCAGTTGCTGGCAAGGAGCGCAAGTGGTAGCAACAACTTGTATGCTCACAACTATATATGTGATATATATATATATATATATAGTAATTTAGTAATTGTTAATCTATATATTTATATATACAGTAGACTCTCAGTTAACCAGAACTCAAGCAACCAGAAAAAAAAATGAATACTGTATTTTAAATAAAAAATAACATTTGCAGGTTGTCATGCTACAAAATGCTTAAAGGCACCTAGATGTCATCCACTGTATGTCTCTGCAATTCAGTGTTACCTGGAAGCAGACAGGCATGAGTGACTGAGCCAGGGAAGTGTTGGTGTTACATTCCCCGGGGTCAGCACCGCACCCTCCAGTCCAACGTACCTGTGTGTAAGTGAAGAGTGAAAGCTGCTGCTGCTAGAAGAACCCTCACTGACAAATATAGTCAGCAGAGCATCCTATTTGCATCTATATATTAGTAACTCTCAAGCAACCAGAAATACATTTATCCTGCATCTACCAATCTCCGTGCCGGATAATTGAGAGTCTATATATATAGATTAATAATGAGTATGGCAGTATATTATGATACCTTTTGTATTGGACAAATATACTGCCATACTCATTAATACTCAAAATTATCAAATTAATAACATACTGGACATTCATTGCTGCTTCACTCTTGAATTTTATATATTTATATATATATATATATTATATATATATATATATATATATATATATATGCGCGTGTGATATATGTAATTAGTGTACTATATTACCTTCAATACTTTGTTTTTACTTGTCGTTTACAAGGTCATGGGGGCTGTTTTTTCATTAACTACTGTTGCTATAAAATTGTGGGCCGATGATGTGTACTTTTGATTAGATTATTGTGAGTTAGATAATTTGTGAGTAAATTACAAAGATGAAGGGGAGGATGAATTAATGAAGTCAGCAAAGCACAACATGTCATTTTCTTATTTGTGTTCTATGACCCAAAATGTTAGCCTTCCAAATCAATATGCATTGGCAGGCTAATAAAATCTCCAAGGGGTCAATGTATCAGCGAGAAGAGAAGCTTGCGGTTGCACAACACTGATTTCTGCCAGTGATTATATCAAATGTAAGAAACTTGTTACATAGAGTGTTTCCCACAACCATTTACAAAGTCTCTTATCAGGAAAATGTTTCTTCCCAGAAATAGGAGAAACAATATTATATTGATAGAGAGTGGCAACTTTTTAGTAGATTGAATAACAATGCGCAAATGCTTAAAGGTTGCTGCTCCAAAAACATGTATTTTTTGTATTATATTTGTATTACTATAGCAACACTATATTTTGACTCTTGTTAAAAGGACTGTCACCCTAAAAAATAAGTTTATTTTACATTCTTCTTAAAGAGCATGAAAAATGTTCTGTTTTGCGCTATTTTTTTAAATGTAAATAAATCTAAGATTCAACATTGTTTGTGTGGCATTATTATACTAATGAGCAGCTGCAGCATACTAATTAACTGTTTTAATGTGTTAATTAGTAACACAGTCTGCTTGTTTGTTTCTGGCATAACAATGTATCCTAAAGTTATCATGTAGGTGGGCACTTATCAAGCATGCTGAGACAAATGATCATATAATGACATTAGCAGAAAGTAGACACACAAATAACGCTGAATATCTCATAAATATTGTTTCATGATAGAGACACTTTAAGGACCAATATGTCCACTTAGATCACATTGTTGAGTATAATTTAAGGCATATTGATGGCCCTCTTCCACAGTACAGAATCTCTTTTCCCACTCAAAAAACTATAAAAAATATAAAAATAGGTCTCATCTGTTCTATAAAAACACCATATATACATATATATATATATATATATCAAAAACCAGAGCAGACTATAGTCTGCAGCGATATCCTTCCTATCAGACAGACTCTTTACAATATGTTCTACTTATTCTTTTGAAATCTTGAAGCTCTTTTGAAGTCTTGGGGACGTATATGGGTCCCTTCAAATGACTGATTCAATATAACTGACACTTCCCTTTAATGTTTACATGCTACTCTTTTTAATGTGTGTCAGGTTAAGGTCCCTTTTAAATGATTTCAGTATTCTAGTACAGAGATAATATGATTTTGTGGATTATAAAATACAAAATAGTTAATGAACTTTTGCTTGTTTATCATCTAACCATAGTATTCAAATAAAATTGCCCTTAAATGTTCACTGTAGATCCATATTTTTCTATATAGTGTTTTGCATAAGTAAACTTGATAATGGTGAAAATGTTTTTAGAAAGTAAAACATAAAAAAAAAAAAATTATTCCTTGCTGTGGGGGTTCATTTACCTTTACTGTGCTGCTCTATCAAGCAGGTGTGTCCTTCAAACTATTGAGCTCTCTGTTCATCCTGTTACAGGCATTTTAGCTTTATTCCATAGCATAGAATAAAAAATATCAATCCGTTATTAACATAGCTTTTATAATATTCACCTCTCCATAAGGCATAATATAATTATCCACATGATTCTTTTTAAAGGGCCATTTACCTTTACCCAACTGAACTATTCAAAAGTGTCACTTGCCTTATGCCAAGACATTTGGAAAACTCAACAATGGCCAATAGACTGGAAAAGGCCAGTCTACATCCCAATCCCCAAAAAAGGCAGTGCCAAAGAGTGCTCCAAATATTGAACAATTGCACTCATTACACATGCCAGCAAGGTGATGCTTAAGATCATACAAACTTGACTCCAACAATATATGGACCATGAACTACCAGATGTGCAAGCTGGGTTCCACAGGGAAGAGGCATAAGAGATCAAATTGCCATAATAGAGAAAGCAAGAGAGTTCCAAAAAAACATTTACTTCTGCTGCATAGACTATTTTAAAGCCTTTGACTGTGTGGATCCCAACAAAATGTGGCATGTCCTTAAAGAGATTGAAGTACCAGATGATCTCATCCTCCTCCTAAAGAATCTGTATGTTGACCAAAAAGCCACGCTCAGAACAGAACATGGTAAAACAGAATGGTTCAAGGATGGAAAAGGAGTGCGACAAGGTTGTATATCGTCACCTTATTTATTCAACTTATATGCAGAATACATCATGTGTAAGGCTGGACTGGATTAATCCAAAGCTGGAATCAATATTGCTGGAAAGAATATCAACAACCTCAGATATGCAGATGATACTACTCTGATGGCTGAAAGTGAGGAGGAACTAAAGGACTTATTGATGAGGGTAAAAGATGGGAGTGCAAAAGTTAGCCTGCTGCTCAAAAAGATGAAAATCATGGCAAACGGCAATCTCCCTTCCTGGCAAATAGACAGGGAAGAAGTGGAGGCAGTGACAGATTTTATTTTCCTTGGATCCAAGATCTCTGCAGATGGTGACTGTAGTCATGAAATTAAAATACATTTGCTTCTGGGGAGGAAAGCTATGGCAATCTTGGACAAGCTAGTAAAAAGTAAAGATATTAAACTATCAACAAAGGTCTGCATAGTTCGAACTACTATTCCCAGTAGTAACATACAGATGTGAGAGCTGGACCATAAAGAAGTCTGAGCGCCGTAGAATTGACACCTTTGAATTGTGGTGTTGGAGAAGACTGCTTAGAGTCACTTGGACTGCAAGAAGGTCCAATAAATCAGTACTGCAGGAAATCAAGACAAACTGTTCACTAGAATGTATGATCATGATATTGAAGCTCAACTATTTTGAACATATTTTGTCAGGATTCCCTAGAAAATACTCTGATGCTGGGAAAGATTGAAGGCACAAGAAGAAAGGTAGAAGAGGTGGAGATGGATAGATGAGGTCACTGAAGCAGTGAACATGAACTTGAGGGTTGAAGCTCAGAGGGGCAGTGACTGAGATATACACCTGGCGTGCTGTGGTCCACAGAGTCACAGAGAGTCTGACGCGACTGAATGACTAAACAACAACAAGTGTGATTCAGGGTTTCCTGGGGGTCCAGTGGTTAGTACTCAGTGCTTCCACTGCTGTAGACCTTGGTTCGATTCTAAGTCAAGGAACCAGGAGGTCACACCACCCTGAAGCTGAGCAGGGTTGGACCTGGTCAGTACTGGGATGGGAGACCACCTAGGAATGCCAGGAGCTGTATGATGTGGCCCACTGGAGAATCAACTGGCAACCCACTCTTTTATCTCTGCCATGAACACCAAGTGTATCAGCATGACCGTGGACATAAAGACGTTCTAATGTGTTACGGTCCATGAGGTCACAGAGAGTCGGAAAGGACTGAATGATGAAAAAAAAAAGCTTCTTTGTAAAAGATAGAAGTTTCCTCTACATTCAGAAATTCATAGTATAAGTAAGAATCTAATTACATATGTGCTTTACTTTTTAAATATAGGCTGAAATGTGTTTACATGTTTTCAAATAAATACTTTCAGACTTTCATTTTAATTATGGGCAAATAGTTTTGCTTTAATGATGATGGACATTTTGAAAACAATCCTGAAAAAGGATTAGAAACCTGGGAGGAGTGTGAGTAACAATGGATGCAGATAAGATTCTATATTCATCTGTTGGAAAAGGTCCTCTTCCAAAAGCTCCTTGACAATAGAAGTCTATGACAGAACAAGACCCCATAGGATAACCCATCCCCTCAAGTTACAGACAGAAAAGGAGTCTAAGATGGCTTCATCCATGACACAACCATAGTCATTAAATATAAGATGTTCTCTGAAATGCATTTATGTTCCTGTCTTGCATATGTGCTAATATGTTTTTACTAAAATACAATGGTTATTTAAGCCTTAAATCCTAAGTGAGATATATTTCAAGGATAATGCACACATTGTTGGGGCTTCCCTACCAATGTTACAAATACATATTTATGGTGAGGCAGCCTATTAGACTTGTTACAATGCTATTTTCATATCAGACCAAAAGCTAAGTACTTCTAGGACATAACGGGGGAATTCTGTCCTACAAGGACCTCCATCAGTCCACCATCATTCTGATTGTTCCACCTAGGCTCATGCAGAGAGAGCGTGAAATCCTGGTCTACTGGTCTAGATGTTCTTATCTTGTACAGTCCCTAAGAGGATATTTTTTTGTTGGACACATTATTTTTTTGTTCATGAAAAACTCAACCTTTTTTTTTCAAATCTTATGAAATTGGACCCTGGAGGGGAATGTTTATAGTGCCAACTTATTCTGCAATACAATATATATATATATATATATATATATATATATATATATATATATATATATCTATATATATATATATATATATATATATATATATAAAAGAAAAAACACATCTACTAAATAAGCATAGCTTCTACTATTGGAACTATGCTTATATAGTAGATGTGTTTGTGGCTTTTTTTTCTTTTTTGGTAACTTACCATTTCAAACTCAGTGTCATATTTTCACTTTTTTTTAATCTTACTTTCTACTTGTCTTGCTTAATCGTTTTAAATCTCCATCATTTGTACACTTTTTGTACACGTTTTTCTCCATCAGTCCTCGAAAACAAGTCTCTCCTCTATACCCTACCATGATCTGTCTTTATCGACATTCGTTCCCTTGTTCACTTTTCACTCCTGTCTAACCCTTTCTTCTTCTATTCTTTAAGAAACTGATGAAAAAAATATTATGATGAGAATATGGACCTTTTTTTGCACTAGTATATTTTTTATTATTTATCATTTTTTATTTTTGTGAGTGTTATCATTGACATTGATGAATAAAAAATATACATTAATAAAATTGGGAGAAAGATGAGTTAAATCTACAAACTTAGCTATACTGGAAGTACCATTATACTTCCAATGCTGTGAGGGTACCTAAACTTCCCAAAAAAGCATTAAGCAGTGTAAGAAAATATAAGAAAAATTAATTATACAGCAAAAAGAAAAAGAACAAAAGGAATTGTATTAAAAAGAGTGCTTGGATGGACACATTGGTATTCACTCTATTATTAAACTCCATGTAGGTTACAGTTTTTAACCTGAGTTGTATTTCTTTTTAGAGATAACTTGGTAGTTTTATATGTGTCCAGGAGGAATTTGTTGATTATTATTTATTTATCTTATTAGTTTTTAATGTGTATATATATTATATCACTGATACATTTGTACATAATGCAACATGTACTCCTCTCTGGCAATGTCCCGAGTGTAACTTTATCCTTGTGCCTATGATCTGCTGAAATAGAAAATGATGGTTTTCATACATTACAAGTATATCCTGTGAATGTCTTGCTTAGGAACAATTTGAACATGGCACTATGGAAAGTGTAGACATCTTCCAATGCAGTGCCCCAAAGCCAAACTCTCAATATTGATTAAATCTGCTAACTCAGTCTAGGCAAAATTTCGTTTTTCAATGATATATTTATTAGTAAAGTATATATAATATCTTTATTTATTTTATTTTTTTTTCCTTTATTTTGTTTATAGATTGAAAAAACATTACATATATAAACATATAACGTTTGAAGTAATACAAATTGCGAACAGTCGAATAGTTTGTTTTAGAGTTTCCTTACAAATAGATTTCAATTCATAACATACGTAACATTCAAACTTGGACCAGCCTAGAAACAGTACCTGAGGACCTAGAAGGGTTCTACCCTAGCGCCCATTTGTGTAGTTTTGTGCAGAATTTGTGCCTTTACTAATAAAAGAGTGAGAGTTTTAGAAATAGAACTAACCTCCGAGAGGATCCCGCAGCGTCCAGGTGTCCCAGCAGGAGGCCCAGCGTCTGTATTTCCCGTCCGATAGTGAGCTCATGTTTTGTATGTATCTTATTTTTTGCCTCACCTCAGTGTACGATGGAGAAGTGGCTTTCCAGTGTTTCGCGATGACACATCTGGTTGCTAGAAACACTTGACTGGTCAAGAACTGCTCATTTTTTGAAAGACCCCTGATAGGAAGACCCAGTAGGGCTTCACTTGGGTTCTGCGCTAGACGTTTCCCCCATAGTTTTTCTAAAGTGTCATAGGTAAAATCCCATGTTTGGCGAATTTTGGGGCATTCCCAGAGCACGTGTAGCATGGTGCCTTCATTGGGGCAATAAAACATCTTCTAATAAAATAAAATAGCAAAATAAAAATAACTTTCCTTTAAGGACGTCACAACCTATTTGGCCTTTTATTGAGTTGTTTAGTCTTTTATTTAGACTTTTTCATTCTGATCAAAGGCATTGTTTCAAAACCATTATGCATTGTCAATCTGTATTGATCCAAAATATAGATTACATTGTGTGAATAAATAGTAAAAAGGAAACAAGAGAAGTGGAACAGGAAAGAAAATGATTCATATGATACATATGAGTCACTATATTCTGTTCTCTAAACACATATTGTGGAACAGCTAAGTCTCTGTACAAGTGCTTATTACCTCTCAGGATAGTGGTTAAAAGTCATTTATGGACCTTGAGATAAAAGTAGCTCTTAAAGATGAAAGGGTTAATATTTATGATTACAGCAACTATCATTCCACAGTCACAAAAAGTAAGAGTTACAGTAATTTTGAATGTCACAGATGCCAAGGAGTATGTTCTTATTGCAGCCGTTGTTGTAAAATACCTTCTAATACAATCATGCTGAAATGGCTCTTGTAAGTCAAAGGTATTATTTAATAAATCTTCAAAATTATTCTAAAAATGTCAGTGTCTCCATTCTTTAATACATTATTGCAAGTTCTATTTTTATCAGTAGACTCGGGAACATGTAATTGTAATATAAAGCGGATGCATTTTTGATATATGCTTATTACACACAACCTTCCAACCTATCTTGTTTTATTGCTTAATTAAAGCACGCCTGAAATAGAATGAATTTTGCTACTGATGTGTCAGGACAATGTAAATATTGTAATAACCTTATATGCTCATTTGACACTGTGGTATTACGCATGGATAACATGTAAATTAGCTGCTTCAACTAACCTAATGTTCAATACATTAAACACACGGCAAAACCTACAAAAAGCTAATAATTTTAGTAATGGTCTCATGATGAAGAGTTAGATGGTGTCCTGTAGAACTGAAGCTCCAAGGCTGGTTTACATAACAAAGTTTATAAATAGTAATGCGCACTACTATTATGCACGAAAACATATGGAGTGTGTATCATTAATTTACTTGGATTGTTATTGAGATTATATATGAAGATAGAAAACGTTGGCTTAATGGGACTCTTGTGCCAAATGTTCTAGCATTTATCTTGATTAACCTTCCACCCTTAAACAACAACCTCATCTTTGCTAAGACGTGTCACAATGACCAGGTAGACTGATGACCATGACTAAGCCATATGCATAGCTTTTTATTTATTCTGTATTGCTTTAGGTCCCCTTTACAGCTGAAATTAATAAATATAATTGCAAGCAGTTGTTATTTAAAAAAAATAAGTGGAAGTGTTAGACAATAAAGCTTGAACATTAGTTATTTAAAGCTTAAATTACATGAAAAAATCCTCCCTTTCATAAAGCATCTTTATCTGTATTATTATTATCATTTATTTTTAACGCGCCAACATATTATGTAGCGCTACACATGGGTTATATTCAAGGCAAAAACAATAGCAGCATTAAGGGCATATCTAAGTTTCCTGGATTATGAGTGCATGTGATATACTGTATATAATAGTGTATGAAAACATTTAAAAAAAATTTGCATTAAAAATACCAAAATAAACATTTAAAGATTTACCTTGAAGTAAGCAAAATGTCTGGTAATTTCTGAAATTAGGATTAACACTTCCTCCAAACCCAGGCTAAATTAGCATTCATTTCATAATTTATTTTGGCCAATCAGGTTAGCTGAACATTTAACTTAAACTCTGGGGTTCCTGTTTGTGCTGCAAAGCAGCCTGGAATATATAGTGTGGCACTGTTAGGTGCTATGACAGCAGCCCAACACAGGTAGGAAGCAGCAGGGAGTCATATCCCAACAGTGATTTGGGGGCTGACATCGGTGCTCTCCTATTGGCTAAGGAAAAAACAGCAGGTGAATAATAGGTTAAATTGATCCCCTAATGCTGCATGCTGATTGGGGGGGGGTCAGGGGCTTGTGTAGACACCCATCTGGGGTGTCGACATAATCATTAAAGGGATCTTTAGATATTAATAAAAACAAATTGTATGAGATGTGCTGCATACAAATAGACTGTTTTTTGCCAATACAGTATAGTGCAGATATGTATAAATCCATGAAACTTGGATATGTCTTTAACATGTTGCAAAGGATGGAGGACCCTGTCTTTGAGCTTAGAATCTGGTGTCCAAAGTGCTTTCTCCAAAGCACATTGCAAGATTGAAAACTTGCAAACTTACAATCTAAATTTGTACTAATTAATCGACTTTCACACTAATGTCTCTGTGACCATAATAATTTAACTTGTGGTGGAGCTAGTGAACGGAGGGCCCCCGGTGCAAAAATAAAAATTGAAAAATGTGGGCCCCTCTGGGCCCTGCTATCAACTCACTCAGTACACACACGTATACATAAATATATAATACTGTATATTATATATATATATATATATGTATAGTATATATATATATATATATATTATATATATATATATACACATGCACACACACACATACCAGATACTCTGAGTATATATATATATATATATATATTATATATAAATATATATATATATATATATAGTATTGTATAGTATCTGGTATGTATATACTATATTGATATGTATACAGTATATAGATATATATATATATATATATATATATAGTATATATATATATATATATATATAATAAGTATATATATATATATATATATACAGTTTATATATATATATTATAATATATATATATATATATTGTGATCAGGATGGCCGCATATAGCGGTGGTTTTTTAAATCAAAGGCGGATACCTTCTTGGAAGTGCAGCAAATCGGTTTATTTACAGAAAGAAAAATAACAGCGGTAGCCGTAGCTCTGCTTAATATAACGAAAAAGTAAATAGATACTTCTCCGTGAGGTGGGAGAATGCCAACTTGTGGCCAGGTTGAGACAGTCCTTTAAACTTGGGGAGTCTGCCACCTGGTGGTCAGCTTGTAAACAGTCCTTGAACTTGGGAACTGCCCCCTTGGGGCCAGCATACGATTAGTCCTCGAGACTGGTGTGAGTGCCACCTAGTGGCCAGGATACGAACAGTCTCTTATCTGGTTGAAAATGCCTTTTCCTCTACAGCTTCTATCTATGGTGGGTGAAGCATAGGGCCCACCCTTCTCTCCCTTATGCTTTGCCCCAGGGACCCTTGTCACCCTCTGGGGATAAGGGACTATTACTTTTTCTCAACGCACTCTACTCCCTGGGGCCTTTGTGCTTCTTATCCTCATATGGTGAAAACATGTATCTGTCACCAACCTGTTTATCCCTTGTTGCATCCAGCTTCTTAGGGATGAGGTCTGGAGATAGTCCTTGCTCAGTGGAATATCTCCGATACCACAGAAGTCCTTTCTGTGAACCAACTCTGGAATATAGTAGTCTCTCTCTCAGGCTCTGGTACAATTTCTGCTTCCAGCAGACTGTGTGAACGTACTGCGTTCCTCTATATGTCAGATAGCAACAAGCGTCCTTCTTTGGCTTGCTTCAGTCTGAGGCCTTCACTCACTGGCTACTCTCTGCTAGGCCAAACAGGGCCTAACTGCAGGGGAAACAATAATCCCTCCACTTACTTGGCTTTACTTGTATTTTCACCTCTGGCGTCTATAGTCGCTCTTTCAGCTCAGTTCTTCCTGTGACTGCAATCAGCACCCTCTTCTCACTGTTGTAGTACTTGCAGTCCCAGTAAATCAAGCTTCACACAGCCCACTGTATTTCCACACAGGAACAGTCCTTCAACTCTCTGTGGCGTGCTTCTGTCAGCAGCCCACAACCTGCACAGAGCCTAGCCGGCCACACCTCCCCCTCCAGGTCTGCTTTCCGGCTTTTAAAGGGCAGTTGCTCCAATTAGGAGTTCTTCAGAAGTTTTAACTACTTCACTTCTGACAAGAACTCCATACTCCACTTGCTTGGCATACTTCAAAGGAGCAAACGATCACACACCCTCCCCCTCAGCTCAACAACATGGTGTTGGGCGACATGCCGAGAGGCCGGACATCCGGTAGGGTTGCTCACCACTCAAGAACTCTTCACCCAGCCAACTATTCCTCCTCTGTGCCGTCCGCATTGAGGTAGAAGGCTGCGATAGTGGCCGCCTGTAAATCCATCTTCTCATTTCCTTACTGGTCTGTTTGCCTCCTTTATGTGTGTCGCCTTTATCGGGAAGGAGTGAATCCCTCAACTTTGTAGAGCTGTCCTCGAACAGCCTTGTGATGGACTCTGTAGTCACATGTCTGGGTACAGATATAACAATATCCGTTGCACTCTCTTCGAGCCCGTCATCATTTCCAATCTCTTCATCAACTTCAACTCCCAGGAGATCTTCTACAGTCTCCGTGTTTCCCTCGTCATCCTCAACTTCACAGCCATCTTCATTGTCCAACTTAAACATAGCCTGGCGCTTCTGCCGCTCTTCAGTACAATGCTGTTTCATTGCTTCCTGCAGCTTTGCTTTAAGAAGTGGGAGCTTTTCAACTGGCTTTCTCTGAATTAACTCATCAGTGGTTTCAGCAGACACAATGACAGATACCACATCTGCCTTTAGCTCCTCCTTTCCATCTGCCGTTGTCCCTTTGAGGACGATATTTAGGTTAACTTTCCTCTCAATCACAGGCTTGGCTTTATGCAGGGAGTGCTTCAGAAAATGCTCTTTCCAAGCTTCTAGTTCTTTATTTTGCTTTGGTTCATCCAATTTAACGATTGAGCCAACATCAGGGCACAAACAGGGTTTTAAGGAGAGATCCACTCTAAGAGCACAGAGCTTTTCCAGCTTGGAAAACTTTGCTTTATGTTGTTTTGGTACAGGATATTTAGATGTCTCCTCAATAGTCTGAGAATCCAGTAGAGGCACAGGGATTTCCTGCTGGATTCCACAAGTAGGATCTTCATCTTTGGTTCCTTCTAATACCTCGCCCGTACAAGCCGGTGATGCTCGGGTGGAATTATTTGCATTCCCTTTATATTTTTCTGCTGGAGCAGAGTCTCTTGTTTTGATTTCTTTTTTTATCACTAATGTCCATCTTATGTTCAAAACTGTATGGCTGATACTTTGTTGATTTAATAAGCTGTATGGCATTCCCTTCGCAAGATGGCCTTGGCCGACGCTTGAAGAAATCATGAAGGCTTACTGCAGTCACTTCCTTTGTCAATGGAGTCCTTTGGGCAGCCCCTTCCTCTGCTGCCTCCTCCATCAAATATGTAAATTCTTCTTCTTTACCATCAGCAGGGATGATTTCAGGGAGTTTTTTGTCAAGTGATGGCACCTTTTCGGTTGTGCCAATAATTTCAACGTCCTCGGTATTCATTTCAATAATACCTACTACATGTTGTACAGTTTCTGCTTTTTCAAGAGTACTCTCCAATAGCTGTGGAGCTTTGCTTTTTAAACATTCCTCAACTAAACTCTTGGACACCTGCGTGCAAATGCTCAGCTCAACCATGTCTTCAGTGTCTCTCACCTGTGCATCGTCAGGATTTTCTATAACTGTTTCTACAGACAGCTTTGTACTTTCTACAACTGCTTGAAGGATGTGATCAACAGGCTTCTGTTGTTCTTCCGCCCTCTTTGCACTGTCGCTCTCCACTGGCACAGGGGTAGCTTCATCTGTTGTTGCAGGGGACTCTTCGAATTGGGGAACCGCCAACATTTCCGTGGTCTCTACAGCACACAAGATTTCTATTGCCTCTTCCAGGGCAGTTAATGCTCCTGAAGTTAACTCTACCTCATTGGTTAGAACAATCTCAGTTTCAAGTGTATTTTTGTTTGTAGACAACTGAAGTTCCTTTGCTTGCTTAGCGCAACAAATTCAACCAGCGTTACTACGGCTGGTTCAACAGAGTCATCATCAAATCTTCCTGCCTGTGCAGCTTGTCCAGCTTCATTTAGTGGCGTGTGCTCCAGTTTTGATACAGGAACAGTCTTTTCTAAGGTTTTCACATCGGACACTGGCCTAGCAACGCTTTCTGGCTGGTCTCCATTAGCCGCCTCTTTGTCACTTTCCCCACTGTCTAACGTCAACAGTTGTATTCGCCAGGGCTTCTGTCGAAATTTAGAGATGTTCTCCTCTTTATCACTGTGCGGCAGCTCCCACCCCACTGATTCGTTCAGCTTAGGCTTTGGGGGACATTTCCTCCGCTCCCAAATAGGCATCAATTTCTCATTCCTATAGGACACTTGGTAGTCCTCGAACGTAGGCTTCCTCCGCCATTCAGGGACATACTCGGGCCTCATTTTAACGTGGGCTTGTCTTTGGAGCCTTAAAAAACGCTGTTTCTCCTCCTCTAAGGCCATTCTTTCTGCACCAGCAGGCTCTTTGGGGCTCTCAGCGACCTCTTTGGGGCTCTCAGCGACCTCTTTGGGGCTCTCAGCGACCTCTTTGGGGCTCTCAGCGACCTCTATGGGGCTCTCAGCGACCTCTATGGGGCTCTCAGCGACCTCTATGGGGCTCTCAGCGACCTCTTTGGCTGGATCGGCCGTCTCTTTGGCTGGATCGGCCGTCTCTTTGGCTGGATCGGCCGTCTCTTTGGCTGGATCGGCCGTCTCTTTGGCTGGATCGGCCGTCTCTGCGGGCCCTCTCGCCGTCTCTGCGGGCCCTCTCGCCGTCTCTGCGGGCCCTCTCGCCGTCTCTGCGGGCCCTCTCGCCGTCTCTGCGGGCCCTCTCGCCGTCTCTGCGGGCTCTCTCGCCGTCTCTGCGGGCTCACTCGCCGTCTCTGCGGGCTCTCTCGCCGTCTCTGCGGGCTCACTCGCCGTCTCTGCGGGCTCACTCGCCGTCTCTGCGGGCTCACTCCCCGACTCTGCGGGCTCACTCCCCGACTCTGCGGGCTCACTCCCCGACTCTGCGGGCACTCTCTCCGACTCTGCGGGCACTCTCTCCGACTCTGCGGGCACTCTCTCCGACTCCTTGTTTACTACTATGTCAGGTTTGGTTGGCCTTCCCTTAACAGGGAAACTGTATCTTATCCTTGGCCCGACAAGTATGTCTCTTAGCGATACGCTTGTCTGGCGAAAAAATTCCAGGGGTGCGCTCTCTGTACTTTCTTTACTCCTATACGGTCAAGGATCTCCTCTTTCAGGGTGCAATAATTGGTTGCCATTTCTTCAGGCAAAACCCCATACACTTCCTGTGCTTCTCCACACAGATAGGGACCCAGGACTGTGGCCCAATGCTGTTTAGGCCAACCTTCCCTGGTAGCAATCTTCTCAAAATTCAGGAGGTAGGTTTCTACATCATCTTGAGCTATCATTTTCTTTAGACAGCAATTAAGGTTCATAACCCTGCTTGATTTTGAACCCACTATGTTCTCTGTAGAACTCAATCGCTGCATCTGCACTTTCTGTGCTTCTAAAGACTCTCTCATTTGGACCCTGTCGACTTCCATTTGTCTCTGCCATTTCTCTGTGGCCTCTCTAAATCTTGCAGTAACCTCTCCAGAACCTTTATCTTCCTCTTTTGCGGCTTGGATGCTATGCTCTGCAATCCTTTCTCTCTTTTCTGACTGGCTCTGACCAAGTCAGGATTCTCAGGACTCTGTTCAACTCGGCTTGCTGTTTGTTCATCACCCGCTGGGCTTCTATAAAAGCTTTAAAGGCCTCCTCCATTTTTATGCTGTACGGTGGGCTGTCTTCTTCAACACAGACATTTTTCAATCCCACAAATGACACCAGTGTGATCAGGATGGCCGCGTATAGCTGTGGTTTTTTAAATCAAAGGCGGATACCTTCTTGGAAGTGCAGCAAATCGGTTTATTTACAGAAAGAAAAATAACAGCGGTAGCCGTAGCTCTGCTTAATATAACGAAAAAATAAATAGCTACTTCTCCGTGAGGTGGGAGAATGCCAACTTGTGGCCAGGTTGAGACAGTCCTTTAAACTTGGGGAGTCTGCCACCTGGTGGTCAGCTTGTAAACAGTCCTTGAACTTGGGAACTGCCCCCCTTGTGGCCAGCTTGTCAACAGTCCTTTAAGCTGGGGAGACTGCCCCCTTGGGGCCAGCATACGATTAGTCCTCGAGACTGGTGTGAGTGCCACCTAGTGGCCAGGATACAAACAGTCTCTTATCTGGTTGAAAATGCCTTTTCCTCTACAGCTTCTATCTATGGTGGGTGAAGCATAGGGCCCACCCTTCTCTCCCTTATGCTTCGCCCCAGGGACCCTTGTCACCCTCTGGGGATAAGGGACTATTACTTTTTCTCAACGCACTCTACTCCCTGGGGCCTTTGTGCTTCTTATCCTCATATGGTGAAAACATGTGTCTGTCACCAACCTGTTTATCCCTTGTTGCATCCAGCTTCTTAGGGATGGGGTCTGGAGATAGTCCTTGCTCAGTGGAATATCTCCGATACCACAGAAGTCCTTTCTGTGAACCAACTCTGGAATATAGTAGTCTCTCTCTCAGGCTCTGGTACAATTTCTGCTTCCAGCAGACTGTGTGAACGTACTGCGTTCCTCTATATGTCAGATAGCAACAAGCGTCCTTCTTTGGCTTGCTTCAGTCTGAGGCCTTCACTCACTGGCTACTCTCTGCTAGGCCAAACAGGGCCTAACTGCAGGGGAAACAATAATCCCTCCACTTACTTGGCTTTACTTGTATTTTCACCTCTGGCGTCTATAGTCGCTCTTTCAGCTCAGTTCTTCCTGTGACTGCAATCAGCACCCTCTTCTCACTGTTGTAGTACTTGCAGTCCCAGTAAATCAAGCTTCACACAGCCCACTGTATTTCCACACAGGAACAGTCTTCACTCTCTGTGGCGTGCTTCTGTCAGCAGCCCACAACCTGCACAGAGCCTAGCCGGCCACACCTCCCCCTCCAGGTCTGCTTTCCGGCTTTTAAAGGGCAGTTGCTCCAATTAGGAGTTCTTCAGAAGTTTTAACTACTTCACTTCTGACAAGAACTCCATACTCCACTTGCTTGTCATACTTCAAAGGAGCAAACGATCACAATATATATATATATATATATATATATATATATAAAACCTATGATCCAAAATATATAGCAGAAGTAAAGTATGTTTACATTGATATAATTGCTCATATATCTTTATTATTGAAATAAAAAATGGAAAATTCGAAAATATGACCATGTATGTATGCCCAACTTGTCCTCTAGTTTAATTTGTTTTATAAAACTCACTATCTCTGAGTTATGAAGAATATGTCTTAACAACTTCTCTCTCACATTAAGGTCACTCCTGTCCAAAAAGAGTCCTGTTCCTGGGCACTCAATTTTTTTATCCTAAGTTTTGCCTCGATATCTTGTGCAGAACTAAGACTTAAGCTCCCCTTACCTCCTGCCTGCCTCTGCATAGTTTTCTGCAGAATTGCATTATTTGCGCAATCGTGATCACAATCGGAAGCATCACAGACCAGTCCATTCTGGTGGTGGGGGGAAGGAATTGAGACTGAGGGTTTACCGAGGAGACATGGTGGCACCCTGGTCGGGTGGACAGAGGTGTGGAGCCCCAGGGGTGCCCTTCATAACACTACTGCACCGGCAGTCGTTCCACCCCGGGATTTAACCAACTGGGCATGTTCTTTGTTCCTATCACATTTACATTGAAAGGTTGCCCTTTATCACAAATACTATTGATTTGGTAGTAGAGGTTTTAGCACAAATAATATGAGCCAATTCTGACATAGAGCTCTATTCAATGGCTTCTGTAAGAAAAAATACCTATGGATGCCTATGGCACTTTGGCTACTACCATAGAGATCCTTATTAACCCCCATGGACCATATCCCCCATTGTCCCTAAAACTATTCAGCTAATAAATAAAAAATTACAATAAAATAAAAAATATATTGAAAATAAAAAATATTTAGAGAAAATAAAGACAATAAAGATTTAAAAATTACAGATACTCAAAAAATAAATAAATGAAAAAGACACTACCTAAAACAAAAAAAACTACACCTATAGGGGCAAATATTTCTTACGCTCCCGTTAACAACCCTGCAGCGACAATGCTCAATGGCTTGGTCCCCAATCTTCAGCCCTGGATAAAGTGGATAGAATAAATTGTTCCTGTTCTTGTTGATTGAAGACCCTTGACCATCATCTTTAGCCCAATGAAAGGTCCTCCACAAAAAAATGCACCTCTGTAAAAAAAAAGAAATATATAAAAAATATTCACTAAACTAGCAGAGCTCTTCCTCTGAGTAAAACCCCCACCAAATAACAGCTTTCTGGCTGCATCCTTGATTTATACACTATTTTTATGCCTTTCGATTGGGTCAAATATGTGCCCATCATATTTCTGCAAGTCAAAATTGAGTACAGCTATACCCCGTTTAACACTGAAGATAGATTCCAAGCAATAGTAGTGTTAAGTGAAACAGCTCTAAAGGGGGCAGTTTAACATGGGGGTAGATAGGGATAGGGGAACTCATGACAAAAAATACATAATTGCAATTGAAATTTAAACTTTTTTTGTTTTATATGAACTTCAAACAAACAGCAAACATAACACTAACACAGACTGAAAATTAGCAGAAATATAAACTTTAAATTTGTGATGTTGAAGCTTCTGGCTCATCCTGGATTCTGTTTTTTGGGGGGAATCAGAGCATTATAAGGGGTTTGTTAGGCAAAAATAGCGTTACAGCGAGGCATTGCGCTAAACAGTGATTACGGGTCAAAATAATGTTATAACGAAACACTGCTAAAAGTGGTAGCGTTAAGCAGGGTATACCTGTATATAAACAAAGACATACCCATTTTAAAGCTGTAGATGTGTTCCTAGAAGATCAAGTGCTAAACGAAACAGAGTTAAACAGGTCAATTTTAACATAGGGTAAATCAGTGTTACTCAGGGATATGTCAGGCAAAAATGTTGTTATTTCCAATGGGGGATGTGTCAGGCAAAAACAGCTTTATAGTGAATCACAGGGTAGTTTTACGAGGGTCTGCCTGTACTTCAATTACTCCCACCCTATTTCTGACTGGTTAGAAGTCTAACTAAACAGAATACATGCATTGAAATCTTTGCTTTCTTATTGGTTAGCCTTTAACCAATCATATGGCTCTATTTTCCCTGTTCTGGTTGCAATGACAGCCAGTCAGAATAGGTTTTCATTATAGTGTTAACCTTCTCTGACTGGCTATAGAAACAGCCAGTCATAGAAGAGAATGTAAGCTAATCTATCAGAATAATGTTGAGAAAATAATGGAAACTGCATACATTGTTGGTGGCCTTTCCCAAAATGCAACAAATCTGAAAGGAAGTAAATTCATGAATTAATCACATAATCTGAGTTAACAACATGTCAATTTACCTCACTTTAAGTGCTTGTCATGGTGTGAAAGAGCACCAGTTTGTATGTTAAAATGATTTTTTTGCTTTTTTTTATTTACACTAAAAACAGCTAAAAATCTAAGTTCTTAGGTCTGTTTACAAAAACACTCCTGACTGTTCCATGATTAACAACATCTGCCGACACCAAGCGATATAGACTCTGTGAACACAAGATGTATGTTTATATAACCCCAACTGTACACTTTAGCTTATTCCAGCAGTCATCTGCACAGATGAATTTGGGAAGAGTTAACACTCTTTCTGCTTATGCTCCTGCACGGAGCTCTTGCTGTGACTCTGTGTTGGGCCACTGCTAGTGACTCATGTAAAAAGACACTACATTTATTATTGTTTCTGTGAAAAAGGCACCTAATTCAAAAATGTAGGAGAACTTTACAGTCGTGTGCACCAAGTTGTACTGAATTAACTGGCCCTTTAACTGTGCAGCTCAAGGTCTTTTTGCATCATATTAAATAATGGAGTTGGCCCCTATACTTAATTCTTTAGTATCTAAAACTGACAAGAAAACATGGAATATCTGATCAGCCTCTAATAGCTCATCCTAGATTTGTGTTTAGTAATATTCACTTATTCATTCTTCGTCTCTATCTTTTCTATTTGTTTTCTTAAATTAAGCTATATTGTTATTTGTATATATCTCAATACTATTACTTATTATTCTAAAATTTGATTTTCTTTAATGTAATATTTATTAAAAATATTGTGACAAAAAAGCCTTAATAACAACCATTCTATATTTCTAATTATTTTATTTGTGTGGGAACTTTTCATTTCTGCCATAACTGGGACTTTTGCCCTGTCACTTTAATATAATTTATTTTTCATGTAAAAATAATCTCTTGCAATGGATAAAGCATTCTCCCTTAGCCTGCTTATTTCCTATCTATTTAAGCTTTATAATTCATTTCTAGAGGGAAAGATATAGCTTAGGGAATTTCTATAAGCTGAAATAATGTAGCTCTGAATGCGCAGCCTCTAAGGTTGGAGCCAATGGACAAAACTTTTTGAAAGGGGATATAAGAGTGCCATGTTCTGACTTGGCTATCTATGGCACCTGCTTTCTTACTAAATGAGTATGTGGTATGGAAAATTGATCTAGTTCTTAAGAGGTGCTGTGACTGACAGGCAGTAATCCAGAACTTTAGTTGTAGTTTTAGTTTGAATGTTCTTGGGCGCTTATATTATTATCTGAGTAATTTTGAGATCATTTTTAGTAAGTGATTCAGTTCCAGGAAATTCAAGTGTAGATCCTGCCACAAATGTATGTTTTATAAGACTTTGTTGAAACTGGATTTGATATGAAGGTCATATATTGGTTGAATGGTAGATGGTATTTTAACACCCAACAAATTTGATATAAAATGTTTCTCATAGCTCAGGGGGATAGGAAAGAAATATAATGATGAATTTAAAATCTTATGTAGATAGTAGCCATGTTAAAAATTAAGTAGAACAGAGGTTTCAAAACTGTTGTCCACAAGCTCCATTCAGGCCATCCACAGAACAAATAATGAAAAAAATGAATAACATTTCATATTCAGGTAGCGTAGAAGTGTCTATATATTAAACTATACCACAGCAACTTACTACAGTATATATTTATGAAACAGAAAAACATTAAGCTGGCCCCGAAAAATGTTTTGCAATGTTTTAAGTGAGACAGTAAGGCACTACTTATTGCATACATGAAAAGTAGAAATATAAAAAAAGTTATATCTACTGTAATTTTTCTTTAAATGTCCCCTGTAGCTTTATATTTAGGTAATATTCATGCTCAGACTTGGGAGAGAAAGCTACAATAGTCATAATGGTGTAAACAAAATATTTTTTTTAGACATCCCTTATCTGAATTCAGTTTATGAGGCCACATGATGTAAAAACATATTATCTAAAGACCAGGTTGCTGCCTGTAGGGTCTTCAACATTGAAGGCTAGTATCTAGAAAAGGAGCATGACTGTTTAATCTTCCTACTCGATTGTGCCTTCAAATCTTTAGGTAAAGGCTCACAATTTAAGGCATCCTACTACATCTAGAAATAAGATTTTGTTTCTTAACTTGAAACAGCTATTAGTTTAGAAATGTTTTTGACAAAAGAAATTGCCATCAACAAGATAGTGTTCAAAGCCAATATCCAGTCTGAGGCTTGATCTAATTTCAAAAGAGATATTTATAGATATTTGTAATGGAACCCATCACTGTTTTACCCTGTTTTATGGTTATTTAATTCTTATGGTTAAAATATGAACACATTGCTATACTGTAGATATGTTGTTTTATGTTCTACAGAATATATTGGCTCAGAATATTACAGCTACTAGGCTAATAGATAATCCTATTACAGAGACTCCTCCTAAGATAAGGAAGTCTATTGTATAAAGTGTTTTCATTATGAGACATAAGAACCAAGAGAAGTATAATCTGATCAATGTCTGATTGTATCAAAGTAGCCAGGTAGCCTCAGGGAGGTGTGACCACACCTATTGTCTCTCTATGTGTATTGTGTGGCCAAATATGGGGGATGTGTATTGCCTGTGGAAAGAGATGTGTATATATATTTCTGCATAACAAAATAAAGACAGTATTCTTTGACTCCCAATTGAGTGTCGTCCAATATGGGTGGTCTGGGCTTCTGAGACTGCGCAGTGCTTCTATATGGATATTTAATGCTGAACCTGACTCTCCCTCTGGAACTCTTGGATGGGATTATACCAACTTAACTTTTACACAGCAGCTTGCCAGGGAAAAGGACGTCTCCAACGGCTGATACCCTCTCACTACCGGGGTAGCCGTTACAATATTTTAGAACCAATAAGAGGAAGTAGGAAGAGATGTATAGAAGCTTCTTAGAAGGAAAAAGCAAAGGCTTTTTGACTGACAAAGCTTGTAGCAGTAAATATCGAGGTCTGTTTGGCCAGCTTAGTATTATGCAGATTGCATGTATTTTCTCTGCAATGTTTTTTTTAAATACCTTCTGAATAATGTAGATGAGATTGAAGTCCATTGTGAAAGTACCGTACATCTTTGTTCCTAACCTCTTGAACACAATGGTTCTAGTTGATGACTTTAAGGAGGATGCTTTCATCTTTATATCTGGGAGGGACACCCAAATCTGAACTGTAATAGTTCCTTCTCCAGCATGCACTGATGTCAAAAACATGGTAATTTTGGTAGTAAAAAAAGCACTTTTTTAATATGCTTTTCCATCCATAATCTGATCATGCAGAATACATATGTGGACATCGGGGTTCCTTTAATGGTTCTTAAAAATTCAATCTGGTTGGTAAAAAATATTCTAGTGTACTCCTTAGTTTTGCATATATCTATGGGTATATCTACCGATGCAAGTGTGTACTAAAATCTATACAATTGAAGAGCCAGCTCAATCTTTTGTTTAAAACCTAGATGTCAAACTTAAGAACTAATTAAGAAGACTAAATAAGCCAGTACCACATGGCTTTCTAGACCATGTCCAGCCTGGCAAATCAAACCACTGGAGGCAAAAAGAGAGAAGTGAAAGCATAATTGTATGTGACTGGGCTAATAAGGTTTTAATTATTCTAGATGCAGTATAGATTGTATATGGCAATGTTTTTTATCATTAGTGTCTCTATAAGGCTTAATCTTTGTGTTTTGTGTTTATGATATTTCAGTGTGCTAGGCAACTCCATTAAGTTAAAGAGACTGAGGCAAAATGTTGGTCACCAGTAAGAAATAACAAAATACATTTTTACCCATTCATAAGTAGAGAGGTTCGGAATATGATAGGTATATGTTTGAGGAATTATTATTGCAATTTATCTATGAGGTCCATGGATAAAAACTCTGAGATTATAGTTTATTGTTTGCTATTTGAAAGTAAATCAAAACTAGACCTTACTATATAGTGAATTTTATTTTTTAACTCATCTGTGACAGGCAACGTTTGACATAGTTGAAACAAAAGATTCATTTTGATACACATACCAGTTTGAAACCTATATTTATCTACTAGATGACACATACAGTATTATGTGCACTCTGCTGCAATCTTGATTGACATGTTCATTGTAGGGATGGATTATCTGACACACTCTCAAGAATGCGCAATAGGTATACACATTGATTAATGTGTACATTTAATAGGTGTTTTCTCAACATTATAATGTAAGCAGAGTTAATGTAATGGTTCATGTCAATCAATAGGAAGAGTTATTGTTTTCTCCTTAACTTGTCCATGAAACAGTTTTCTATAAAGGCACTAGCAGGTAACTGGTTATCTAAATATGTGATAATAATTACTTAATTGCACTTAAAAGAAGCTATGGATGTTTTTTCCCGCTATGTGGATATAACCTACAATGTACATAATATAATAGAATAATGTATTATGTGAAGCTTAGAGACTCAGTAGGGTTGTAACACAGAACAGAGGGGAAATGAAGTTTATTTAGATCACAAGTTAACATTTCAAGGAGTTAAAAGACATTTTGCTTTCCCTGCCATCATTTCTTAGGGAAGTATGTGTGCTGAGCTGGCCACATTGAAAAACCCTTAGTACCATCTAACATTTCAGCTTTTTGTTCTTTAGAAGCTTCAAACATTTATGTCATGTATAAATTTCCTCCTATTTGTATATTATTTACTATGATCTTCATTATTGAAATGTACTTTATGTGTTCTTCATTTTCTTCTTATCCAAACTGTGTTCATATTTATTGTCCTGGACCCATCTGTACTTATCAATTATAACACTTTTGATAATATTATATACATTTACAGAAAGAGGGAATACAACCCTGATTAGAAATGGAGTTAGCAAACATACTTATTTAATTATAACCATAAACGGTGTTCGAGCAAGAGAGCGCTCACTCTCTGATGGTCAACAGAACTCTATGTTGCTATTTTACACATGCCAAGATAAATACATAACTTTTATTATTTATCATGTTATAAAACTATTAATGGGGAATGTACATATTATAAAATGTATCTGCCACAATAATTTTTGCAAAGAAGATAATTTTATTGCACCTTTGATATCGCTGTTTAACAATTGGAGGAGTTCCTACTAGGGAAACTTAATCTGGTAAGATTAGCAAGGTATACCAGCTCAGGGCTAATTAATGTCAAACCGCTCAGGGAAAACACTTACCTACAATGAAAGACTGACCCTTTGGGTTAGCCATGTGAGAGGTGCACATAAAGCTTGCGATTAGTTCTGCAATAACTACTCTAATTTAACTAGCTACCATGGTGTATTCAATTTAGCTAACACACTGCACTAGTGAGAGTATGCAGAAAGATAAATATTATTAGTGGTCGCCCCATGTGGTTGTCAACTCCAATACATATATACTCAATACAGTCTGTCATATGATAAAGTGCCAAGTGAGTTCATCACATACTGAGATGGTATAATACCACTTTCACACTGTATAATGTGGTCATACTGCAGTTATGACCCTATTTGAAGCACAGCTTATATACAGTTAAAGCTACCAACTCCCAGGAAGGACACGTATTTCCTAAAATAATCCATAATATTTTTAGCGACTTTTATTATGGCCTTCCAATAAATTACCAGAGCTTTTTGAATATATATAATTGAAGAGTGAAGCAGACATGAATGTCCAGTAATCTAGTAATTTAGTAAGTATTAATCTATATATATATATAGATTAATAATAAGTATTGTGGTATACTGTGATACCTTTTGTATTGGACAAACGCCTTATTTATATAAATAAGCTTTCGAGATGTTTGACCTCTCTTTATCAAATCTGAAGCAAAACTAACATGAGATGGAAACCTCCGTTTAAATGCTTTGCACATGTATTTTTAATGTTAATTAATGGTGAACGAAACATGAATAGAGAGTACACTGGTCCTTTATTCAGTTCACTCATTTTAGCATCTGACATCATCAGGAAATTCATATAGGGGTATTAAACACAACATAGTATAGGAAACATATGTACACATAGGAGCTTTTCTGTTTTATGCTACCATACGTGCACGTGCATCTGTTATGTGCATGTACTGCCCTGCGCCGATGAAGCTGTCTCCTTGTGGCCAGTAAGTGGTTAGGGTTTTTTCGGATTAGGTTTACAGGGTTAGGGACGGAAAGGGGTGTAGGGGGTTAGGGGGCTTAGGGACTTAGTTTTAGGGGGTTAGGCTTGGGCTAAGAGGCTTAGGAGGTCAGGGTTAGGGCCGCCAAGGAGGATTCCTGACACTGCCTAGAACGGATCCATACCAATATTTTTCCATAACACAATCAGTTTTGGTTTAGAAGCCTGTGTCAAAGTTGAGGCCTAGCGAATCTTTACCAGCATGGCAGGAAAATTACTTCCTGATTCTGGGATAAGCTGCAGCTCTACTGATCATGTAAACTGTCATCCTGACTGCCACTTATATACAGCACCCGCTTTATCATTATAAAAGTAATTAAGAAGTATTTTCAGTTGGCTCTGATAAACTGAAGCAACATCCTACTACCAGCCCAAGCTGCCCCCATCCACACTGATAACATGAAATCCAGAATTATCAGCAAACAATAAGATGGATCAACTGGTTGATAATGCAGTAGATTTTAAACAGGATCCAGTCTTATCTTCTAACTTCAACTGTGATAGTTTCAGTCACATGGCTGCTCCACTATTACAGCACTGGTCCTGGATTCCCTCTGCAGGGTGATGAGTCCCTGTGCTCCCACACTGAGAAGTTGCAGCCACAACTTTGCTCAGCTTTGTATTTTGAGGGTCCTAGAGGTGCTCTAGTTTCCCTAAATCTCAGCATACCAAGTGCCCTCAGCATGTACTTGGATCAAACAATGCACACAATTACTCTGCCTTTCAACATGGGAGTACCAGATCCAAAACAAGATCCTTGCTACACTATGCCTGCTGGTACTTTCACTGACATTGGATCATGCAAGCAGGGCATTGGGTAAAAAGTGCAGGTACTGACTGAATGGACTGTCTTTGCTGGCTTTTGGATCTAATGAAGTGTTATTTTGGCCATGACCACATATTGGAGACATTGCTATCTGTCCTAAATGTATCTGAATTCCACTGTTTATCTCTCAGCCTGCTCCTATTATTGTTGATGGTGTGCTCGCCAGTTTATAAAAGTTTTGCAGCCCTGGTTTCTATAGCATTTTGCTTGCCCTCCTTAGCTTTTAGTTCTAATGGACTGCTATTTTAGGTCAGAGACAAGGTTATCTGTGTCAAGCTCTTATTTGAAATGCATTATTGCTAGCTTTTCAATCTACTCTATACTGTTATTGCCATTGTACCTTACATAAGTTTCGAGGCCCTACATCTAGTTACATTTCACATATCACTAGGGGTCATTGCTGCTTCTTCCTGGTATAATTTTCCAATATGAGCACTATTAACATTATCTTATTTATATGTTCTGTATTATTGAGCACTGTATTTAAAATATATATCACTATTTTGAGGCTAATTACATTTGGAGCACTGTATGGCTTCTTTGCCACTTATCTTTATACTGCACTCTCCAAGTTCATCTCTCATTGTGAGTGAGTGGTTGAAAAGGATTTCTTTTCATAATAGGTTAAAAGTTATGTTTTCCAACGCTGTAACCTTGTGCATATGTAGCCTGGGACTTTGCTAGACCCTCTACCTTCTTAATGATTACCTTTCAGCAATGCTGCCGTAGTGCTGATGTAACCACCTCCATGCTTTTGTTAACCCCTTAGTGCTTATGTTACCACCTCCATGCTCTTGTTACCCCTTATAGCTTATGTTACCACCACCATGCTCTTGTTAACCCCTGAGTATCCTCAAGTGTGAGATGTATTTGGGCCCATGATGGCATGCTGCCAGAATGCTTTGGGGATCTGAAATAGCTGAAACTAATTCTTATGTTTTCGTTTTTTCAGAGGTGTTGCTACCAGCTACTAGATATTATAAACTTACTATTTAACTTTATTAGATACTAGCGACTTCCCCATCAAAAATTATGGCAATAAAATTTGAAGGCTGGCAATGCTGTTTGCCCTCCCCCCTCTAACTTGCGGGCCTCAAGGCGCTCATCCCGAGCCTCTCCGAGTGTCTACTTTATGGGCCGCGCGATGTGTACATTTGGCGCTAATTGCGAGCCCCTTCATCAGCTCATTGCAGGCCTCAGCCAACCCATCACTTTCATGCCTCGTAATGAGCACCTTCAGTGCTCATCATGAGCCGCGCAAAGAGTGCTTTTGGTGGTCATTGCAAGCCTCACCCCACTCGCCTCACGCTTTTGGCGCTCATTGCGAGCCCCTCCCCACTCTCTGACCCCTGTGTCTGCTTCCCCCCTCTCCCTTCCATGTGTCTGTTTCACGGTCTCTCCCTCCGGCTGTGTCTTTGCCACCTGTCCCTGCTCTTTGTTTTCCCCCGCTTATTTCCCTCCCCTGGGTCTCTTTCACACCCTCTCTCACCCCTGTGTCTCTTTCCCCCCCTCCCTCTCTATTCCCTGTGTCTTTCTCCTCCCTCTCCCTCTTCAAGTCTTGCATGCCTCGCGATGAGCTCCCATCGCACCTTTTTTGAAGTCTTCTTGTGCACCTTCGACGCTTATTGCGAGACCTGCACTGAGAACTTTTTTCAAAGTCTTGCAAGTCTCTTTGTCAGCCTTTTTATAAGGGTCATTGCGCATGTGCAAGCCCGTAACTTTTAACATAACGTTACCGACTCGCAATTACAACAACTATTATATTTTATGTGATGCCTTTAAAGAGAAAGTGCTCACACAGTAAAGGCAGATTAACCCTTTTAACATGTTGTCTTCATAATGTTCTGTTCCAAGCAGTTTAGTTAGAAACTAATTTAGGGCTGCCTATAATATTCCTTTGAAACCCCCCTCACATATTATTACTTTTATTTTGTGTTACCTGAACTCCTCTACAATGTTCATAATCTCCACATTACATTCTCAACTTTCCTTCTCCTGCTTTTTCTTTCTTTATCCCCTAAAAATGTAAAACCTGAAAGCCCAGGAGCTGGTTTACACAAAATCTAATTGCCATTTTAGTAAATACTGTTTGTGCTATATTGTGTAATCCTTACATTTCTTTACTGCACCTTTTATGAAAGATTTTGTTTTAATATGTCATACAGAGCATTGTAGTCCACAGTTATATCCTTCATGTTGGACAAACATTGCACTAAGAGTGCCAAGCCTGTTATTGTAAAATAAGAAAAAAATCACAAGAAATTGTGATAATGTGTTAGAAAACCCAAGACCATATTAACTCCTGTATTTTTAGTTGTTAAAGAATGTGATCATCTTTATTTCAAATGCTTTTCTCTCTTGGACATTTTTATATTTTCCTCTGAGTATTTAAATTTTTAGGTTTTGGATGGAGTGATCATTCTGGCTAAAATGGTGTTGCACTGGGGTACAATAACTGTCTTCATTATGCTTTCTTATTGAATGTCTGTGTAAATTCATCCTTAAGTGCATTTTTTGGCTGGTTTCTCCAATGTAACAGCCTGTCTCACATAAAGTACATTGTATTTTATAAACCACGTTGGAGGATGTGCATTTATACGAACCTTTGATGTTACTTGTTGTTATTTATGGCTGTGTCATCATTACAAATGTGTTGACATAACTTACAGGCAGTTTTGTAGCAAGGTTTAGTTCCATTTTTTTATATTTAGTTGTTCATTGGACAACCTTCTGCTGACACTTTTTGTTTCAGGTTGCGTGATTGTTTAAATGCAAAGATGGGAGGTTATCTAAATTTTTTGTGACAGGCTTGTCGCTTTTAGTGAGATGTTTGCTCGACAGGAAGTATATTACTGTGGGCTACAGTGCTCTGTTTTATCATGTATATGATGATGTATATGTGTAAATAGTATATATATATATATATATATATATATATATATATATATATATATGATTCCTCAACTATGTTGTGCTGAATCCCCTTTAGATTGTAAGTAGCGAGTTTCCAATCTTGTAGCCGTGCTTTGGAAAAAAGCACTTTTTACAAGACTTTAAGCTCAAAACAAAAGCCCTCCCTTTTCTGCAGTTGTTAATATTGTATATTTCCTTGTTTTTCCACTGTACAGCGCTATGGACAATGTTGGCGCATTACAAATAAAAGTTAATAATAAGTTAACCCCCCTATATGTATTTAACTGATGATGTCAGATGCTATCTCCACTCTTTGCATCTGCTGTTTACTTGCTTCAGACTTGATAAAGAGAGGTTAAACCTCTCGAAAGCTTGTCAATATAAATAAGGCATTTGTCCAATACAAAGTGTATCATAATATAATGCAATACTCATTATTAATGTGTATATATACATTTGTGGCCACATTTATGTGTCCCTGCTCAACTTTCCCAGAATGCAGTGTAATAACTGTTTTTCTCGGAACTCTGAGCTGGAAGCAGGTTTTTTAACTTGCTTTAGACATTCAAATGTGAACACAGATGTACTTTGTATTTACTGTACTACTGTACGGTGGAGGGCTTCTATCGCTTTTTTGCCCACCATGTTATAAATGATTGTTGTGGTGAACTACCTACTCATAATTTCCACAACACAGGCTGAGATCCCGCTCCATGCTGATGATAGCCAGTAAGCTTGAAACAGCTGTACATGGATTGGATACTCAGCCTGTGTTTATTCCAGCCTTGGCTTTGCATTAAAGCTGTGTAATAAAACAGCATGCATAAGCTTAAAGGAAGCCATGTTTGATAATGGCTACGGAATGAAGAGCGAGGCATTAGTGGCCACATTTGTGTGTCCCAGCTCAATTTTCCCAGAATGCAGTGTAATAACTGTTTTTCTCGGAACTCTGAGCTGGAAGCAGGTTTTTTAACTTGCTGTAGACATTCAAATGTGAACTCAGATGTACTTTTTATTTTCTATATATATATATATATATATATATATATATATATATATATATATATATATATTCTAGCGAATTGCCTGTGAAAAAATGACGGTCATAAAAAAGGCAGGTAATGCTGTTTGCCACACATTGAAAGGCTTTTGGGCCTCTGGGTACCTTCAGCGCTCGTTACGATCCTCTCCCTTGGTGTACTTTTGTTTGTCTGAGCACCTTCGGTAATATACTTTACCTATTTCTAATTAATATATCCAGCAATCAATATCCTGAAGAGCTAACAATCTCTTTTGATTGTCCTGCAGCATACAATGTACATTTGGACTGTTGCTGACTTGAGGAGAAAGTGTTAGCAATGTGCCAAGTGTGCAGTATAAATAGGCTGTGTGCGCGAGGCTAAGAGGTAAAGAGGCATTTTAGATTCTTAATGTTATTAGTTGCAAGTTAGTGTTGTAAGATGGCGGCAATTGTGTATGTTTTACGCAGCTTCCGAGCATTTTCCGTCGTGTAGCCTCGTTTGTGTTGCTTAGGCGATTTTCGAGTGCCGAAACTCTGCAAATTCGGTTTAAATTTGCAGTTTCCTGGCTGCCCCCCCGTACTGTGTGTGATGCTTGTTTTTTTTTATGTTCTTTTTTATTTTGTTTGTGCTTTTGTTATTTTTTGATGTGCGCGGTTCGGCTGTTAACTTAGAATTTTTTTTACCTTGTATTTTTTATTTCTAAGTCCCGCATCTCGCAATTGTTTTTATTCTAAGTCCCTCTTCCTAATAGTGTATTTTGTACCTCGTACGTTCCTGGGTCAAAGCCTAATGTGCCTGGCGGCGTTTTGCGTGGTTATGGGTCGTGTAGCCTCTTTTTCGTTTTTTTGGGGCCGCATTTTTTTTTTTTTGTCGCATAGGCGATTTTCGAGTGCCGAAACTCGACAAATTTGGCTTAAATTTGCATGCAACCTCACTACCAGACGTCCTTGCTGAGCCCCGGTACTATGTGTGATTTTTTTTAATGTTTTTTTTTTTTATTTTGTGTGTGTTTTTGGATGTGCTCGTTTTGGCCGTTAACTTCGTATTTTCCCACGGTTCGTAATTTTTTTTTTTTTCTAAGTCCCCCTTTCCTTTGCAAAGTGTTACGGGCCGTAATTTTTCCCCACTATTTTTTCAAACTGCTACGGGTCTCGCATTGTGAATTGTAAAATTGAGATTTCTTTTGATCTGTAGTTCTGTAGGTCGTGTTGATGGGCGCCTATATTAATGGTGACTGTGGATTAATATCTCCACTTGGTCCATTAATTATACGATGAGTTACAATCTCATATAGTCTACCATGTATTTCTGGATCTGGTAGTTCAGCAATAATCACTGAATCCACTTTGTCACCAGTATCCAATTTATCTTTCTCTTGAAGGATTATAAGAAAATGTGCATGTGGAAGGCCTCTTTTTTGAAATTCTATGGTATAAACATAAGCCAGACATTTGCCAAATAACTGAGTTGTGGTTATGTCACGTATTAACAAATGTAATTTGATTTTAAAGACTCTTGCCACTAAATCTGGTCTATAGGAAGCAGTTTGTCTAATTAGCCGATTCTGTACAATCTCTGGCCATTGTGGATTACATGTAAATGTAATAAATAAATCTGGTTTGCCATATTTAGTTACAATAGCCATAGCATCATTGTATCTTTCTCACATATTGCGAGGAGATCCTTGGAAAGAAGAAGGTAAAATTATGGCTTTGCCAGCTGGCATCTCTCTGGTTGTAGCCACCTCAGCTACATAATCCATCAGTCCCGAATACTGTTTTACACATAGTTTATCTTGTTGATATTTGATGAAGTTTAAATGATTTGCCTCAACTTGCAAATATGAATCAATGATTCATTGTTATGTCAGTTTTCCGACACTTAAGATTAAGATACTTATATTAATAAAAGGTTGCTCCTCATTTCTGGGACATATTCTAATATCGCTCTGAAATGGTGGTTCTCCCTCATCATTTTGAAAGACCATTGCAACCTCATTTGATGTTGGTAAGTTATAACAGCATTTATCAGTATGGTGATCTCTTTTAAGAACCATATTGACTTTTGGGATTGGTAATTGATGTAGTTCTGCATGAATTAGTTGTTCTTGTTCTATTTCTGACATTGTTTTATATATTTTTAAATGTAGGGGTTATTGGCCGTAATTTTATCAAGCTCTATAAAAACAATTGGTAAGCATTTTTTATTTTCTGGAGCTGCATACATGATCAACAGCTTCCATAGCATCTAGGACATATAGTTGAGCAAATTTTCTTTGCTCCCCTTCTTCTGAATGTAAATGAGAAGTACAATGGTAAATTTGTCCTTGTACTTTGAAGCATTAAGGGCCATGTCCTGGCACATTAGCAGCTAATGTTGCACTCATAGATGCAAAGGATATGGCACTATTGTAGGATCTTATGTTTAATTTTGAAATTGTTGTAGTTAGGGAAAGAAGGCTCTGTCATAATGCTTTGTATATGGTGGGAATTGTTGTCTTTGTGGAAGTCTTAACTTGCCTTTTTGACAGCAACTAATAAACTCGTCATCTCTGGGTCTTTCCTATTTGAAATGATAAGCCCCACAAAACTGACAGACAATATTCATCATACCACAATTATGAACCTCTCCTGTTAAAGATTTAATTAAAGGACAATTGTGAGAAGATATATCAATCTGAGTGTCTAAATCAACATTATAATTCTTATCAGATTGTTCTGATACATTTTCTAGATGTTTTTTGTTTGCCTTTTTTGGCTTGGATGTTACTTTCTCAGCCGCTTGTCTTTTGCTTGCGATTCTTTCACATCCTTTTCCTCCGGCGTCTGATGATCTTTCCATCTTTGTACAAGTTCTCAAGTTTGGCGTCTTTTCTGTTCCTCTTTATTTGTGTTATCAGCCATAGGAATCTGTAAATATAAATAATGCATTAGATTTGTATTTTTTTTCCAATCAATTTTCTTTCTTTTCCTTATTTCTTCTGCTATCCTGTTAAATGTTCATTTTCTTGCATTGCATTTGATAAAAGGTGCACAGAAAAGATGAAACGTCTCTCTATGGTGTATATGTTCTTAGAATTTTTTCTGGTATTGTGATTTGTGTTCACCAGTGTGCCATTGTGTACTTGGGGTTATTGTGTTAGGCTTAGAGGGTTAGTTATATTGCACTGCGTTTGGACATTGGGGCACACCAAACAGGATATATCCTTCCATTTTGTATGAGTAAGAATTTCTTGTGTTATCCTGTTTGTTGGACGGCAGTGTTGTCGTTATGGTGTTAGGTTTATGGGTTTAGACTTATAGTATTAGTTACACTACAGTTCATTTTGACATTTGCGCTCAGCAAACAGGATTGATGCCTCCATTTTGTATTGTGTTGACAGTATTGTTTGTTTTATCTTGTTTGGTGTGTGCCACTGTTGCTGTTATTTTGAAGATTTAGTTATATTGCAGTGGTATTCCACATTGGCGCACACCAAACAGCAATAATCCTTCCATTTTCTTTATTTGTCAAAAAATGTCTGTGCTATCCTGTTTAGTGTGCACCACTGTTGGCATTAGGGGTTTAGGTTATGGGGATAGGCTTAGAGGGTTAGTTAGGCTGCAGTAGGTTTTATGCTTAGAGGATTAGTTAGACTACAGTCCATTTTGACATTGGCTCACACCAATAGGATTGATTCTTGTATTTTGTATGTGTTAACATCGTTGCTTGTGGTATCTTGTTTGGAGTGTGGCACTGTTTGCATTATGGTGTTATTCTTGAGGTTTAGTTATATTGCAGTGCTTTTCCACATTGGCGCACAGCAAACAGGATAAATCTTTTAATTTTGTTTATTTGACCAGAAGTTGCTGTGCTATCCTGTTTTGTGTGCATCACTGTTGGCATTAGGGGTTTAGTTTATGGGGATAGGCTTAGAGGGTTAGTTAGATTGCATTAGGTTTTGACATTGGCGCACACCAACAGGATATCTTATTTTTCTTTGTTTGTACTTGTTCTACTTTACCTGTTATGCTGAATTTCTTGTATATAAATGACAGAGGGTCCCCTGTTGCCAATCTTCCTGTGACAGTGTTCAGGCAATGTCTGTTGAATCTGAGAAACAGAAATGGAAATGTTCAAGTACCTTTTTTTTTTGACTAACACCATATGTGTTAACAGCATTGCTTGTGGTATCTTGTTTGATGTGTGTCACTGTTTGCATTATGGTGTTTTTCTTGAGGTTTAGTTACCGTATATTGCAGTGCTTTTCCACATTGGTGCACACCAAACAGCATAAATCCTTCCATTTTGTGTATTTGAGTAAAATTTACTGTGCTATCCTGTTTCATGTGCAGCACTGTTGGCATTAGGGGTTTAGGTTATGGGGATAGGCTTAGAGGGTTAGTTAGATTGCAGTAAGTTTTGACATTGGGCAACACCAGACAGGATAGATTATTTTTCTTGTTTTGTACTTGTTATACATTACCTGTTGTGTTGAATTTCTTGTTTATAAATGACATTGGGTCCCCTGCTGCCAATGTTCCTGCGACAGTCTTCAGGCACTGTCTGTTGAAAATGAGAAACAGAAATGGAAATGTTAAAGTACCGTCAATACTCGAGTATAAGCTGAGTTTTTCAGCCCTTTTTTTAAGGCTGAAAAGGGCCCCCTCGGCTTATACTCGAGTCACCCGTGTCTCTCCACCCCCATGTCTCTCTCTCCCCCGTGTCTCTCCACCCCCATGGTTCTTTCCTTCCCCCTCCCTTATAATTCTCCTCATCCTCAACCCCCCATCCTCATCCCCCCTCCTCATCCTCAACCCCCCTCCTTATCCTCAACCCCCCTCCTCACTTTACCCCTCTAATTACATCCCCCTCTCCCTTTCCCCTCACTTACTTTCCGTCAGCAGCTGCTCCTCCGCTCCTCCCCGCTCCTTCCTGCTTCGTCATTAGCATATGTCACATGCGTATCACGTCATTAGCATTGGCCGGGTCCCGACGCAGCCGAAAGGAGTGCTGAGGAGAGGAGGAGCAGCTGCTGATGGAAGGTAAGTGAGGGGAAAGGGAGAAGGGGAGGTAATTAGAGGGGTAAAGTGAGGAGGGGGGTTGAGGATGAGGAGGGGGGTTGAGGAGAGAGGTTGAGGAGGGGGGTTGAGGATGGGGGGGTTGAGGAGGAGGAGGAGGGATGAGGAGGGGGAATGAGGAGGGAGGATGAGGAGGGGGGTTGAGGAGAGAGGATGAGGAGGGGGGATGAGGAGGGGGGTTGAGGAGAGGGAGGAAGGTTAAGGAGGGGGAGGAAGGTTGAGGAGGGGGGTTGAGGGGAGAGGATGGGGAGGGGGGTTGAGGGGGGTTGAGGAGAGAGGATGAGGAGGGGGGATGAGGAGGGGGGTTGAGGAGGCGGAGGAAGGTTGAGGAGGGGGAGGAAGGTTGAGGAGGGGGGTTGAGGGGAGAGGATGGAGAGGGGGGTTGAGGAGGGAGGATGAGGAGGCAGAATGAGGAAGGGGGTTGAGGAGAGAGGATGAGGAGGGGGGTTGAGGAGAGAGGATGAGGAGGGGGGTTGAGGAGGGTGATAAGGGAGGGGGAGGGAAAGAGACACAGGGAAGGGAGAGGGGGAATAGACACAGGGAAGGGAGAGGGAGAAAGAGACAAAGGGGAGGGAGAGGAGGGGAAGAGACATAGGGGAGGGAGAGGAGGGAGAGACACAGGGGAGGGAGAGGAGGGACACAAGTTAGGGGCACAGAGGGCACACAAGAGGGGGACACAGAGGGCAGCACATTTCCCACCCTCAGCTTATACTCGAGTCACTTTTTCCCAGTAATTTGTGGTAAAATAGGTGCCTCGGCTTATACTCGGGTCGCCTTATACACGAGTATATATGGTATATATATTTTTTTATTTTACTAACAACATATGCCTTGACAGCATTGGTTGTCGTATCTTGTTTGGTGTGTGTCACTGTTTGCATTATGGTGTTATTCCTGAGGATTAGTTATATTGCAGTGCTTTTCCCCATTGGCAGACACCAAACAGGATAAACGCTTCAATTTTTTGTTTTTGATTACAATTTGCAGTACTATTCTCTTTTGTGTGCAGCACTGTTGGCATTAGGGGTTTAGGGTATAGGGATAGGCTTAGGGGGTTAGTTAGATTGATGTTTAGTTACAGTATATTGCATTGCTTTTTCCCATTGGCGGACACCAAACAGGATAAATGCTTCTATTTTTAGTTTTTGATTAAAATTTGCTGTGCTATTCTGTTTTGTGTGCAGCACTGATGGCATTAGGGGTTTAGGTTATGGGGATAGGCTTAGAGGGCTAGTTAGATTGCAGTACGTTTTCAGAGTGGCGCACACCAAACAGGATAGATTATTTTTCTTTGTTTGTACTTGTTATACTTAACCTGCTGCCAATGTTCCTGCGAGCATCTTCAGGCAGTGTCTGGTGAAAATGAGAAACATAAATGGAAATGTTCAAGTCACTTTTTTTTTTTTTTACACTAACAGCATAGTATTTTTGTTAAGCAAATGTATTGCGGAACGTTACCTGTTGGTGTAATCTTTTTTCTGTAAATTTCGGGAGAGTTTACAGGCTGTGTTTTTTTAGTTATTATTTTATGAATTAATAATTTATATATGTTTTCCATGTTAGTATAGATAAATATTTTTTTTTGTCTGTCCATGAATAATGTTATTTTTTTTAATCTGATATTTTTTGGGGGGGTGGATTCTGAATTTATTAAGTTATTATTAATTAAATTATAGCTTACCTTTTTATGTAATTTGCAGTTTTTGAGCTTCTAAAGGTATAGACAAGTTGCTACAGAAGTAACGCCCCCAGTGAAATGTCCAGTCACACCGTTCATCACCTGAGGAGAAATGCAGAAATTTCTAGAAAGTCTCCAGTATTTATAGACTGTCAGGCCAAGAAGAAACCGTTAAAACATTTTGCATTCTATCCGCCATTTCGTGGAAGTTATGTCCTTGGTGTCTGCAAAATGACGTAAATGTTGTATATGTTACGTACCTCGCAATGTGTTAGCGGGTTTGTGTAAGTGTTGCGAGTTCGTTGTTCATTTTTACACGCTTGGGCCTCGTTTACGTTTTTTTCGTCCGCCATTTTTTTTCTCGCTTAGGCGATTTTCGGTTGTTGAAAAATGCTAAATATGGGTCTAATTAACTTGCAACCTCACTCATAGACATCCTGATTGTGCACCTGGGCTGTGTGTGTTTGTAAGTGAATTTGTGTGATATTTGTGTATTTTTTTGTGTTTTTGTTGTAATGCGGTTGGTCCGGTAAATGTATATTTTTGCTTGTTCGGTATTTGTAGCGAAGTCCGTAGTATGTGCAGGGTCTGTATTTTGTTACGGGTCGTATTTTTTTAATGCAATTTTTTTCAAACACCTACAGGTCTTGTAGTGTAAATTGTAAAATGGAGGTTTGTGTTCATCTGTAGTGTGGCGGGTCATAGGGATTATGTATATGTGGTGCTGTTTGAATATTTGAATGCGATTTTTTGTAAGTCCTATGGGGCTGGCATTGTAAAGTGTGTAATTGAGGTTTGTGTTCATGTTTAGTCTTGCGGGTCTTACAGATGATACGTATTGTACGTTGTCGTAGTGATGAGCGCCTACGGCCTTCATCGATCCCTGCCTAAGTTGTACAGGTTCGTAGGGATGAGCGCCTACGGCCTTCGACGCTCCGGGCTAAGACGTATGGGGTCGTAGGGAGACAGCACTCATCTCCACCAGTGCAAGGAGTGCCTTTGGTGCTCCTTGCCTGGCCGCAACTGCGGCCCGCAGTTTCCCTGTTGCGTTACCAACGGATTTTGGCAAGTCCGGCTGCTGAGAACTATATATGTGATTATATATATATATATATATATATATATATATATATATATATATATATATATATATATATAAAGTAACTGAAACATGCAAATTGTCAGTTAGCATTTTATTGATATTGAAAAATATAAATGTTAGTACTAAATACTATAAAATGTAATAATTTGGGATGATGGTGGGGGATGTCTAAATCCTGAATATAGGACTAGTGTGTCCTATAAATTTATGTAAAAAGTTTTCCCTTTATGAATATCTCAGGCATTAGGTTGACAGGGTCCTTCCTCTCTACAAGAGAGGAGTTTTGGAGGAAAAGATCTTCACCCCAAATAGCCATAGTTTATGTAATCTTGAACTAATATTTCTAGATTATGAATGCAATATCAATATCAATACAATGCCAAAATGAGAAATTACATATTAATATTTCCTATTTGCCTCATATGTATGGTGAGAGGAGTGAGTCGAGAAGACTGATCTGAGGAGCAGCTGCAATGGTATATTGAGCAGGCACAGTTCTTGCAGGTACATAGTGTTAATCCTTAGATCTATTACATGCACTGAAAATGAGGGTTATAAATGTGCCCTACATTACTATTTAGAACATTTAAGCAATTGTTCCTGAGTTGTTATTTTCATAAACCTAAGCTCTTAACAGTGAGAAAATCTATGGTCAAAGTTAACCAAAAGATTATTAGAAGAGTTAGAGAGAAGTCACAAAATGGGTACATTGATATTGATATGTTCAAGAAAATATCTAATGCTCCTGCTATCCGATTATATTACTTTGTGCTTCTGTCCTATGCCGTTTTTTTAGTGTTTATTTTGTAACGTAAAATGGTTTGCTGAGAAAGGATATAATAGACTTGCACTGAGATGTCAAATGCCTACTTTATTATGGCCAGAGACCGACAGTCAATTTAAATTAAAATTTATTGAGAACATTAAGAGCTGGAAGGACTTCGGCTAATCACTGTAATGTCCCCAACAAATGGTAAATGAAAGCATAAGGAAATTGAGTTAACACGAGCTAAAAGTTCACATACTTACAAAATTATATTATAAGATCTACAAATTAATTAAATTACCTAAATCTGCTCATTTTAGTGATGTTACATTGTATCTGAAATATCTGATGTTCTTTTAAGGTAGTACTGATATGTTACCACACTAAAAAATCTCTCTTGAAGTGTGATACAAAGTTTATTTATATCAAATGTTGTCTATACAGCAGGACATGTCATCTCACTTGCTTATGAATTAGTTAAGTGGAGTAGTAAAAATAATTATATTTCTGTCTGATGCTCTCACATAAATAAACACCCTTGATATACATATGACTGCTTGATACTACACCACAAAACTACCTTAAAAATACTGACTGTGATTTGTGCAGGTAAATCGTTCTTTTTGATCTATCATTTAGGATTTATGTTCTCTGTACTATTTTGCTTCTGTGACCATTGAAACCATTTTGACCATTAAAGAAACTATTTACATCAGTGGACATTCTGATATGTTTATTTCAAATATATAAACATAATATTAAAATAATAAACTGTCATTATATCCATGTTATTTGAATTAATAAAATGTATGCCCATGACATTGCTGTAGTATATAATATTTCCTGGTCCTTTCCCTCTTCACCTTCGCAAAATCTACTTGCTGCAATCCCGTCGCCTACCAACAGATGGCGCTGCCGATTTTTAAATTAGGCGCGCTGACAGAAGAGGCCTTGAGCTATGAGAGGCACTCGAGGCCCTGGGGGTCCGAGTGCCCGCGCCGAACATAGCGATGGCCTCACCGCCGTTGAGTTGCCCCACTTCGGAGGGGAGAAGAATTCTTTGCCAAAAATGACGGCGCCCGAACATTGACAAGCCCTCTGCTGGATGGTGTACTGTAACTGCAGCTGTCAGTGCTGCCTAAGAAATGCCAAGGTGAAGAGGGATAAATACTATTTCCTTATCTTGGCTGGATCCTGTTTTACAAAAGTTCAACTACATACTTTTCTCTTTTTATTTGATTTTTATGTCTTCTTATACTTGTTCTTCCATATCATAGTGCACACTTTACCTCATGAACCTCCATCAAAATGACATTGCTCATTCACATCTTACTTATTGTTTAGGTTTTCTAACAAACTCATACTGAGCTGAATAATTCATCAATAATTACTGTACAATAATTGCAATTTCCCAATAGGAACACAATCAGAATAGTGGTTTTGTAACTATGGTGGTATAGCTGTTCCCAAAAATGAAAAAGTATTTGAGGTCAAAGCACCGATATCTGGTAGTTAAAGGTATATTAAAGTGAGGTGGGTTATAAATTCATCCAGTAGAATGCATCAAAACCCACCTAGTAAAAACGTTTGCATGAAAACATGCAAGCCGTTTCTGCAATAAAATAATAATGTGCTGGGGGTGAAGTTGACACCCCCAGCAACTGAGATTTGCATTCTGGGCTTGACATTTCTAATGAGGAGCCCAATATGCAGCACATGCGCATGCTGACCATTTCAGCCAATCAGCAAGCCTCCATCTCTCTCCCTTCCATGCTGCATCTTGTAGACAAAGCACCCAGCCATAGCCCCACCTCCCTTTCCCTCCCTCCTGTGCAGAGCGCAGCAGCGTGTGGGCAGAGCACTTACCAAGAAGTGCTGCTGAAGGTAACACCCCTTTGTGTTTTTCATGTTTCATGCTGTGCTATTAAAATGAACTATTTAAATTGTGTAAGTCAATGTGTGCCTCTGTGTATATATCAGTGTGTCTCTATATGTAAGTCAATGTGTGCCTCTGTGTGTATATCAGTGTGTCTCTATATGTAAGTCAATGTGTGCCTCTGTGTGTATATCAGTGTGTCTCTATATGTAAGTCAATGTGTGCCTCTGTGTGTATATCAGTGTGTCTCTATATGTAAGTCAATGTGTGCCTCTGTGTGTATATCAGTGTGTCTCTATATGTAAGTCAATGTGTGCCTCTGTGTGTATATCAGTGTGTCTCTATATGTAAGTCAATGTGTGCCTCTGTGTGTATATCAGTGTGTCTCTATATGTAAGTCAATGTGTGCCTCTGTGTGTATATCAGTGTGTCTCTATATGTAAGTCAATGTTTGCCTCTGTGTGTATATCAGTGTGTCTCTATATGTATGTCAGTTTGTGCCTTTATGTGTGTGCCTCTGTGTTAGTGTGTGCCTCTGTGTGTATCTGGGGCTGGGAGCAATTTTCTGGTCCTGGGGACAATTTACTGGGGCTGGGGGAGGTCATGGGGCAATTCACTGGGGATGGGGCAATTTACTGGGGCTGGCAGGCAATTCTCTGGGGTTGGGGGAGGTTATGGGGTAATTTTCCAGGGCTGGGGGGCAATTCACTGGGGTTGGGGGAGGTCACGGGGCAATTCTCTGGGGATGCGGGAAGTCATTGGTTATTTCTCTGGGGCTGGGGGCAACTTACGGGGTCTGGGGGCAATTCTCTGGGGTTGGGGGAGGTCACAGGACAATTCTCTGGGGTTGGGGGGCAATTCTCTGGAGCTTGGGTGCAATTCACTAGGGTTGGGGGAGGTCATGGGGCAATTCTCTAGGGTTGGGGGAGGTCATGGGGCAATTCTCTGGGGCTGGGGGAGTATCACCTGGAATATAGATAAAACAATCAGTGAATGAAGGAACAGAAATCTAAAGGAAAAGAAAGTGTCTGACATCATATGACTTCCCACAGTAGGTCAGACTTCAGGTGATAACTGAGCATGTCTGCACAATTCCAAGGCAAAAAAAGAAATATAAGATATGCTAATTATCCCTGGGAATTTCAGGGGGTGTTAAATTCAGCAAACTTCTGGCTAACGATTTACTTTGGAATTTTTTCATGCAAACAATTTTTTTTGGACACTCTAAATTCTACTCTATCAGATGCATTAATAACCCAGCTCACTTACATGTACCTTTAACATATTTTGCACCTTTATGCATGTTTTGTGTGCAAGAGATCTCAACCATAATACTGTAGTGCATTTCCATGTCACCCTATGTTGTTATATTTCTTTTGACCAACACGAGAGTTCTTTATACATCTAACAGTGTTTACGGAGCTTTCAAGACCTAACATGTCACTTCTTCTACAGTGTAAATGAATAATAGATCTATGAATCTTCAAAAGCACTGCGAACTTTAATACAGCTGAGGAAAATTATTTTATTAGTGCAGTCAGTTGTAGTACAATCTGTGACATTATATATATATATATATATATATATATATATATATATATATATTATTTGAAATAATGTATATATAAAAAGTTACACAATGTCAACCCTAGTGAGCAAAGCATAAGTCCGTATTTTTATTATTTCTGTTTAGTTTAGCTTGTTGTTTAAGTCTTAGTTGCACCACAGCTCTATAGTACATAAGGGAGGTTATTCAATAGGTATTGCCAGGGTTGTGATGTGCACTATATCCAATGAAAAAGAGTGCCACTGTAGCCATTTACAGTCCCTACCACAGCCTTTTTGAATGTTATATAATGTATCTGTGAATAACTACTACTCCAAAAAAATGGTAAGCTTTTTGGACGGACACTCCATAAGAAAGGAATATATGCGCACACACACACGAAGCGAAGGCCGCTCATCTCTACGACCCCGCTTGACTTTTCGCATCATACCTACAGCCACTGGAACTACACATCAATACAAAACTCAAATACACCACTCACAGTGGGAGACCGGTAGCACTTTGAAAAAATCGACTATAAAAAATTACGTCCCGTAACAATTAGAAAAGGAAACCTCCACTTTGAAGAAAAAAAAATACGAGCCGCAAAAATTACGAACTTAACAGCTGCACCACGTGCAGCAAACAACATGAAAAAAACACAAAATACAAACTAACATTTAAAAAAATACACACACAGCAAGGGGGGACAGCCAGGACATCTGAGGTTACACGCCAATTTAAATAGAATTTAAAGATTTTCGCCACTCGAAAATCCCCTAAGCAAGAGAAAAAATGACCGGCGAAAAAACGAAAACAAGGCTACACGACCCCTAAGCACGCAAAACACCGCCAATCACATACGTCTTTTACACAGAACCGTACAACGTACTACATACACTATTAGGAAGGAAGCTAAATGCTCCACACCCGTCTAACACATACACAATCGCAGCCATTTTACAACACTAACTGCAAACTAATTACATTACCATTACAAAATGCAGAGCTACACAGCTAAACAAATGGTTTCCCCTCGCACACACAGCCTATTTACACTACACACTGCACACATTGCTGACACTTACACCTCAGCGCCAACGGTGTTTAGAGGACCACAACTACACCAGGGGAGAGGCTCACAATGTGAGCCAAAAGGCCATCAGCGCAAACCTTGCAATGAGCGACAAAGGAGCTCTCATAACCAAACATACACCAAGCAAGAGGCTCGCAATGAGCGCAGAAGGCGATCAGCACAAGGCTCGCAATGAGCGACGAAGGTACTTACACAACCAAAATACTTACTTTGTGTACCAAACAGCATTACCTGCCTTACAATTCTATTGCCGTCATTTTTTGACGGGCAAGTCGCTAGTATATATATATGCAGCAGAGAGTCAATGGTTCTTTTTGTACTTTTTAGTTCATAGTCCAAGATACGAAAGAAATAGCTTACTTCGTCTGCATAAACATACTAGCTCACTGCAGGAACACACTAGCTAGCCCTTAGGTGCGTCTCCACCTTCAGGTAAAAAAAAAAACCTGCTCTCTTTAAGCAGTCCGTTCTCCTTGTAACAGCTCATATATATTCCAGGTCTTTCTTCTTCAGTAATTGCTCCTCAATAAGATGGATGCGGCATTGACCCGTCCTTCTCTTCATTTGCCCCATCCCAGGAACCTTTAATACAATTTCTAGCGAGGGTCTTCAGTCTTCACAACTGACTTCTTCCTTCGGTACCTTTAAAGCCATTCTCTGTGTATTTGTCTTTTGGATGATCCTCTGAATTCTTGTCAAAAATGTATATCTCTTTTCACTTCCCAGCTGCAATAGGTCCCGATGTTTTCTCTTTGCTGTAGATTCAGCAGCTTTAAAAACTGTTTGCAAACCAACTTGTTCAGCTGAGCAGTCCACAAAATGTGCCCTCACAGTTTGCAGCATGCACAGGCCTTTTTCCAATAGCATACACTTCCATGAAACTGTATTATTTTCTTGATGCAAACTTCCTGCATTCTGCTCTCACCATTTTGCAAGGTCGTCTGAAGTCTGTACCAAAAACAGGCTCTAAAAAACTGCCTGTCACGATTTTGGCTTCCAGCAGACCTGGTAGATTCATACAAGAGACCTTCTAAGCTTGCCGTCAGACTGCTGTCTTATTCTATCTTACGCCAACAGAGTGTGATTGAAGGGGCCACTCCCATTTCCCTGCTTCTGTGTCTTAAAGACAGTCCACAGCTGAGATTCAATTAATCTCTGATCACTGCCACAGGAGATAACTATTTCTCTCCTAGAGAGAAATCTTCCAAACTCTTTATCTACACTGACCTCTGGGGGCACATTGTCACTATATATATATATATATATATATATATATATGTGTTAAATGCTTGGACTGTAAGTGACAAAGATGGATATTTAAATGTGACTGATTCTTTTGTGAAGTGTCTGTTATTTACTTTCCCCAAAACATGCAAACATTGCTCTAAAGTAGACATTGTCCAAAAAGTTAGAGGATAGTATACTGAGAAATGAGTGCATAGCAGTCATGCTGAGGGTGGCAATATGCAACATAGAAGATTCATTAGCATAACATACATATGATCCGTTTAGGTATATTTTGTTTTATCCTTGGCTTTGCATTGCATTTGTATTGCTAATTCATGGTCTTTCCATGTTAATATAATATATACCACACTGATGGATCTGTTTGTGCATGGTCAATTCACAAAAATATTAACTTTTGTTTATTTTAAACTGCATACATGTTTTTAATAGTGTATGCCAAACAAACAAGCATATGAGCTTTATTTGTAAACTAGCAACTTGCCCATCAAAAATGTGAATCCTGGCAATGCTGTTTGCCATACAATGGGGGCCTCTCCCCCTCTGCTTTACTGGCCTCGCGATGTGCGCCTTTGGCGCTCATTGCAAGTCTCTCCCTCTCTCAACTGCCTCCCTTGTGTATCACTTCCCCCCTCCTCTCCCTCACTTGTGCCTCCTTCCCCCCCCTGTGTTTTTACCCCCTCTCCCCCTGTGTCTTTCCCCCTGTACCCCATGTCTCTTTCCCCACCTCTCCCTCCCTTGGGTCTCTTGCCCCCCCCTCTCCCTCCCCTGTGTCTCTTTTACCCCCTGTGTCTTATTCCCCCATGTCTCTTCCCCCCCTCCCTCGTGTCTGTTCCCCCCATTTCCCTCCCCTGTGTCTCTTCCCCCTCCTCTCCCTCCCCTGTGTCTCTTCCCCCTCCTCTCCCTCCCCTGTGTCTCTCCCCCCCTCCTCTCCCTGCCCTGTGTGTCTACCCCCTCCTCTCCCACCCTTGTGTGTCTCTCACCTCCCCTTTGTCTCTCCCACCTCCTCTCCCTCCCCTGTGTGTCTCCCCCTCCTCCTCTGTGTCTCTTCCCCCTCCTCTCACTCATTTTTGTCTCTCCCCCCTCTCACTCCCCTTTGTCTCTACCCCTCCTCTCCCTCCCCTATGTATCTACCCCCTCCTCTCCTATCCCTGCGTCTCCCCCCCCCGTGTCTCTTCCCCTCTCCTCATCCTCCCCTGTGTCTCTCCCCTAGTTCCTCTCCCTCCTTTGTGTCTCAACTTAATGCCCCTCCATTCATTGATCTTTCACGCCCGAAACGCTAAAATCGCAAATCGCTATTCAATTGCTCCGATGCCCCCTGGCTAGCAACTCCTTCAAGCCAGCAAATGGCAAAAATCGACCAACACGTTAAGGGTACCAAGGAGGTCTCGCAAAGGGCTTAATGACATGTCAGAAGCACTATAAACACTCTACTGTACTTTTATTAAAAGGGAAAGAAATGTTAGGTCTTAGAATTAATAGCACAACATTCTCAAGCTCGCAAATTGGCCCACAAAAATTCTTGATTTCATGTTTAATTTCCGTGTTATATCAATCCTGGTAATCAATGTGTTAATACATATAATGGATCGAGTTGCGGCCTTGTAATTGAATCATGCTTTATGTTTTTATCAGTGTGCAATAAATGTAATTTTAACAAGTCAGTGTACATGATAACCACACATGACCAGCAGATGTAGAGAATAGAAAGATAAAAAATCCAATCATAAATACAAATAATTGTATTTATTTACATATATTTATATATATTTATGGATAATAGTAGCTCCACCCCTGATTATATGCTACGCAGAGAACTGTGAAATCTCCATAGCAATCATCTTCACTTCCTCTAAGTGATTGTTTTATTGATAGACATGGCATAGTTGAGATAAAAGAGGGATTACTTTTGAGCAGACATTTCACTATTTTTATCCAACATATTATTGTGTATATTGATTTAGGCAATGCTTACTAAAAACTCTGTTTGCTGCATCTTGGATTGATTGTTATTTATGGTGAGGGGTCTTAATAAACGTTTCTCATGACAATTTGATAGTCATAGTTGTTAATGTCATTATTACTAATAGTGCTTTTTGATACATCTCCAGCTGACACAGAATTTAAATAATGTGATAGGACCAGAGTGAAAATTACTCTGTATCAGTTGCCAGGATTTAGAGGATTTACAGGCATAATAAAGTAGCAGTAATAGAAAAACACAACCACTGTACCTATCCAACAAGAGTACACACTTTATTAGCCATAGGGTAACAATTTATACTTCTCCAAATACACAAAATGTAATATTGTACAACCAATAAAGAGAAACAAGGTCTATCTGGTATGTCCATGTTGACTAACAACAGTATCCCATGGGGTGGATTGGTGCAATCTTGTGTGGCAGTGGTTTGTGTAGGTATTAGGTATGGTGTACTAATCGGGTATCAGTGTCCTACATAAGGGATTGCCCGCACCCTAGCTTTTTTTGCTTTTCTAAGATGCCTTTGATCTTTTTGACAAGTGGAAACATCAGTTTGTTTATTCTTTAATAAAAATATGTTGCTGTCTGTTGTTTTATATAGAAAGAAGCATCGAACAAAACATTTTTTTATTAGTGAGGATATGTTTCTTTGAACCATAACATTGCTTCAAACCATCAGTACAAGCAGATAGCATTTACTTGCTCTTCATACCCACGGAATAGCATTTTAGCTAATATAAGGTCATATATATGTAATTGGTCTAGATGCCTTAATCAAGTTCTGTAGAAAAACAAACCATTTTAATCCATAATGACATCAAACCTGTTCCTTGGACAAGTTAAAAAGACATTTCATTTAAAAAATGACATACTGTGTGTTCTGAATTAGGTTTAATGTGTGCTGCTAATAAATAAATAATAAAACAATAATATCAGAACTCGGCCAGTGTTCAAAATTGTTTATGTTCCATGTGAGGTTTTATTTTAAGATTGTATTCTTTTGATTAGCTGTAAGCTTGGAGAAATATGGAGTTTGCTACAAAGGAGGTTGGTCTCCTGCAGACTTGCTTCAAGCAGCTCGCTCCAACAAAAAATATATAAATAAAAAAAAAAAAAAACCTTCAGAGTTGAAATTCTTATGTGAAATGAAAGCTCCTGTCCAATCCTATTTCATGATAGCTTTGATTGTTTGACTGAAAAGAAGCAAAGGGCATCTTTCTATTGTTCACTGTTGGTGTAACTATACATCCCAAAGCTGAAATTATTTTTAATAATCGCTACAGTGGTATCTTTTTATCTCAAGACTTTGCTCACAGACGTCTCCTTTGGATAATGAAATTGAGATATCTTGACAAATTAGTGTCGTACATTCACATTTTCACCTCACTCCCGATACTTTGTGTAGCATAGATCTATTGTATGCCATGCTTGAGATAAGTATGTTCTTATAATAATGTATGTATGTTTCTTACCAACGTATTTCTTATATCACATATAATAGTTGTGGTAATTGTGATTTTGTCGGTAACGCTCCAATTGCCACAACTATGACTCGCAATGTGCGTTGCAGTGTAGCGCATGCCTATTGTGCAGCAAGTATTGCGCATGCGCAAAGCGCAGCAGGAGCCGCGCATGCACTGCGGAGAAGAGGAAAGGATGCACAAAGGAGGGAGAGGGGGAAAGGAGGCACAGGGGAGGGAGGGTTGAAGGAATCACAGGGGACGGAGAGGGGGAAGGAGGCACAGGGGAGGGAGAGAAGGAGGCTCAGGGGAGAGAGAGGTGGAAGGAGACACAGGAGAGGGAGAGTGGGCAGACACAGGGGAGGGAGAGGGGGAAACAGGCACAGGGGAGGGAGAGGGGGAAGAGACACATGGGAAGGGAGAGTGGGGGAAGAGACACAGGGGAGGCAGGGGGGAAGAGATGGAGGGAGGGGGAAGAGACGCAGGGGAAGAAGAGGGAGAGGGGGCGAAAGGAGAGGGAGAGGGGGAAAGGAGACACAAGAAAGGGAGAGGGGGGATGGAGACATGGGAGGGAGGGGGGGAGAGATGCAGGGGAGGGGGGGAGAGATGGGAGGGAAGGGGGAGAAACAAAATGTATAACACTGTAACATGCCTCATCATTTTTGATGGGTGAGTCGCTAGTATTTTAATAATAAGCTATATAGCACTTTGTCTTATTTTCCACCAAATGAGGCAGTTACCTTTGAAAATACCATTGGTGATTATATCTGATGTGTCTCCCCCCCCCCCCCTGTGTTTTTCCCCCCTCTCCCCACCCTCACCCTCCCCTGTGTCTCTTCACCCCTCTTCCTCCCCTATGTCTCTTCCCTCTCTCTCCTTTCCCTCCCCTGTGTCTCTTTCTTCCCCTTGGGTCTCTCCCCCCCCTTTCCCTCCCCTGTGTGTCCCTTTCCCCCTCTCCCTCGTCTGTGTCTCTCCAGCCTCTCTCTCCCCTGTGTCTCTTCCTCCCCTGTGTCTCCCCCTCTCCCTCCCCTGTGTTTCTTCCCCCTTCCTCCCCTGTGTCTCCCCCCTCCCCTGTGAGTCTAAGTAATAAGAACCCCCTTTCCCTTCCCTTGTGTCTCTTCCCTCCCCCTCCCTTCCCTGTTTCCCTTTCCCCCACCCTCTCCCCTCTGTGTCTCCCCCTCTCCTCCTCCTGTGTCTCTCCGCCCCTCTCCCTCCCCTGTGTCTCTCCCCCTCTCCCTCCCCTATGTCTTCCCCCTCTCCCTTCCATGTGTCTCTTCCCCCCCTTCCCTCCCCTGTGTCTCTTCACCTCCTTCTCCCTCCTCTGTGCCTCTTCCCCTTCCCCCTTTTCGTTCCCTGTGAGTCTAAGTAATAGGAAACCCATGACTTTCAACTGGTAATTTTAAATACCGTATTGGTCCAAATATAAGTCGCACCTTTTTTCCAATTTTTGAGCTTGCGAGTTATGGTTGCGGCTTATATTCGCGACCGTAAAAAAAAATCATTGCCGATTTGCAAATTTTGGTTGTTACGTGTGCTGCTTCTATTTGCAAATGCAAAATTACTGCAGATTTGCGCAATTGCGAGTTAAGGGTGACGATTTTCGTGCTTGAGACTGCGGTATTGAATAGCTATTTACAGTTTTAATAATTCTAACATCCTGTAAAGCCTGTAACCTGCAAAAAAAGCTACAGTACTAATTAGAAAGCCTGTTTCTTCCAATGGCTGATCACTTTGAAAGTCTTTTTCTCTCCAATTTTACGGGTGCGGCTTACATTTGAGTACTATCTTTTTTCTATTTTTTCCCCTTTAACTTTACGGCTGCGGCTTATATGCGGGTGCGGCTTATATTCGGACCAATACGGTAATACCATATTTGGAACCTCCACTGAACGACAAAGCACAAAGTATAGTATTGTATCTTATTTATGGGGGGCACCTGAAAAGCCTAGGGGCACATCTGATGTAAATTTGTACCTGGTGTAAATCTGTACCTTGTGTAGTTGTAATACATTTTTAACTTTTGCAAGCTGATGTTTTCGATTTTGTGCTTGTACCTTCTGTACACTTAGACTAGTAATGGCTATCATGTTTTAAAATACTTGTAAATGTGTAATAATTACATAAGATCAAACAGAGCCATACTTCACTGCTTCTGATTCTCTAGAGCACTAATACACTAGCTCTAATGCTATAGCACATGAAATTATATTTAATAGAGTGAACAAATACACTACAATTGTAGTCAAAATACAATAAAAACAAGACTGCACACTTGTACAGATACATTGGTACAGGAAAAGATGAGAGACTTGGCCTGGTGAGAGCCCAGCTCAGAGAAAGGATGAAATCTCCATACTAAGGAGATTTTCACCCAACAAGAGCACACATTGTATTATTTGAACCAAATCTCAAAGCAATTTTGTTTTCATTTATAGAAGCAATAGAAAGAAAATATTAAAATATAAAAGCTTCACCAGCACATGACTACAGTCTTCATTTCATTTTTTAAAATTCATTCTAATGTCTGTCACCGCTTTCCCCGTTACTTACAGTGCAATATTTACAGTACAAGCTTATTATTAAAATACTAGCGACTCACCCATCAAAAATGACGGCATATTATAGTATTATACATTTTGTTTCTCCCCCCTCCCTCCATCTCTTCCCCCCTGCCCTTCCCCTGTGTGTCTTCCTCCATCCTGTGTGTCTCCTCCCTCCTCTACATGACCTGTGTTTCCCCCCGCTCCCCCCCCCCTGTGTCTCCATCCCTCCCTCTCCCTCCCCTGTGTCTCCTTTCCCCCTCTCCCTCTCCTGTGCCTCATTTCCCCTTTAACCCCCTTGGGGGTCCTCTCTAGCACTCATAGGATGTGTTGCTTCTTTTGCTATTTATGGGTGTGAAAACATTTGAAGGCTTGGGGAAATTGAGCAATTGAATAGTGACTTGCAATTTTAGCCATTGTAAGTCTTGCAAAAGTGAAAGATCAAAGGCTTCATGAGGCTGTAAGTTACAGGTTTAACCATCGCAATTTTTTCCAACCCGTATGTCCTAACCTGTTTGGAGCCAGCAAAAAGACACAGAAGTATTGGGTGTTGGTTTACCCAGAAGTATTGGATATGGTGAAGCCAGAGGATGCAGAACATTTCTGAACAAATACTCCAAACCCTTTCAGCTTTAGCCCAGTTTTTACCCAGTCAATAAGTATAAGATTTATTTTATATTTTTTCTTCCCACCAATAAATATTTGGCCTGGGAGCAACAAGGCGTACATACCAGCAATGTACAAGAGTTCTTAAACAGATTCAGGAAAGTCTTTGATTTCCCAACTCAAAATCACACTGTGGGCAAGTTACGGGTTTAACCATCGCAATTTTTTCCAACCTGTAACTCCTACCCTGTTCGGAGCCTGCAAAAAGACACCAATTGAATAGCAAATAAACTTGCAACCTCACTTACAAGCTACTGGATCGCATGAAACCTCAATTTAATGAGGCTCTAAATTTGCAAGCTTTCAGTATTATTGGGTACTTTAGAAAAAGCACTTTATATGTTTGATTTTAAACTCAATAACATGGCCCTCCATTCTTTTGTAATTTATTAAAATAGTTATTGACTTGTATCTATCCTGTTTAGCGCTATGGAATATGTCGGCGCATAACAAATAAAGGTTATTAATAATAATAATAACACACTACCAGCTCAGCACAAAGGTTACTGACTTTTTGAAAACAATAGAACTCTTTTCCATCCCTTTGTTTAGGATTAGAAGAATATAATAAATAGAAGCAGACACACCTTTCCTTAGCATGTCAGACTCAGACTGCCAAAAACTTTAATAAAAAACAAAAAAACAATAAACCCACATCTCCCCTTCCCACTTTTCATAGCCAAACTCCCTCTTCATAATTCCCAACCCTGCTTGAGGGGAATAGAGTAACATCTGGGAATTCCATGCCTGAGCTAAATACATCAGTATCATATAGTATAAAGCATTTCTGCCACCTATAAGCAACCATTGGTGCATATCACATCACATTAAGCCCCATTAAATGTGAAGCCTGTTGCAGCAAGGGCATGCCTGCAAAGCCTGTGGGCTTGAAATTCGGCTGCGTTACAGAGCTATTAGGTTGAACTATGCCGCGAGTTACAGGCCATAGACGCAAGCCCGTAAACCCCTTCCACGCACACAAGCTGTTAAGGATCGGGCCGAGACACGATCGGCCATAATGATCCAAACCTGTACCCACGTAGTTTGACACAGGCCTAACAGCCAATAGAAAACACAGTTAACGCCACAGGAATGGGTTTTAAGGGGTGTGAAAACCGTAAATCATTAACTGTGCAAGTGAACACACAGGTCTAGGCGTTGGTGGTTTGTTAGCATTGGAGAGAGAGAGAGAGAGAGAGAGTAGCTTTGTTAGTTTTTTGATATTTTGACCTGTAATATATATTAACCTTTTATTTATAACACACATAATTACTGATATCACATAATTGACACACATAGGTTAATACTTACGCATAGCTATAGATAGCGTTAGACCACAGCACATCTACCCCCCCCATACAATTACTATACTACACATAATAATCACATTCTTGTTTTACCACATACACATCCACATATATATTATGTATTTATTTATCCCTATTTTCATTTCATAAATCATAGGAGGGTAGAGGAGGGGAGTGTGAAGAGATGGAGAGTGTGAAGAGATGGAGAGTGTGAAGAGATGGGGAGTGTGAAGAGATGGAGAGTGTGAAGAGATGAAGAGTGTGAAGAGATGAAGAGTGTGAAGAGATGGAGAGTGTGTAGAGATGGAGAGTGTGTAGAGATGGAGAGTGTGTAGAGATGGAGAGTGTGTAGAGATGGAGAGTGTGTAGAGATGGAGAGTGTGTAGAGATGGAGAGTGTGTAGAGATGGAGAGTGTGTAGAGATGGAGAGTGTGGAGAGGATGAGAGTAATGGAGAGAGGGAGAACCAGGTCAGGGAGGTCAGGTGGGGCAGAGCAGCAGATGGGGAGGGATGTGCCCCCAGATGTAGGCACACAAGGGGTAGGGTGAGAGGGTCAGGGGCCTGATCCCAAGGGGGGAGGTAGTGGGGATGAGGGACCAGCCCCAGGCAGTAGACAGAGAGGCCAGGAACCTCAGGCACAGTTGGTAGGGCAAGAGCTGTGGCAAAGTACAGGGCCCCCAATTATAGCCTAGAGGAGAACGTCCTCCTCAGGAAAATCCGTGCCCGCTATCGGAGAATACATGGTGGGAGAGATGTGAGGGCTAGCCAGAAGGCAGAGGCCTGAAGTCAAATTGATTCAGCTGTTGCGGCATTAGGGGTGGCAAATATGGTCATAAGGTCTGTAAAACACACATATGATGACAGCTGGCTGAAGGTCAAGGGGAAGATAACATAGGAGGCGAGAGCTGCACGTGCAACCAGTGGTGGTCCGCCAGCCAACATCACTGATGTGAGATGGGAGCAGACCCTGAGGGAGTGGAATGAGCCAGCAGCAGTGGTGGACCTACCAGGACAGGTGGACATGGTGTGCCGAGAACCATGCAGAGTGAGTATCATATCACACCACACACATTGGTGTATGATTTCGGGGGGGGGGGGGGGAGAGACAAATACCTCACAGATATCATGATGTTTGTATGTATGTATAAATAAGCTAGGGCATCAATAACCATGTAAATCCTGGTAGCAAACATATAATTTTCATAATTTGTATCAATGGACAATACCTGCAGTTCAAATTGATTCTGAGTAAAATTTGCTATTAGATCGAGATTGATTTGACATTCAAAAAAGAGTACTTGTCTGGGTGTGCGCACTGCGGCATATGTAGATACAGACTCTGTAGGACTGCATGTGCGTGTCATATACTGTCCTAACCTGGACCATGTCTCAGCTGCATGTTAACAACCATTGCTGGGAACATGTCACAGATTGGTCAGTCTCACACACTGCACCGCAGATCAAGCTGAGCATGTGTCTGATGCACATGCAGATGGCACATCGCACCTGCAGTACACACATATTCATATGAGCCATGATCCACAATGCTCATTATATAGACCATGGTTCATCTGTGTAACACAGGCACCACAGTCAAATACAGGTGACCATGATTTCAAGGATATGGTAAAACATAGCTGTCAATTGTGTAGGGAAAGCAATTCAAATATATTTTTTCTTCCCAGGAGGACAAGGCCGACCACAGTGGAACAGGTGGAGGCTTCACTGGAGGTGGGAGTGGTTGACAAAGAAGGCCAGGACATTCCAGAGGGCCCGGGACCATCCACACAAGCTGGTCATTCGCATTCAGTGTCATATCAGGAGTGGGAATCCCTGTCTGGGATCTCAACAGCATCATGCAGCCATGCCCTGCTGTTTCAGCCCCTTGCACCAGCCATGTCCTAGCCCCAGCCATCATCACAGCTGCCACCTGCTCCAACAACATTGCGGCCATGGCAGCCCACAACCACTCCCACACAATGGGGTCCCCCAACATGGCCTCCCACACAATGGAGTCCCCCAACATGGCCCAACACCCCAGCCCTCCTGCCGACACTTCAGACCCTGCTGCCGTCACCTCTGGCAATGGTGCCATCACCTCAGGCACTAATGCCATCACCTCAGGCACTCATGCCGTCACTTCTGGCCCTGCTGCCATCGCCTCCGGCCCTAATACCGACACCTCCAGCCACAATGCCGAAACCTCCGGCCCCAATGCCAACACCTCCGACCGCAATGCCGTCAACATCAGCTACACTGCTATCAACACCACCTGACTTTGAGGGAAATCATGGTGCATTTCACCAGGGAGGACATAGCACGCAAGAAGCAACAGAATGATAGGCTCCAGTTGCTCAGAAGGCAGTGTAGGCTAACACCCACCCACCTGGTGAGCAACCAATTGCTCCATGAGGAGACACAACCAAAGGATGGAGAGATATGAGGAACGGGTGCCAGCTCATACCTCTCCAGCCTTCGGTTACACAACTGCAACCTGAGACGTCGTCCTCCTGATCTTAGACCTCACCACCAACTCAACCTGATCCCCAGCCACCCAACGTAGTGGCACCCCATGCTCTTACACCACCAAGACGTAGAAGAGTGAGACGGGGTGCAGGCACAGAAGGTGGGCGCCCGGTGTTGTGGAAGAGGAGGTCTTAGGACCATCCAGAAAGTCCTCCCCTCGATCACTCCTCACTGAATACTGATTGGCTGGCTACAGAGTGTGTACATGTCTGGTTATGTTTAAAATTACAACCATTGATGTTCAATGTGGATTGACCTTGAGATCAGGTGTTGTAGTTAAACAGAATATTGTTATGATTGATATCTTCTTCTTGTCTCTGTAGGTGATAATAGCCAAATCTCACCACCATGAAGGCATGTTCTTCATCTTCAAGCAGTACAATACCATTGTGTGTGTGAAGACTCAACCTAGTTCACAACAGACATTCGATAAGTGTCATTCACTACTGCAGATGGATCTGAAATGTAATATATGACTTGTGGATCGCTAAGTGGTGGTGGTGAAGGGGCTTGTGTGTACCTGAATGAAGCTGTGAGCTATACCATGTAGGGCCAGTGTAGGTGGGCACGTCATAGCAGAGAGGTCAAACAAATCCCAGTCCACTAGAGAAGGAACTGGCAACCCACTCCTGTATCTTTGGCATGCAAACCTTGTGGAATAGCACAGGCAGAGACCTATCTAAATGTGCTGCAGTCCACAGGGTCACAGAGAGTAGGACACCACTGAACGACAAATAATAAAATGTTCCGCTGGTACTTGATCTATGTGATGTGACGGTGTAATTTGGCCACTATTTGTTTTCCTAATGTAGATGTGATGAGCGAGATGTATATGCAATCATATATATATATTTCAAGGTCCACATTAGAGCCTCTGTGAGGGAGGAAGGGTTAATATGGCATCAGTTTCATGTTTTTGTGTTGCAATTTAATCAGGTTGTGTGTCTTTAATTGCTTTCTACATGTTGCAGCATGGCTTTTCATATTGGCATGTGCATGACCATTCCAACATATTTCATGAAATAAAATATTTTTTAAATGCCTATTTTTTATTTGAGGATTATTGTGCAAGTAATTGTAATGCCTTTCCATGTTTCCTCATATTTTAACATCCACTTGTGTGTTTATATGATCTTTTACAGTGTTGAGAAATGGCCTGTAAACCCTTTGCAGGTCCTATTTGCCTCCATTTGCGGGTTACGGGCTTGAACGCCAGGGCGTCTTTGGAAATCCGTTACAATTTAATAGCGCAATTGGAACGTAACAGTTACCGGCTTGACAGAACAAATAATTTTCGTCCACAGAGGGTTTTTCCGGATTTAAGCTGCAGATCGTTAGCGGGTTTCTTTACAGGGCCAATTGAATAGCCATAAGTCTTGCGGGCTACGTTACGGGCTACGGTTTTACACATTGGGGGGATTTAATAGGGCTGATAGTAACCCTAACCTTTATTATTGTGACCAAAATAACATTACACATAAAAACAGTCTCCTGTCCATTGTAATGGTTTTTTGATCTCAGTAATCACACGTGATACAGTGCCAAATAACAGGTTGCTTGGGGAGTTCAGGGGAGTCCCAAAATCAATCATGACACACGCACACACCTTAATTTGGAAAAGCCTGCACTGGAATCAGCTATCATATTTAAAACTGAACCTTCATTGCCTGATACTAGAGTTTTTCAGTGTCCACACCAGTAGGTTCCCTTGCTCCAGCTTTTGTGTCCTGTTAGCGGTTTCCTACTAAGCAAGCTATCCTTACCATCCTGCCACTTTGCATACTTTGCGACTACTTGTTCCGTTGTGTGGTAGTCTGCTGCAGATCCTGTATCCTGTCCACCTAATTGCCAGTTTGCCTATCCTGGTATTTGTGTTCTCAGGTATATTGTTCACCGGTTTACACAATTTCCCTGTCTTTTGACCTTTTGCATGAACTCTTCGTTGTTTGAATGTTCACTTGAACAACCCTTGTAACCATGGCTGAAGTTTGTTATCAGGGTCCATTTGGTAAAACTCAGGTCAGTAGACTGAATCGCACACATTGCTCGTGCTGAGAGCATTTCATCCTATAATAATCCTATATTTTCCCCTGAATATTGTCATATCCCGTCATATCCCGTCATATCCTCTTTTGCCATGTTACTCTGATGTGTCCCTGTGTGTGTATTGTTAGTATTGTTGTCACACAGAAATTAAACTTTCCTTTTAGAAAAGATACATTTTTTACTCTTTTGCCATTTTTTCTCTAGATTGCGGGAATGTGATGAATATGTATTATCAAATACAACAGCCACTTCATGCTGTTTTGTCTTTGTTTAACCAAAAAATAGAGTTGGCCAAAATCTTGAGAAACTTCCTATGGTCATAATAGTATTCCTGACTCAGGTTGTGTCCTGTGTCACAGAAATCCCTAAGCTTGGTTTAATATAAATGTAACCCATAGGGAATAATCTTCACAGGATATAGAAGAAGAACAAATACAAATAACATTGTCTTTGTTTTCCAACCATGGAGTACAGCAGGAGTGGAATTAATAGGAGATAACTATCTTATTTGCCTGTATGTGAAAATGACCCCTAATGTTACAGTCATTTCAAAATAACCACATTCCTGCAGTGTATCTTGATTCCAAATGTAGAGAGAAATATCTTCATAATGAGCTTTGAACAAAAGAAGTTTTATCATTGCAGACTAGACAATGTATTGCGACAATGGAAATAATTTAGATTATTTTGTTTCGTATTTCCAAAACTAATTATTGTTCCACACTCTATAAAAATATATAAGAATCAGCTATTGTAATTGCATTATTTCAGACAAGATGTATTTGAAGAAAAATAGCAACAAATGTATGTGAAACAAGATTATTTGTTTCTTTTTTTTACACAGTGGTTACAAATATGGAATGATTTAAAACTATAGATAATAAAAATGTGATCAATTTAAAGTTATAAAAAATGAATTTACTTACAGTAACTTTAGTGTAAGGAGCCCTTTTTTAACTCGGAATCTGCTTTTCTGATCCACTCACCAAACACGGTCTGATGTCTCATTATTATGAGTCACTATTGTCAATACTTGCTAATTACTCTAATTACTCCTGGTCTGCTGACTGTAATATGTTCAGCTTGAAGCTATATCATATTGAAAATGCATGTGTGAGTAACTAGGCTGATTAGACTAACTAATCCCTGAATTTGCACAAATGTATTCTTTCATATATCATATGGCTTTAGACTGAGTACAATACAACCAGACCTTCAGTAATTAACGATTATTGCCAATGATCACCAATAAGAATGATATAACAGATTATGCTTGGTGGGGGGGGGGGTCAGAAAGAAATAATTGTCACAAAAAATTGCAATCTTCAAAGTAGGTTTACTGTAAGAAAATATGATTTAATAAAACTCAATTCATAATATACTTGTTATTAGCTATAGTTTTTAATTATACCATATTTGGAATTATCTCTGTGTCATTTTAACATGTTAAAAAAAATATTGTTAACCTACAAAAAACTGGTGCATATTTGCGGAAAACGCCAAAATAAAATCCTGGACAACATTGAAGCACATTGACAAAACAGTAGTGACAAGTGCATATCGCGCTTATGGCAATTAGACACAATATTTGTCGGACAGCCAAATAATTTTTCCTATAGCAGAGTACAGCTATCTTTGTAAATATGTTAGGAAATTTACAGAAATATTTCTATACGTGCATTAAGAAATTATATTACTACTGCAACTTGGTAATCAGGCCAAGAACAGGTGTTCCTTTTACTTTATTAGTGTTTTATTTTAGCCTTGTAATAATATTAAAGTCTCTTGACCCATTTACTAAACTTCCACACCTTTAACAATATTTTATGTGTTGCACTTTGTTGATATATTTATCTATTTCTGGAGGTATAACTCATTGTATGTAACATGATATTTGTATTGATGTTTACCACAAAGCGAAGTACAAAGGGATGAACAGTTTTAGAGAAATACTTTAACCCAATATAGATTTTGATATTGGTTTCCACTTAGAAGCTGCTGTTTCTAATATATTTCCATATTACTTTTGTTAAAAAAAATCAATGTTTCAAATATGTCAGCAGAGAGAATTATGTGCAGTTATACATCAGTGTAGAGTTGGTAAACGGTCTGTAAATATATATGCAATACATATTGTAGCAAATTTGAAGTAAAATGTCCTTCATTAACAACTTGCTAATCTTACTTGTATGTCATGGAATTCAACCTCAGAATGGGGGACTTCATTACGAATGTCAGGTCATGACAGCAGGCCCCTTGATTGTATTCACTAACATTAAAGGACCACTGTACAATGAAAAAATATACTTTTGGGGAAAAAAAAATCTGACTAGGGTATAATAGTCCATTGGAGAAGGATCTTGCAACCCACTCCAGTATCATTACAACCAGAGACATAATTATAGGTGTGCCTGGTGTGCTTTGGTTCATAGGTCACAGAGACTCGGACACAACTAAATGACTAAAAGGCGTGGACATAAAATATTCATGGGAAAATCTGAATTTTTATTATTCTGTTTATTAGTAAAGGAATACATTTTTTATTTGTTACATTACTTCATGAGAGCTGGATCATGAGGTCAGGTTTCAGTGGACAGAGTAGTGGTGGAGAATGTAAAGGAAGAATTCAGTGAGCTTTCTCAGATAAATTGGATCAGACTGAAATTTACACCACACCCCTCCCCTCCACAAGAAACAAGAAGTATGCATCAATAAAAGCAACCAGGGAGAATGGTTGGCGGATAATTGATAGAACACACATAGTGCAGTATTGATCAAAGTTCAATAAAATTAAGACCAAATTATTATTATTAATTTTTCCACAGTTTCAGTTAATTTGCAAACATTGCTCTCCAGAAATATAAGCTCCCCTCTCACACACACAACTTCCATCAAAGTATAATGGACCCCTCCAGGGATTAGCAGTTCTTCATATTTTATTATTTTTTCCTAATCAAAAACTAGCTTTGTAACTTTTTCGCAGCTTAATTATGCTCTTAGTCAGACAAAGCTCTGAAACATACAGTTTTTTCATTGTACAGTGGCCCTTTAAGGTTGGGATGTTGGATATCTGTTTCACTGTGTGCAGAGAGCAAACAAATGCTCTAGTGAATCTAGTAATAAATATCATGCGTACATCACACCCTTAAATGGACATGGAACACAGCTGTTTTTTCAAGTATTTAAATCATTACAAAAGTTGTTTTTCATGAAAAATATTAAGTAAAACCTGTTTAAATTTCATTGTAACTAACAGGAAATGCAGAGAGTATACTTTAGTCTGTAGATCGCATAGGCTGACAGAGGGCAAGGGTAAACTTCTGAATATGTTTTTGTACTCTGAGATCTTTATTTGCAATAGAGACCTCACTGTGGCACATTATGAAATACACTCTTTTTTATGCAATAAAGAGCAAAATTATTTCCATGTCCATTTCAATATACACTACAGCAATTATAGCTCCTGCTGGGCTTCCTAGGAAGCACAGATGAATGAATACTGTGAAGAGGCAAGATATACGTTTCGCATCCTTTTCATCCCATATTCTCCCCCAATTTCAATATGCAGATACAATTTGTACAAGTGGAGGAGGATGTTAACTGTGACGTTCTTGTTTTGTAAACTAAGTCTTTATTTTTGACAATGGATCACTCATATTTATACCAAAAATATTTTTGTAAAATGTAATGAATTAATTAGGCTTAATAAGATATTTCCCTTGTTTTCCTGTATTTTTAGAATGGAAGAGCTTGCTATGTACAGCTTTAGAAAAAACTGCATTTCATTTTCATTGAACATTGCTCTAATGTTATTTATTTATTGTTCTTTTCTTACAGTGGGATCAGAAGTACATCACCAGCATCAACTCATTTAAAATATAATGTTGGTACATGAGGCACATGTAGGTGACAAAAGGATTCAAAGCATATTCTTCTGCTTAGAAGTGACTAACAGAGTGAGTACATTAGCACTACTTCTATTAGTAGAAGCACTGTGTTATGATCTATGGGGCACAAATGTCCGACTGAATAATTTTCTTTTAATGAGGTTATAGGATTAAATAACCTAAGTACTTTGTACGAAACTAGAATCAAACTACATGAAAGGCTGTAATCTTTTAATCAAAGACGTGAAGCAGAAAGACTGTACATAAATGAAAATGTCACCCTATTATAAATAAGGAGGGAACAAAATTGCTGCAACGTGCTTCAGCCACGTTAAAAAATAACCTTTTCCAATATAATGCCCAAAGTGTCAAATTAAGATACCAAATAGTACATATTTCATTTTAAAGAAATTGGAAACAGCGTGCCAGATTGCTCATTAGTAAATTCTAATAACGTTTCACACAAAAACGAAAAGGACTATTAATATTTTGTCCTTAGATTCACATTTACAAGAAAAATACTATGCAGCGTGTAAGTACCATTTGCAAGTTAGTATAGGCATTTATCAGACTGAGTAATCTGGCTTTTCTACACTACCCCGAACAATATTACATTTTAAAGAATTCCAAACACCATTTGTATCATATTTCTATCGTATTTAAATAGAAACGGTTTTGCATAAATATATACTGGTATTTACCTTGATTCGTGCCTCTGTGCCCATCACATATGTCTTGCAATAAATTCCTTGTTGGCAAAAGTTTTTTTTTTTATTATTTTAAATATGATTTTAGTAAACTCTATATCAATTTGACATTTCATAATAACATTATATTTTCCTGCATTGCAAAAGTGCTGGTTGAAGTTTATTACCTGTAACAGTAACAGTTTTTCTCCCCTATTATCATCATCAGGAACTATTCTAATAATTGGTCTTATATTAATATTATGTTTGTTTGTCATTATAGAACACTTCATAATTTTATAAAGAAAATGAAACTTGGTATAATATCTATATTTTTCATAACTGCTTACTCAGGGCCTCATTCTATTAGCGGCCGCAGCCGTTGCGGGGCCGCAAGGACCGGCCGCAAGCTATTCGGCTATTCTATTCCCTTACGGCCGGGGACTCCGGCAGGCTTGCGGCCGGTGCCTTGCTATCTCTGGCGGCCGCTCGCGCCAGAGGAAATCCTTTGATCTAAAACGGCCGCAAGAGTTTCGGCCGTAAGAAATTCCTATTTGCAATTCAATTGCTCCGGGAACCCTCTCTGCAAGGCTAAAAACTAACCGCAGCTTACTTGCAGGAAAGAGGTCCCGCTAGCACCAATTAAGCACATAAAATTGCTCAAATAAAGCCATCCTGCACTTTGAGAAGACTATAAAGGGATTTTAGGTGTTAGAAAAAATAGCACATAATTACCCTATACTCAAATCCGTAAAATATTTTATTTTTAATTTCCGTAAAATATCCATGTAAAAAGTCCAGAGTGCTTGGAGCACTTCAGACCCGCCCACGCCGCAGCCGGAAAATAAACAGTTAATTTGAACTCGGGTTTGGGCTGATGTGCAAGCTTGAGAGTGGGTTTCTTTTAATCCTCATGTCCCCCAATATGATCCCTAGCTTTTACAGAGCTGTACAGTGCAGACTTGAATTTATTTTTGCGTTTTTAAATTTCTGAGATTCCGGCCGGTTCCAAGATATGCGGCCGGCCGTAAGAGGAGATCCTTGCGGGGCCGTATAATAGAATCGCGAGTTAACAGAACCCCCGCAAGGAATCGCAGCCTTACGGCCGATTTACGGCCGCTAATAGAATGAGGCCCATAGTCTTTATCTATTCTAAGGACTGTAATTGTTCATATTGTGAGACAGTCTACTTTGAGTGTGTATAATTAATATTTTTATTATTATTATTATTATAATTACTCTATTTTTATGAAACACCAGCATTTTCCATAGCATTATTTAAAAGTAGAAAAACTGCAGTGAGTATGAATAGCAAATTACAAGTACAAGTAGATGTAAATATAAACTGAACGCATTTCCTGCCCATGTTTGAGCAGATGCTCAATACATTCAGAAGTCATGTCACCATGTGTGCAGAAATGTAATACCCTTATATGTGTGCCTACTCAAAATAGTCTCTGACGTAATAGCGCTGGAGTCACACTGGTCACAAAAAAAAAGCCTCATGGACTATTCTGAAAAGAAGAAAATATGAAATTTCACTTGTTATTACAATTATTTAGTAAGTTGAATAATGGCCTATTAATATAAAATAAAAGTAATACTACTTCTTGATCTATTATACTTATGCATGGACATGCTGTAGAGATCCTTAAAAGACTTCTGATGTTCCACATTATGCACTTTTGAAAGATTAATATTGGCAACGGGTTACATGTTTTTAGAAAGTAAAACAGTAAACATAGAGCCTCACTCAATTGCATGGCCGCATCTTGCGGTATACAGGACGTATGTCTGCGGGCTTGAACTCTGCTACAATTACGAAGCAATTCAATTGAACAAGACAACAAGTTAGGGGCCAAAAGCCAAAACCGTAAGCCATGCAATCGTATGTAGCATTTCAGAGCGTGAACATGATCAATTAAGCAAGGTCGTAAATACCCATTTAGAAACAGCCAATAGAAAATGAGGCCGTCCTCATTAGGTCATAAAAGCATGGAGGTTCAAACTGAAAAAGCTTTGAGATGGACAGGCCATACATTTTACTCAAAGGCTAATAAGCCGGATTCTGTATTGGCTAGAAAACTGAGAGGGACGCTGTCCCATTACAACATTTTTAAGATCAAAAACCTCTTGGGAACACTACATATAGCCCTAATGAAATTAAAGAAACCTTCACCAGGTTTTTTCAAAATCTTTATTCTTCCCCACCCTGTACGCCACTCAACTTTCCTCCTTTCTAGAGTCCCGTGATCTTCCACATATCTCTACTCAAGAGAGAGATTGCTTAACTCTCCAATTACTACAGAAGAGGTTCTAGAGACTATTAAAAAGTTGAAACTAGGCAAAGCCCCAGGTCCGGAGGGATTTTCTAATCTTTATTACAAGAGATACGCAGAAATTTTGGCCCCTCATTTGGTGACTTTATTTAATGCAATCTTAGACTGTCATAAGATTCCACCCAAACTTAACCAGGCAGACATGGTCTTTTTCCCTAAAGAAGGCCGTGATCCGCTAGAAGTTAAAAACTATAGACCTATATCGGTACTAAATGGGGATGTCAAAATACTTGCTAAACTGACGGCTGACAGAATCTCTAACTTTCTGCCCACACTAATCGATAAGGACTAAGTGGGATTCATTCCCTTTAGGCAGGCGGGGGATAACATCAGATGGATTTTGGATACCATGCACTGGGCGAGTCAACACCGTACCCCTTTATGCCTTCTTGCCTTAGACATGGAGAAGGCTTTTGACTCTCTAGAGTGGTCCTATTTAAGGGCTGTATTAATTAAATTTGGCCTCAGTGGTCGTTTTATAAATTTGATTAATACTTATTGTGAATCCTCCCAAGCAGTATTCAAACTCCCAGGTGAGACCAGGGCTTCCTTCACCATTGAAAGGGGGACCAGACAGGGCTGCCTTTTATCCCCTTTACTCTTTGCTCTAGCCTAGGCCATCAGATCAAACTTAGACATCAAAGGCATAAATATAGGCCATCACCACTTCAAATGTGCCTTATTTGCGGATGATGATTTCCTCTGCACCCTGACAGATTCCTACACTTCAGTCCCTGCCCTCTTCCACTTATTAGAATCCTTTAGCAAATTCTCTGGGCTCCATATCAATATAGATAAAACGGAAGCTCTACATATCTCCCTACCCACCTCTGACTTAGCCTTCTTGCAACAACGATTTAATTTTGATTGGCCTCCTAACCACATCAACTATCTGGGTGTGAATCTCACACGCAACACCGCAAACCTGCATAAATCCAACTACACGGTCCTCTACAAAACACTATCCCAAAATTGTCATGGGCAAAATATCCTATCTCCTGGTTAGGGCGTATTCACTCTTTTAAAATCCCCGCCTTATGTATTTTTTTGTTCTTTTCTGATTGTTCTGAACTACACAGACTTATATAGTTTCCAACGCCAAGTTTTTTAATTTATATGGCAGAATAAATCTCACCGCATTTCTAAATCAACTATTTCTATACACAAATCGAAGGGAGGTATCTCCTGTCCCAATCTAAAATTATACTTTAAGGCAGCACAATTGGCGTTTATTCAAATCTCACACTCTCCTACTCACCAACCTCTTTGGATATTTATCAAGAACTTTATGATGACCCCATACACGTGGGATTCCATCATATGGATCCCGAACCCACTGACATACTTGGGCACAGTGGGCTGTTAGTAAATTTAATTTGATTCCGAAATATCCATCCCCTATCCCCATAATACCCAACCCTAGATTTCCTAATTCTCTTCCTGTGGCCTCTCTATTGTGGTGTAAATCTCATAATCTCCTGAAAGTTAACTCCTGGCATAGGGATAGCTCTACCTTAACATTTACGCAATTATAAGAAGATTTTTATATCCCCATCCAGGAACACTATACATTTTGTAGATTTCAATATTTCTTCTCCACTCTAGAACACACCCTAGGGAAACCTTCATCAAATTGGTTTACCAGGATATGCCTCTCTGCCCCTCCTACAAAAGGTATTTTGGGTATTCTATATAATACTTTTAATTCTCTTTCCGTTACCTCCCCCCCAAAAAAATATATTCAGAAATGGTAAGAAGATTTAAATTGTAGCTGGGATTCAGAGAGCTGGCAAAACTCTTGGCGTAATCTAACCAAAGGATCTCTCTGTAGTAATATTCTAGAGACCTCCATTAAAGTTCTTCATAGGACTTATATCACCCCAGATAAACTATTTAGATGGAAATGCTCCCCTAATCCTAACTGCTTTAGAGCTTGCCAGGTACCTTTTTTATACTTGGTGGTCTTGCCCCCATGTGCAACGCCTTTGGAACAAAGTTTTCCATCTAGCCTCAGCTATATTTGACACGCCTATCACAGCTAAAGCAGACATAGGCCTCTTAGGGCACTCGGCTCCCTCACTTTCATAATATCCGAATAAACTCCTCCAATACTTAATGTTGGCTACAAAGAGCCACATAGCCAGGTAGTGGAAATCTCCCACTCTTACATTACAAGCGGTCATCAACAAGATGAATTACATCGCTGTGAATGAAAGGCTAACTCATTTATTGGAGGATCTTATGCCTCAATTATTCCAGATCTGGACTCCCTGGATTAATTATCCTTATAGTCCACCTATAACATGACACCTTCTTACTTAACACTATGCTTTTTTGCCAATCTCTGCACTGGAGGTGCAGGCCAGGGACTGGAGCACAGGACAGGTAATAGATTCAAACTGATAACCCGCGGGACATTAACTTGGATACCTTTGGGGCAAAAATGTGATTTTGAATTTAATTTTGTTGTTATGTATTCAACAGTGTTCTATTGAAATGTTTTGTCTCAATCAAAGTTATATTTTACTCTTACAGCATAGTTTTTGTTTAGGATCTTGATATTTCTCACATTGAGCCTGTTAAACTGACTTATTTATAGTAGTATTTTCCCTAGAAAATTGGAAAACGTTTAGGTAATTTAGACTCATTTAGACCTTCCCACTAGAGGGGATAGGCCTTTGTGTTTGTATTTATTTCGACTTTAACACTGTACCCTTATATTTGACAGTATAATGTTAACCTTATTCTGCTTTCAAATAGTATGGTGATATTATTCTCCTATAGTGCCAAAGCTGTCATTTGGCTTATATGTTGATTTCTTTTTATTCTGTTACCTAATAAAAACCCTTTGAGATAAAAACATGGAGGTTACATATCAATCAATTAGCGTTTAGAGGTCCGATATGAGAAAAATAAATGCTAATACTGTTCCAGTCCATAGGGGTGGCCTGATATGTATTAACTCATTGGTTCGCAAGATTGATATAACCCCGAAATGAAAAATAAAAAAAATAATTTTTATTGCCGATTTGCAAGCTTGAGACTGTTGTGCAAGTAATTATTATTTTTTTTATTGTTTTTGTGGAATGGAATGAAAAACATAACATTATTAGATCAACAAAACAATATAAGTTCAACATGCATTATATACAAATGATAACCCAATGAAGAAAAAAAACTTGTTTGTATTTTTTCCCAATATTTTTCGTTTTTCTGTAGAAAAATTATACTTATTTTATATACTATGAAAATGGTATATAATGCTAGTTTTGATTAAATAAATGAGTGAAAAAAAAAAATAGTAAACAGAAAAAAAAGGAGGGAAGGTGAGAGAGGGAGGGGTGAAGCATTGCATTATATCAAAGCCCATTTTTTGTAGTTATCATCTAGCTCAGCAGAGATCATGCACATTAAGTAAATGTGTTTAAACTTTTCTGTACCTCCACATACTCGGGGATGGACGACAAGTTTTAGTAATAGTGTAACTAGCTGCTAAAAAAACTTGATTGGGAAGGAGTTGAGCTTCCTTGGAGAGACCAGTGATAGGGAGACCTAACAGGGCCTTCACTGGGTTTTCAGGTAATCTAGTGCCCCAGAATTTCTCTAAAGTGTCATATATTCCAGACCAAATGTGAGCAATTTTGGAGCAGTTGTGCAATTAATTCTAATGCCTTTTTATCGCTTTCCCCGTCATTTAGAGTGCAGTATTGATTTTTTATTTGCATTTACAGTGCTACGGACATGTCGTTAACCCCTTTGTGGGTCCCATCTGGTACCCGTAGGATTTTCTTCTACATTTGCTGTTAAAGGGTGTGAAAACATTTGCTGGCTTGCAAAATTTTAGCGATTGTAACTCTTACAGACGTGAAAGATCAAAGGCTTAGATGGGCTGTAAGTTCCGGTTGTAACAACCGCAAGGATTTAGCAAATTAGCTTATGGCCTACATTACGGGCTCCAGTAACTTAACAATTGCTCAACTCAACGAGGCCCATAGTACTTAGTTTATTAAATAGTATGTGAAAATATTTTGACAATGGGGACAGGACCTCGTCTATGCTTAAATTATATCTATATCCACGATCCCGTTCAACACAAATCAGGTTAACAAAAAATGGCTGCCACTATTAGTGAAAAATGCATACAATAGGTAATAAATTAATGGCTGTCTATAGCTAGTTTTTGGTTTTGTAGAAGACTTATTATCAAGTCTAATTTAGTGTATTGAGTATGTACCATACATTATGTTTGAAAGTTTCTTTGCCATTCAGATTACCCATACTGTTTGTTCTACCCACCCTAAATGTGGTATAACAAAGAACAATGCCTACTTAAAGCAACCTTATCCCATTATACATTCTATAATTGAAAGCTATTTTTTTTGCATACAAAAACACCACTTCATATACCACATACTGTAATATATTGTAATTTTTTAACAACTCATGATACAAAACATACTGTAGTGTGATGTGTTTATAGTTGGTCATTTCATGATTTAGGGCAGATTAATTATTCAAATATACAGCACAGTAACAAGCCCACCATTGTTATAGATATGTTAAACACATACATGGTTTGATAGGAGATAGGGGTGTTTAATCATGTTGATATAGCACATCCATATATAAAGTTTACTTTAGAATATGATCAAAGTAATTACTGTATATATGTTAGATGTTAAAATTAATGTTTAATGGGTGTTTACAGATTTCTGTGTAACGTAACCTACTGATCACAAATTTCATCTTCCTGTGGTCTTCAAGAGACTCCCTCACAGTTTACAGATGATTACCTACATAGATGTATTGCATCATATCACCTGATCTGATATTTACATTTGTAGAGTAGCTAGAGGTTATGATAATTAGTCATGTGATGGTGATTAGTGAAATAAGAAAATTTCCCAGTCATAATTAATTCTTAAAACAATTAAGACTCCCTCTGCTTACAGGGGATCCAACTGCCATTTAAAATATATATTATTATTATCGAAAGAAGACGTGCTGTGCTTCTTAGAAAACGTTCTTATGTTCTATGAACTTGTAAAAACATAACACAAGAAAAAAAAAATCCTTCTCTAATGTAGTATGTTCAATATTAAAATATTAAATATGGATTAAAGTAATGCATTCGCATTTACTGTAATGAAAATGTGCTCTTTTTCTGCTCTTCTCTCATCTCTTTCTAATTGACAGCAGAGGTTGTAAAACAAGGAAAGGACTGAAAAAGAGCAAACTTTGAGCTCTACCTTTATTTGAATAAGTATACAATTGTGCTTAAAAAACAGCAAAATACTTTTTCAGTGTGTTATCATTCCCATTTGTGGTTCAGCTTTCCATCCTCCAGTGATTTCAAGGTGGTGGGCGACATCACGTGTGGGCACTACTTCTTTTGTGGCTTTGGGGAAAAGCTCCTTATCCTGGGGCTTCAACTGGGATGATTATGTTATTAATATTATTATTATTACTCTTTATTAAGCACCAACTTTTATCATAGCACTTTTTTTCACAAAGGTACAATAGAGTAGGCAAATTACAAAGTAAAAAAAATAATAATTATAAGGTATAAAGAAATACAAATACAATTCAGTAAGACAGTTTGGTGGAACAGAGATGAGGTCCGTACTATGAAGAGCCCCAATCTAAAATAATAATTTGCTACTTAAGCTTATTTACCCTGAGTGTGTCCATTTACTTTTCAATGAATGAGAGAAGATCATGCATTGTCTAAAGTGGGAACTTCACTAACTTTTACTGTAGGTCAGTTCTAATTGTATTTCCAAACAAAAAGTAAACTCAGTCATGAATGCTGCTGTCAGACTCACCACTCAACATCTTCTTTTCCCCAACATAATTCACAACTTAGCTCTTATCTTCCCTTATTGCACACACAGTCTCCGTACCCGCTTTTATTAAAAGCTCCCACTGCCACTTACACACACACTACGGAACTTGCAACTTTCAGAGAAACCATACTGAGGTTAATTAAACCACACTTTTAGATAAGTAGAGTAGATTGACTATTTAGTGGCGGCTGGTGATCCTTTCAGCTGGTGGGGTGGAAGTATTAAAAACCCTCCCCCAACCACTGGCCCCTGTTAAAACCCCCAATACCTCTTTCAGGGAAGACCCTGTTACCCTCTATGAGCTTGGGGCTCATCAAGAACCCCTGGTCAGCTACTAGGCCCATCAACTAGGCCCAGGAGACCCCAGCAAGGCCTGCATGGTCCATGGAGACCTCCAACAATGCCCATGGTGCCTAATAATACCCCCAGCAAGAACTGTGGGGCACAGATATACCTATAAAGAGCCATTAAGCTATATGGAGCCCATGGGGTAACAAAAGCTATGGAGCTCTTAACAAGTGTAACCCCTATACCATGGTGGTTCAAGAATAATCTGTTGCTAGAGGAATCTGTCCTGTTCTTCCTTGATTGAAGCCAGGGGAGAAGGGCCTCCACCTAAAAAGCCCTGCCACTCTTTAATAATTTTGTTTAGACTAACAAAGCTCCTCAGCTCCCTGCCACCACTTTTTATCGTGTTCTTGCCTTATATACTAGCTCTTACAGATTCCGATTGGCTGAAATATGTGTCAGTCATATTCCAGCCAAGACGAATCTCGTATTTTGAATAGTGAGCAGCATGCATAGATTTCCTTATGTATACCTATGTTGTAGGTATCCTTATGGACCTCCATGATATAACAGTTACATTTTCATACCATGGGGGTCCATGAGTGACCCCATGGTCATACTTTAAGATACCATGGGGGTCTATATGGACCCTCATGGGGTAGTGGTTACATTCAGTTGCTGTGGTGGTCCACAAGAACTGCCATTGCTAGCTTTAAGTAACTGTGAATGCCGATTGGGTTAATAAGTTCCTGGGGACTTAATGGGTTGCTGCAAGCCTAGTGAGGGTCCCAGGAATCTCCCGAGGGCCTTGATGGTCTCAGTGAGACTAGTGAGGCTCTCTAGGGGTCTTTTGATGGGCCCATGGGCCTAGTGGGCATACAAGGGGTCTTGATTAGCCTCACTGGGAGACTACCTAGTACCCATGCTCCTAGTGGAAACCCATGGAAGTAAGGAACCCCAGGGGTCTTGATGGGCCTCATTAGCCTTGCTAGGGTTCTCCGACTGGCTAAATGGATATCCCCGGGGGCCTTCATGTGAGAAGTTTGGACTGGTGCTAAGGCATGCCTTTATAAGAGTTTTTGTTTTTAAATGTAGCCGGTACATTCAACTCTGAAGCTCTGGTTTCTCTTATTGACTCTCAGTCTAATCTTAACGCTGCAGGTTCTCCCCTTTATTCTGATTGGGAGATGCATCCAGCTGACCAGATGAGAAATGTGGTTCTTACCTGCTGACAAATTTATGTTTTTGTGTTTCTCTGGCCAAGATAAGAGGAGCTAGTTTAATGGGGAATTTGGGAGACAGGTCTAAAGGGGTTTAAGAACAATCTGATTACTTATTGACTAACTTTTGTCTACAAAATCATTGCCGGGAAACCAGCCAGTGTATTGCATTGTGTGCATTTAAACCATTGGATATGAATATTATTAAAGATCAGTGTCTATTAAATCATATAAGTCGTATTGCTTGAACATTACAGTGGTCTATAAATAAGTCATTAATGCAGTTATAGTACCTTATATTGGTAGATATAAACATGTTATATATATTTGCATATATTGCACATTCATTTTAAGGCATATGTAAAATGACTAAATGTGGTAATTGTGGTACAAACATATTGCACCATATGATTAACAGAAAATTATTATTAAACCATGTCTTTTCTCTGATTATAGTTCTCTTTTGCAATAGAAATGCCCCATTTTTCAATGAGACATGTACCTTAGACTACCTCGCTAGATAATGATCAGATCTTGTACAAAACCATATGTTTCTCATAATATTTAATTCAGTTTGTAAATGTTCAACAAATTGCAACTCTACACTTTCCCCTGACCAATTGTCATCCAAGTACAATAGCAATATGGTTCATTTCGATCAAATGTCTACATTTATTAATATTAAGTAGGTTTAAAGGATGCGCCTGGTCTAAATGTTCAACTTAGCTTCAACTTATTGGGCCACTTTGAAATGATTATTTAAAATTAAATGTCCATTATTGATTGCATTTGCACGTACGACTGTTCAGCAAATAGATCCATAATGGATGTGGAAAACTCATTATAATAGGATGATTAATTGATTCAGCATCACATCTACAAGTTAAGGTATGAATCTACTGGAAAGCACAATATTACCAGTAATTGATTTTATACAGTTCATATAAGGTGTAACATAAGTCAATTTTACAACAAACTGCAGTGGAACAAATAGCACCACCAATAAAAACTAAAATATTAAGACCAGGAAAGAATTTAAAATATTACACAGTATATATTTATAGTAGTAAATTTAAAGGTATATATTTTCTTCTGTCATTTCTAGAACTGATACCTACCAAACTATACATATAATGGTCTAAACTCCCTGACAAAAACATATAGCTATATATAATACAACTTTAAAAATAAAAAAGTACAATAATACTACACATATATATGCCAAAATGCAATCTCAGTTTGGCATATGTTTAATTATTGAAAGTCATGCTTAAATTAACAGTAACCTCGATAACAGTTTAGACTTATCATAAGAAACATCAAAAGCTGGCTACTCATTGATCTAGATCTATCTATAGTAAATAATTTATGAGACATTAAGAATTGTTTGTGCAGTTCCTTTATCCTTTAGATTCAGATATAAATATGCTGCTATCCATCTTATGTCCAGGGGATGGAAGAGGATCTACATAGGAGGCTGTCCTATGCAGTCTTTATCTGCCTCTTTTCCTGCAGGCAAACCTTGAATGGTCAGGAAATAAAACTGTACAGACTCCTCGGAAGATCATTCTCAATTCACTGTACCCCTTATACCGGTGCTATTTGGTTTAGGACTGGCCCTCAAAGGCAACCTGCTCAAAGGCCACAATTTGGAAACCTCTGGTATAGAGCTTGAAGACATACAGCATCACATGTTATAATTGTTGAACTACGAGACGTCGCCACGTTTTGAGTGGTGCGTACGACTTAAGTGATGAGAGCCGTAGTGAGGCGAGCGCATAGCAAGGCGAGCCATCAAGGCACTAAAAATCGCAGCACCAAAGGTGCAAAGCAAGCAGTGGAGGCAATGAAACACGCAGGACATAGCCAGAAAGAAGCGCCAAAGGCGCTCCTGCGAGCCTCACCAAGCAAGGCGAGCCGATCACACATTGAAACACGCGGGACTTACCCTCCAAACACGCGGAAACGCCTTAGGCTGCAAGCAGTTGACGAGCGCAGGATTTAAAAAAACAAATTTACAAGACGCGGGATTTAAAAAATAAAAATACCAGATAGGAGAAATATGAAGTTAACGGCTGAACCACGCAAAGCAAAAAACACGAAAAACACAAACAAATACAACAAAAACAACAAAAACATTGCACACAGCACGGGGGAAGAGCCAGGACGTCTGGGACTAAGGTGTAACGCGAATTTAGGTTGATTTTCCTGAGTTTCAGCACTCGAACATCGGCTAAGCAAGAAAAAAAATGGCGGCCAAACAAAATGAAAACGAGGCTACACGACCCTGGACCGCACAAAACACTGCCAACCGCATACCACTTTCACTCAGGAACTTACGAGGTAAAAAATACAGTATTACAAAGGACGGCAAGTGCTCATGAACCGCGTAGTTCACAGACAAACGACTCTATTTTACAACCCTAACTTGGAACTAACAACATTACGCATTTACAGTAGCGCTTTCCACAAATAAACCAATGGTTTGCCCTCGCGCACGCAGCCTATTTCTAATGCACAGTTGGGACATTCATGACACTATATCCAGCAGTCCAACTGGACATTATATGCCACAGGACAATAAAAAGAGATTGTTAGCTCTTCAGGCTACTGATTGTTACATATATAAATTAGAAAAAGGTAAACGATATTAATTTATTATTCAATTAATTCATTAATTAGTATTTAAAAAAATATAGACAGGAGCCAAAGGTCATGCGAGGAGAGGCTCGCAATGAGCACCGAAGGTGCTCAGTGCAAGGCTCGCAATGAACGCCGAAGGTCCTTACAGTATAAAAAGCTTAACATTGTGTGCCAAACAGCATTGCCATGGCTTAAAATTTTATTGCTCCGTCATTTAAAATAAAAAGAGATTGTTAGCTCTTCAGGCTGTTGATTGCTGGATATATCAATAACAAATAGGTAAAGTATATTAATTTATTAAGTAACTAATTAATTGATTATTATTTATAAAATATAGACATATGTATCTGTCTTTGTGATGAGCGCCGAAGGTCCTCAGAGTACAAAAAGCTTGACATAGTGTGGCAAACAGCATTGCCATGGCTTCAAATTTTATTGCTCTGTCATTTTTGACGGGCAAGTTGCTAGTTTGTATATAGTCTTTAAAAATATTAGGCAGTGATCTAAGTGAGATAACATTTGGTATAGTACAGCTATCCAGATGTGTCTAAACTGTGGAATATCATCATGTTCCTATAGTAATGAGCATTTATAACCAGTTTCCAATTTTAGTCAATTTCAACAAGAGCTTTGAGGTCAGTTTATCAAAGATCTTCTTTTTTCTTGCTTTAGAAAATGTGTTATTTAATGTGATATTTAAAATGATGGAAATGGTAGAATAGTTATGTATTTTAATGAAGCTAGTTGGGTGCCATTTAAATATATACAGCAGGCTTAGCACCATTAACTACATACATTACATGAAATCCTCTATTCTACTAAACTACATGTGAGTATCTATTATATATCAGATCATTATAGTATAATTTGAAATAGAGTGTAATTGGGATAAATAAGGCTTGGGGGAAAAAAAACATTGGTAGGTCTGAGGTAAGAAAATAAAGCAATTATTTAAGAGTGTGGTACAGATAATGATAGGGCAGTGGCATGGTCTGTTACATTACTATAGAAGAAAATATTTTAGGATTTGAATTAGTCATTGGACAAATAATAAATATTTAGTTAGGGAATTAGAGTTGATATGTATGTTATTATTAAATGCATATGATAGGTTTCTGGATTTTACAAGGAATGTAACATACATATTTAATTATTTACTGTTATTTACTTTATTTTATTAGGAATTAATTAAAAGCTTTTTGTCATGACTGACTTATGGGGCCCAGGATAGGGGACCCCTGAACCACACCAGCAAGGGCGTGTATGGCCCAAGATCAAACTGTCACCACTCTGAATTCATGGACTAATTTGTTATGACTGTAATAATAATTGTTTATAATGTTTATTGTTCATAATGTGGTAAGTATATGCTAAGATCTGGCACTATTAGAGAGTATAGAGTAATTTTCCACCTTATAAAGTTTTGTGTCCTGGCCTGGACTTGAATGGGTTAACCCTGATGGAAGGTGCAGTCCAGTTAGAGTGTCATCAAGTAATCAAATTGAGAGTTTGCCGTTTCAGGTGTTCTCCTAACTATGATTAGGTTGGATGCCCAGACTGTGTTTGATGACCCCATAAAAAAAAATCACACACCATATTTTAATCTGGAGTTGCTATATAGAGGACATCATAACTAATGGTCCTTTCACATTATCTAGCCGTACAGAGTCTGAAAGCTGCGGTTGAACAGGCAAAACATGATTTCCCCCTCCGACGTGGCGCATAAGGCGCACCGGCAAAAGAGGCCTTGAGCTATAAGAGGCGCGCCCGTGGCCCTCAAGGGCCGAGTGCCCATGCCAAACATAGCAATGGCCTCACTGTAGATTCAGCGCCGTTGAGTTGTGCCACGTCGGAGAGGGGGAATAATTTTTGCCTGCACTACCGCAGCATTCAGACTCTGTGCGGCTAAATAATAGACAAGATCTGGACATCCTAATTTTTTGGACAGGCTGTATCCGTGACTTTGAAACGTTTGTATCTGTTTTAAATAAGTCTATTGGTGTAAAATTTACTTTCATAATCGATCCAATAGAGTTACAATTCTTAGCTCCCGCTATACGTAAGGATACCATGAGAAAAATTCATACTACTCTCCATCGTAAGTCTACAGCTTCTAATTCCTTTTTAGAATGCACTAGCCATCACCCCACTCACTTTAATAAAGGAATTCCAACAGGTTGATACTTACGTATCAGATGCAATTTGATGATCAGGAATTTAAGAAACAAGCCAACTTGCTGAGAGCACATTTCAAAGCTAAGGGTTATCCCAACAGACTTCTGAAAGCCACTTATAAGCTGGACATCTCTATGAATAGGACAGAAACCCTATGTCCATCTACAAAATCCTCCCAGAACAAGCAGATACATTGTATTATGCAATTTGGAACAGACTGGCAAATATGGAATGCCCTAAAAAAATACTGGCATCTCCTTACATCTGATCCAGATCTAGTTGATGTGTTACCCTTTCTGCCGTCTATTACCTATAATAGGGGATCGCCTTGTTCATAGCTTTCTCCAGCCTCCCAAACCGCAGGTCTCGTGGTTAAAGTCAGAGTTGGGTCCATTCCATTGTGGCCATTGCAAAGCATGTAAATTAATTACACCAACCAAACAGTTTTGTTCAACCACCAAAGAAATTTCCTCAATGGGGAAATTCTTCAATTGTAGTTCTACTGGGTAGTCTACATTATGGAATGTATTTGTGGAAAATTACAAAACTGGGCAAAACTATCCATTCACTGTGACATCAGATACTTTAGCACGTAGACTCAGTTCAATATGAGCTGGACACCCCCGTAACCAGACATTTGAAATACTTTCATAATAATGAAACTAAATGATTCTGCGTGATTGATAGTGTACAAATGGGACCACGTAACGGTAATTTGGACAAATGATTGGGGTAAAGACATGCAGCCCTATTAAATTTGAAGCCTATAGCGGCCTTGGCAAGCCCGTTACGGTTGCGTGCTTGAAATTCAGCTGCGTTATATAGCTATTAAATTAGAACATGTTGTGAGTTACGGGCTTGAGACGCAAACTCGTAAACTATTTTTTGAAGGTTGGTTGCGCGGCCGTAAACATGATCAATTAGTCAAACCCGTAGTTACAGGTTTAGATGGAGCCAATGCCAAAAGAGATCGTCATTACATAACTTCAAAATCTTACGGGCTTCAATTGCGAGTTTCGATCCAACCCACATTCCAGAAAAAGTGCAATATTGATAAACCCGTAAATGTGATATTCTAGTACATGCAAGTTCCATTATATGTATTAACACATTGATTGCCAGGATCGATATAACACGTATAATATCCATGAAGTAAAGTATTTTTTATTGCAGACTTTACAGCATGAGAATTTTGTGCTATTAATTCTATTACCTAACATCACTTTCCCTATTATTATAAGTACAGTAGTATGGATTGGACTTTACTCCCCTAGCGGGTCCTCTCTAGTACCCGTTGGCTTCTTGGCTCCATTTGCGGGTTACGGGCTTAAACGACCAGTGAATTTGTTGCAATATAATAGAGTGATTGGAAACGTAACAGTTATGGGCTTGACAGATAAAAGAATTTGCAGGCGTGCAGTTCAAGTTTCCTCATCCCCTAGCCTTTTCTTGACCTTACCCTGCAAATCGTTGACGGATTGCTTTACAAGGCCAATTTAATAGCCGCAAAGCTTGCAGCCTACGTTACGGGCTACGGTTTTCAACGTTGAGGAAATTTAATATGTCACTAAGTCTACTGTCTGCTCTGTATATAGAATTTCACAATGCACATGTACTTTGTCAACAGATATTTAATACATTGTGGTAGTTATTTCATTCATCCTTTACACAATAGACCTCTCCATATTGTAAGTTATATATTGAAATGTTGGCAATAAAGTGATCACTTTATACTTGTCAGCATTTTGTTGTAATTGGTTGGGACGATATGCCCGTCAGGCTAATAGTCTAAGGTGATCGCTATACACGTTGTGTTAGTTATCTTTATTGATTTTGGATAAGAGGCTTATCACTCTATAATGCTCCTCAAAATGGGTGTCTTCTATTTAGTAATAATAATAATAATCTCTTTGTCATATGACCAGCTTAGAGCCAAGTTTTTATATTTAATAGAAAATTTATTTTTTCATAATTTGTATGCAGAGCAGCATCTAATGTACGTGACTTTTTAGCCTATAGATTATTAAAGAGAAAAAAACCTTCCTAATTACAAAAAAAATCTGGAAATCAGAATGTACCCTGGATAAATATATTACCTATTCTAGTTAACTTGCATAAGATTGTTTGCCCTTGTAAAATAAAAATACATCAAATCCCTCTTTAAAGTTATCTATTGAATCTGGAAGTGAAGTCCACAATCTGATCACCCTTACTTCGAAGAACCCTTTTATTTACGTTATGTGAACTATTTTTTTCTTCTAACCTCAATGGCTGAACTTTTGTCAACTGTAAGCTTCTTGTCAAGAAACGTTCACTTAACAAACCTACTTTTTCCTAGTGCATTTAGCGTATACTAAATTCTGTCTACCTTTTCATGGTTTCAGTTTAAATATTTAGATTTGCATATATGCATCAAACAGGTCTATGTAGTTGTATAGCAAGAAACATATTTATTATTATTTCTTTTGTCAATATCCTGTAATATCCCCAGAAATAATGATGGAGTTTTTGTCTTCACACTTTGTCTTAAGCTTGCATAATGGGTACAATTCCAATAGGTACATGCATACTAATATATTAGAAGTATGCTTTTGTTAATTAATACAGACACAACAATTAATTAGCATGATGTGGAGATACCTGGTGACATATAGTGCAATTATGCTCATTTTTAACACACTTTGATAAATGAACCCATCTGAAAATTAGCTTGCATTTCTACATGTTACTCTGTTCAGAAAAACATTTAGTGAATTATTAAAGGCACATGGTAAAATAAAGTGTTTATCTTAATTTTTTAATTCATGTCAAACAGTAGATGAATCCTTTTGTAAAATATAAAAAAAACCTTTAAATTTTTTTAAACCTTTTCTGAATACGTCCCACACAGAAATATCTCCTCCCGTTTCAATTTTCTTTAACAATGAGTTTCATGTTGTCCAATCACAAGTAATATTCTAGAATATTTTTCCCATAATCCTGTGTTAGGTTAAGAAAGGATGGGCGAAGCAAGCAGAGGGGTGGGGCTTGGTTTCTCTGTTGTTTTACATTCTGGTCTTAAAAGGAAAATAAATAATTTGCTTTATCAGGTAAGTCTTTTTTAATTAACAACATGCATTAATGTAGTGGAATATCCAGAGCCTATATGAAATGAAAAGGACAGCATAAAAAATAAACATTATGAAGTGCCTTAAAATCAGAAATAATGTAGATTTTGTTCAATCATAAAGTTATATATCGCATTTATTTATCACATGTACCACAAAAATAATTGCCCCAACATTTGTTTTACTATATTCAATTCCGAACACTAAAGTCACAAATATCCTATCATGTATTGAAAGAGCAGTAATTCATCTGATTTAAATGGGATGGCACTGCAACAATCAAGTCATGGTTCTCTATAGTGAAAAGAGCTCTATTGATCGACTAATTATTCATTTATTAAACTTTATACACAATTATTGTTTAATGTGAGCCATCATAACTCTTTTGATTTACTGGTTTAAGTTGGTTTCTCAGTGGGGGTTGGCTTTGTAAACTAGTGAGGTTTCTACCAGTTTTATAGAAATCACTGGTACTTTGAATTGACATATTTCCATGTAAAAATTGAAGATCTCCCCCTCCCTACAGAAGCACACAAGCAGTAAAACTGTAGCTCCCTCTGCATATCTTTGGTAATAAGGCTTTTAATATGTTCTGTTCTTTCTAAAACATTTTGTTGTATATCAAATGTTGTTCTTCAAAAAAATCATATTGTAGACATATAATTAGACCAGTCTTTTAGAGCAACACTAATATCTGATATCTGATATCTAATATCTAAGTGATAGGTTAAGACCTGAAACAATAAGCTATGTTTTATGACATGTTAGTGGTGCCACTCCTTTGTTGCAATTTGCTATGCAGGGGTGGTCCATTGCATTTTCTAGTTGTTTCTAGATTATCATGGAACAGAGTAAAAGCAGAGAAGAAAGGGAGATTATGAGCTGTACTTGCAGATTATCTGAATTATTTTCTGCCCATTGTCTCATGTGCTTAGTTTTAAGCTGATAAACTGCCCACTACACTTGAATCAATGTTTCTTTTATTCATTTTATGTCATAAAGCATCAATCACTGGCAAAGCAAGGCGAGCCGTCGAATACGAGCCCGCAGGACTTAGGCTGCAATGAGCACCAAAGGCCGCAACAGCGAGCCTCGCAAAGCGAGCCGTCGACCATAAGCCCGCAGGACATAGACTGCAATAAGCACCAAAGGTGCTCATTGCAGGCCTTCGCGATGAGCCCTGCATGTGCTCATCACCAGCGGCGCCGGCCTCTCTCATCCCCCTCATCCTCTCTCTCATCTCCCCCTCTGCCTCTCTCTCTCATCTCCCCCTCTATCTATGCCTCATCACCCCCGTCTGCCTCTCCCCCCTCTGCCTCCCCCAACTTGCCTGGGAACCCTGTCAGTAGCTTGCGGCCCATACCTGGTTCCAAACCGTGCCAGTAGCTTGCGGCCTGTACTCACTGTCTTCTCCTCCTCTGCGGCTCCCGTCCTTCGGCCGGAACTACTTTCTGGAGCAAGCCGCGAATCCTGCAGGTGAGATGCTCATGTGCATTGCGAGGCTTGATCCAGAAAGTAGTTCCCAGCAGAGGGACGGGAGCTGAAGAGGAGAAGACGGTGAGTGTGGCACTGCTGGCAGGGTTGAATCCAGGTAAGAGACACAGGGGAAGGAGAGGAGGGGGGAATGAGACAAGGGATGGAGAGGAGGGGGAAAGGAGAGTCAAGGGAGGGAGAGGAGGGGGAACGGCGACACAAGAGAGGGAGCAGGGGGAACGGAGACACAAGGGAGGGAGAGGGGGAAAGGAGACACGAGAGGGGAAAGGGCGAGGGGGAAGGGAGAGGGAGAAAGGAGGTACAGGAGAGGGAGAGGGGTGGAAAAAAACACAAGGAGGGAGAGGAAGCGGAAAAGGAAACAGAAGGCAGAGAAAGGAGGGGGGAAAGGAGACACAAGGGAGGGAGAGGAGGGGGAAAAGGAGACACAAGGTGGCAAACAGCATTGCCAGCATTAAAATATTATTCCCGTCATTTTTGAGGGGAAGAAGCACAAGCTCTAGTACAGATAAAACCGGGAGTGCAGGACACTAAATAATGTAGTACACACTCACATTTGTTGACCTCACGATATGAGGTGTTGGACTTGTATGAGAGGAAGTCTCTCTCCTAGCGATTGTTCTGGAGAGTGCTGGTTCTAATAAACTGGACTCTGGATCTTCGCGTTCTTAAATATGATGTGAGATAGTCAGTATGACGTCACTGCTCTAAACTTCTCCAACAAATGGTGGAATACGGACCTTTAGTGAACCCTTTGGAATCCAAAGTCTCCAGGTAAAATTAGGTCTTACTATAAGACCTATAGTAATGCCCAAAACACTCAGAAGCATTATTTGGGGTGAAAAAAAACACCAGTGATTATTATGGGGTTTGTAGGTGAGGGTCAATAATTTGAACAAAGTCTTGGAAAATTTGGGAGTCCATAAAGCAATTCAGACAATACAACTTTACAATAAACAGTGGTACTAGATTGATGAATTAATATTACTGTGAATATGTGTAAAATCTAATTTGACTGCACAGCAACAACTGAGACCAAAAGAAGTATATTCAATAAGGTTCCTGTCAAAGACAATGAGACATATTTACTTAACATAAAGACTTAATAACTTGCATATTATGTCAATAATCAGTTAAAGGACCCCTGCAGTTCAAGAAAAAAAGCAATTGTCAAATATGTACCAAACTAACAATGGGCTTGATTACATTGACCCCATAAGAAATATTAAGAATGAAAAGTTCACATAAGCTCTAATGTAGCCAATACATTCCACTCAAAGTAAATCTTTATGAGTAAACTCTTATGCGTTATTACTACATATGAACTGTTCACTGCTGTTATCTACAGTCCCGTACCGGTTACTGCACATCTGATGTGTTCATGCTCTCCAAGTGAGAACAGTGAGAAAAATCCTTACATCTAATCTTAACCTCCAGCAAGAGCAGATAAAACTCTTACAAGAACACTTATGAGACACTTAAAAGTATATGCAAGTCAGCTGGGTTATGAATGCATCTGATAGAGGGGAATTAGTAGTGTTTGATTACATTTATTTGCATGCACTATGTTTGTTTTAGCTTTGGATTAAAAAAACTGTTGCAGGTGATGTTTACACACCCGGAATTGAGCTAGGCTTCTCAGGGTTCGATTTTGTAAAAATGAACCCTGTATGTGGCCATGTCCAGCTTTGCAGCCAATCAGCAATGCTGAATGCAGCCAGCTAGATAATGCTGCTACACTCATTAGAACTAAAGATCCTTAAAGGACCATAAATTGACATTCAAGTAAAAATGCTTGAGCTGTTACACTGTTGTTCTTTAGACATACACCCTCTGCTTGATAAATTCTGACAAATTATAATTGTACTGAAACCAAACATTTCAGCTTCTTCTTCCTATTCTAATCTGTCTTTTAGCCACATGAGCATTTATGCTTGGTTTATGGTCCTGCAATGACTGGAAAGTTTGAGGAAGAAAGGTGTGCATGTGTCTCTGTATGAGTGCATACAATTGACTGGGGCTGGGGGAAGTGATGGGGTAATTCATTGGGGCTGGAAAAGATCACAGGGGCAATTCACTGGGACTGGGGCAGTTGATGGGGCAATTCCCTGGTTCTGGGGCTTTACAGGGGCAAATCACTAGGGCTGGGGGAGGTGATGGTGCAATTCATTGGGGCTCGGTGGTTACAGGGGCAATTCACAAGGCTGGGGGTGTTACAGGGGCAATTCACTGGGGCTGGGGGAAGTTTCACCTGGGATGTAGGTAAAACAATCAGTGAATGAAGGGACACAGACCTTGTTCTGGGTATTACAGAAATCTAAATTTTCAGGGGGTGTCAACATTGATAGAAAACAATTTGCAAATGCAATAAATTCAGCAAACTTTAGGGTAACCGCTTAAATGTTTATTTTGGTATTTTTTCATGCAAACATTTTTTTTCATAAACGTCTAATTCTCCTCTATCAGATGCATTCATAATCCAGCTCGCTTGCATATACCTTTAAGGAGTTATGAGTGTTCCAGTAAGAGACAAAATAGCTATAAAAGCATTTTCAGGACACTAATAAAATAAAAAAAAGCCTACTCATCCATAAGTAGAAAAGAAGCCTTTCTAATGGTCAACCCGGTCTACAACAATACTCAAGAACAATTAACTGAATCATAAAATCTGTTACAAATTCCCTGCTCACACAATTAAACACTGAACTAATGTCACAATATTGCAATATTTCCAGATGTTCTTTAACTTTACTGGGGTTGCAATGGGAATGACAATGTTTCTGGGTTCTGATTCGTATCTTTACACTACTGTCTGCTTTAGTGTACTCATAAGGACCCTTGCGAATCTTAAAAGCTATTTTTCCTTATGTGACAAACCCCCTGGTTACACTAACAGTAATTTTTTATGTGAAATACCATGTGGGATCCATGAAATAACTTTTTACATTCTATTGTAAGAACTGCCATAGCCTTATGGGAGATGTTGCGGGGGTCATGTAATCAAACTCAACATTAGCAGGTGTGTGAGTGATGGACATAAAACATTTTGGGGGAAAAAGTTAATTTTATGAAATGTTATGATGCTTATGGGTACAGAAATCCATTTTGTATTTGTTATATCCCATCCTGAGAACTGGATGATGGGGTGTGATTTTGTATTTATCAGTGAAGGAGTGGGGGCAAAGGAAAGAGGCAGTAGTCCAGAGACAGTAAGGCTGGAATTGACACCCCACCCTTTCCCTCTCACTAGCCCAGAATCAGACATCTTGTACCATTCAATGCAACTATAGCACTCACTTAAGAATTGTAAGTGCTTCTCTCACTCATGCAACTTCCACCAATGCCTTATGGATACTTCCAGGGTCCTACAGAGGCATCAACATTTATATTATCTAATAAAAAAATAGCTGTATGACATTTTTCCTGATTATGCTCCTAATCAGACTTTTCCAACATATATTTTTTTCATTTTGCAGTGGTTCTTACTGTTCCTGTAGTGAAACATTGTCAACAAAAAAACATTATGACAAAAAAGATTTGTTTGTTAGACATGACACTGCCTCTCACCAGGGAGCCAAAAGCACTGCTTCTTCTCATTTCACATTTACATATGTATTTTGTGCAATAAATATATGAAGTAAGTGCAACTGCTCATATTTAATTAATACCTTCTCCTAACCTTTAGTATCCACTATGTTCGCTTTGCATGGATTGCATGGATTACAATTCTCCAGAGAAAGAAAGAAAATGAAAATCTCATTGTATGTGTGTGAAAATCTGACAGAGAGAGATGGAAGGAATGACTGAGACAAGAGAAAGAGATACTGAAGGCTGTGTTCAGTAAAGTAGTTTGGATGCTATTCTTCGGGAACATTGTGCTTGAAGAGAATAGTTAATAACATAACAATAACATAGGAACTGGAGAGAAATGTATCTTGTTAGAGAATAGAGCCCACATTAAGTTGGTTAGGAGTAGGTAGTGGTGAGAGCAAAAACAGCAATGTCGAGAAACACTGGACTATATTTATCAAGCAGGGAGAAACATTTTAATAAAAAGCAGTTATTATCCCAATTTCAGTTTTTTTTTCTTAATAGGAGCCATTCGTCAAACAGAATTATATGTATTCCTATATGATAAATAGGCTTCATAGAAAAGTGGCGGAAGTGGATGGATTTTATATTTTAACTTTTCTTAACTCTACTTAATTCTGATTACGTTTGCTAATCCCCTCTAACCAATGCTTGTTCCCACTTTTATCTCCATTTGATAAATATACCCCATTAACTTTACAGATATTTGCACATTTATGCTGGAAAAATGTGAACTTTTTGTAAATTATTAAATACAGTTATTGGGGAAGGTCATGCGAAAATGTATGTATAAACAAAACTATTTAATTTGCTGTATACATGTGTATTGATGTCTTTTGGAAAATCTGCCTGATGTTAACATCACTTTTCCCCGCTTTAGGCAGCCACATGACACTACTAGATGCTGTAAGGACCGAAAAATCCCCCTCTCCAATCCTGCAAAGACCTTTAAGGCATATCTAAGTTTCCTGGATTGTGAGTGCATCTGACAGGAGAATTAATAGTGTATAAAAAAAATGCATAAAAAAAAAACAAAATAAACATTTAAACACTTAGGGTACGTTAAAGTTAGCAAAATGTCTTGTAATTTCTGACAGATGAAAATTAGGGTTAACACCCCTCTAAACCCAGGCTACATTGGCATTCATTTCATAATTGGTTTTGGCCAATCAGGTTAGCAGAAACATTTGATTTAGACTCTGGGGTTCCTGTTTGTACCGCAAAGCAGTCTGTTATATGTAGTATGACACTATATTAGGTGCTATGGCAGCAGCACAGCACAGACAGGAAGCAGCAGGGAGTCATATCCCAGCAGTGACTTGGGGGCTGACATCAGTGCTCTCCTATTGGTGAAGGAAGAAAAAGCAGGTGAATAATAGGTTAAATTGATCCCCTAATGCTGCATGCTGATTGGGTGTTGATCAGGAGCCTGTGTAGAGGCATTTTTAGATATTAATAAAAAATAACATGTTTTATGAGATGTTTAGGCTGCTATAGAGTACAGAAATGTGTTAATCCATGAAACTTGGATATGCCTTTAAAAAACACATGAAAATGTCCATACATCCCTTTCAGCTGCTTTTCTTTTCTTTTTCTCCATACGTGCTATTTCTTTAGCTCCCTCAATACCGTATTGGTCCGAATATAAGCCGCACCCGTATATAAGCCGCACCCTTAAAATTGGAGAGAAAAATACTCTCTCCAAGTGATCAGCCATTGCAGGAAACAGACTTTTTAATTAGACCTGTAACTTTTTTTGCAGGTTACAGGCATTACAGATGTTAGAATCACTAAAACCGTAAATCGATATTCAATACCGTAGTCACAAGCACGAAAATCGGCAGTAATTTTACATTTGCAAATATAAGCCGCACATGTAACTCGCACGCTCGCAAATTGGCACTCATTTTTTTACGGTTGCGAATATAAGCCTGTTACTATATATAAGCACAAGGTGTGGCTTATATTCGGACCAATAATCTAATTGTTGTATGGCCAAAAAGCACCTTACATATAATTTTTTTAATTGTTTATGATATTTTTAGAATCTACAGTTGAGGGAGGCAGAAGGCGCTCATCGTGGGGCTCACAATGAGCGCCGAAGGTGAACATTGCAAAGCAGGAAAGCTGAAGTACACGGGGGGAGAGGCTCTCAATGTGCGCCAAAGGTGTGCATAGGAGCAAAAGCTTCACATTGTGTGGCAAACAGCATTGCCAGCCTTACAATTTTACTCCCATTATTTCTGATGGGCAAGTTCCTAGTACCATTGGCTGGCAGGAACAAGCACCCTCTCTCTCTTTGTCACTTTAATTCTCTCTTCCTTTTTCTATCCCTCACTCGTTCTTTCCATTTTTCTTTTTCACATTCTATCTCACTATCCCAATTTTACATTCCTTCCCTCTATCCCTCAGAGTCTTGCTTACTTTCAGTCTCACTCACCATGCATCTTTGCACTTTCTTTAGTATAGAAAATTAAATTTACCATTATTCCTTCCAACCAGAAAGAAGTTAGTTCATCTCATAAAGTGCATTTCATGAAATAAATTTAATTGTATCACACTAGAATAATTCAACTTCAAGAGTGCGCTTAAACCAGAATTAATATCTTCCCATAATGTAATTAATGTGCTGTTAAATAAGTGTCTCTTCATATATTGACCATAAATAATGGCGTTAAAACTATTATATACACAGCAAGAATGAGTAGAGTGAGTTCATAAACAGATTTCATGAAGTGAATTATTAGACTTTTTCCATGCTAAATGCTTAGAGCTGCGTGAAATTAATTACAGGGAAATATATCTTAACAAATAATACAAAGTTAAATATGATAGGATCATTTATATAAGCAAATCTGTGCTTTGTTAGTAGCAATACATTTAAATCATACATATAGTTTATAACAACAATAGGCAAGGAATACATATTTTAAAGTAAATGTGCTGACAAAAAATATTTTTTTGTGTATTTTTATATTCACATTGCTCAATGACATTTAGAAATTTAACTTTCTTCCTATGCAAATTAACATTTGCATTAGATTCAGTCAATAAAATACCACAATTAACAGCCCTACCACGCATTTCACAGGATATGGAAGATATTTCCAGCCAAAGAGGGCACAATTCTCTGGAACCAGTCGTGTTTATATGATTATTCTAGGTTTTGATCTTTATGTTTAAGAACAAGCATTCCATCAGGCTGACCCCAGGGGTCATCAGGCCTTCCAAACATTTTTTATATTCAAATATTCATATCTAGCCAAATAAAGTAGCCTCCAGTCTTAAAGCCACAAGAGGTACACACAGGTGGTTAGACCTCTTTTCTCTTACATTCGTACCTGACTTCAGTTATTTTCTACCCAGTGAGGTTTTATTCTATCAAATAGATAAGATCAGGGTATATTATTACCATAATAATGTATTTGTAATTTCACATATCCAATAGTTTTGTTTAACAGTGCAGTACAATCATGACCCCATTCTGTGTCACTGCCTTATTGTGGTGAAGGGGCTTGTGTACCTCAATGAAGCTGTGAGCTATACCATGTATGGTCAACCAATATGGGCAGGTCATAGCAGAAACTCATGGTCCACTAGAGAAGGAGCTGGCAACCCACTCCAGTATTTTTGCCATTAAAACCTTATGGGTTAGAACAACTAGACATAGGCAGCCCTAATAAATTGTGATTCGGACAATTCTAAAGGGCGCTATATAAGCACAGAGCATATTTTTTTACAGAAGTTTTTAGTTAGTGAACTTCTATCCAAAACCCAAGGTCTTCACTAACTAAATATTTCTGTAAAAAAAATATGCTATGCGCTTATATAGAGCCATTTTCGATTGGCCGAATCACATTTTAATAAGGTTGAAGATGTGCCTGGCGTGCTGCGGCCAATAGAGTCACTGAGAGTCAGACACAACTGAACGACTGAACAAAAACAACATCCATGACACTATAACAGTACTTTAGAGCACTTTTTTAGAATACTGATTAGGGTTTAGTATCCTAGATGACAGATCAGCCAAAGACAGAAAGCTACAAGCCAATTAGATCAGGGCATCCTCCTTGCTTTGCACATGACCATTTTGTCTAATTCACATTCCTGACACTCAGCGGCTCTCAAACACTGAACATGTAATTTAGCTGGGCTAGGGGAGAATAGGTAAACTCAAGTATGCACAGGTTCAAAAACATAATATTCAAGTGAAAGTATGTTGCTTAGCACCCAATTGGATTTCAACACAATCTATAGGACATATACACTTTCTGACTAAAAAAAATGCTGAATTAAAAACCATGAAACCCCAGATGACCTGGTACACAATACTATAATACAATATTTGGAATTCAATTATATGTGGTATGGTACAGTACCACATATCATTGAACTCCAAATATTGATCTCTATAGTATTGTGCACCAGGTCACATGGGGTTTCATGGTTTTTATTATGTTTTTTTGAGTCAGGTTCAATAACAGCTGCAGTTGAGATCTTCGCAATTTCAAGCTCTACCTCCTGCATACCATGTATGCTGAATAAGTAAAATATATATTAAGCAAACTAAATGATCTTTTATCTCCAATAGCATCCAAATTTTGAGTCACCTAGAAAAATGCAAGGCACACTGGTGTGCTGCACCAAACACTACCACTCTACCTCTACAAAATCTACAGGCACTCTACAAATAATATGACGTGAATGCAATGTTTAAAATTACTCTACAAATGAAATGAAACAAATGATACTATGCACCTGAGCTATATAAAAAAAAGATACACAATGTTTAGCACTCTTAACATTACTACAGAAGAAAAACTAACTGCTCGGTCCAGAACCAGAAATATAATGAGTACGCCAATAAAAGATATAATTCAAGAGCCCCTATTCCATAATTAATGATGGATGGGCCACTGTCCAAAACATACTGTAGAAGAAGTACTGTTTGTTCTTGACTGCTGTCCAAGGTACTGTACACACACAATGATACTTAGGATGAGACTTATAAAAATTAGAGATATTTGGCAAAATTTCTGCTAAGCAGCAAGTGAGTATTACTAATCTATCTGGCCGATGAGGGATATGGTGGCAGATCCAGTACATGCATTAGTCAAATATTCTTCACAAATGCAAAAAAAAACTACAAGCAAACTAGAAACTTTTCCAACATGGGTAACATAATAATAAGTATCCTTTGCCAGTATTGGATTGTTAATAAATACTTTACATGTCCAAACGGCAATAAAGAAGCCATGCCAACAATAAACATAATTACACTTAATGAAAATGTCCTAAATAATATATATTATATTAAAATTTTAGTAGACCAAGTGGATAAATAGGCATTGTAAACACATTTGGCTACAATTACTCATTTTGTTCAAAGCCATGGATAAACTTATATGACAATAAATGATATATATATATATATATATATATATATATATATATATATATAGTCATCACAATGAAAATGTATTGTGCTCATCTTCGATAGTTATATCATGACTGTAACACTAACAAAATAGCAATGTTTCAAGATATTTCCTTTTTAAAAATAATTTGTGATTAGACATGTTTTCCCTTATTAACTGTTTTTTTGTGCAACAGTGGTCTGGCTTGCGGCATTGCAGATATGTGAAGAATCTAATGGTGATCACTGTCTCAAAAAGATTATGGTTCATGGCTAAAATCAAAGAGGAATATCCGTCTATTTTATTTGTGTTTCAGTTGGATTGGTAAGAAAACAGAAACCAAATAGTTATAATTTAATCAAGAACTTGCATGTAAGTTACCCAAAGTAAGGTAACAAGTCATATATAATACAAGAAGTGATACACCCAGTAATAATCAATGTAGCTTCCATTGGAATATCCTATTTGGAACTGTGCATTATTCCAGCATCATAGTGGTCCTTCTTTACAAACCTTTTTGAGTCTTCTCCACTTAAGAAGGATGTAGGTAAAAGTTTGCTACACAATGCCAGCACACACCAGTTTCATTTAGCCACCCAGTAGATCACTAATATAATTGTCATAGGTGTGTAACGCTCCAAAGTGTGTTACTTCCTAAGTTCATACACAGAGTGCGTATGCATTGCGTGGCAGAGCCGCACATACGCAGCTCGCAGCGACAGCCGCAAGCTGGATTGGAAAATGGGAGGGGGGAGGAAGAGAGAAGGGGGAGGAAGAGGGATGGGAAAGGGGGGAGGAAGGTGGAGGAGAGTGGGGAGGAAGAGGAAGTGGGAGGGGGAGGAAGACACAGGAGAGAGGGTAAGGAAGAGGGTGAGGAAGAGGGAGAGTAGAGGGGGGAAGAGACACAAGGGAGGCATAGTGAGGGAGAAACACATGGGAGGGAGTGGAGGGAGAGACATAGGGGAGGGAGAGGAGGAGGAAATAGACACATGCAAGGGAGAGGGGGGAAGAGATACAGGGGAAGGGGGTGGGAAAGAAAAATAAATAAATAATATCCTGTCATTTATGGTGGGCAAACGACTAGTTAGAATATATTTTTGAAGAAATGGACGGTAGAGTCATTTAATTTATGGTCCTCTCACAACCTGAGGATTGTAAGGGCAGTAGTGTGACATAAACTATTACAAAGTAATTAAATTTGCATTAAATAAAAAAAACAGTTTTAGTGCTCATTAATTAAAGAGTGATTAAGGACCTGCTGTTAAGATCTTACAGTGATGAGGAGACTGGGATGAGATGTGAATGGTCAGATAGATGAGGTAGAAGTTAAGCAAACATAAAATTCAGCAATATAACAGCACTGCTCCACATTATCAAACAGATGAAAATGGGTGGCATAAGACATTCATTGTATCCCAGTTTTCAATAGTAACACAACATATTTTGGCATGCTAACATACAGTATATACTATTTTTTTAATTATCTCACAATACAAACTTGTAATTGTGCTGTAATTGTTTTATTAATTTTTACACAATTGGTTCATCCTATAAGTGAAGAAAATAATATTTATTTATAATGTTTTTGATTGTTTATTTAAACTCTTAAAGAACCAATGAAATGTTATATTTATAGTATGCTATTCTTAAGAGCTTGGTTTGATAATGTGCAGAATATTTTTACACAGTATTAAATAATTTATACATATAAAAATGCTTTTATTTTAATGTCTTACCTGCTAATGGTGTTCTTTTCTTACATATGCATGGCAAGTTTTTACCAAACTAGAGTGGTCCTTTAAGCTTCAAGAGTCAGAAAAGGTTACTAACCCAATCCTGGTATTAAATAGTAGTTTGTTCATTAGTTCCTCATTCCTTGCTAAGTTATGTATATAAAGGGATCCAATGGTTTAGGTAATTGGTATCTACATTTTTTTTTTATAATATCATACATAACCTATGGCTCATGAGGTGATGTGTTCATCAAGTTCAATGCACATTTACAACAGCTCATTAGGCAAATATGTTTACCCATGAAATCTAATGAATATTACTGATCCAGGGATGTGACAAGATGAGGCACAGAACTGTATGCATATCATTATATTACTACATTAATTATCTCCCTGATACTCCATCTATAAATACTACTGGAGTCACTCACAGTCACAAAATATGCTAAAGTGGCCATGTTTAATGGAAATTACCTTCATACCTTGATGTAAAGAAAACAAATTTGCCTGCATGAATGTTACAACATATTTTAACACTGCTTTTCCTATGAAAATTATATTTAAAACTATATTAATACCAGTGCCCAATACTAGTTTTAAAACTCTTTTAAAGTACATTTATAATGCAGTATTAATATGAAATAGATTTTTAATTAATCTCATTACTTTCATGGAGTCTATTGTATAATGATGAATGTGCTATGAGTAAATCTTGTGTGTATTTGTATAAATCTCAGTTGAAGGTGCAGAAACAAACCAGATTGTCACAGATACATATAGTGTTCTTGACCTATTATTTCCATATTTTTAATTTTCAATGACAGCTCACAGTTTGCAGCTTGCAGTTATAGAGAATACTTGCATTAAATGGATCTATATTTAAATACTAGTTGCAAATGACGGGATAATATTTCCTCTTTTCCCCCTGTGTCTCTTCCTCCCCTCTTCCTCTCCTGTGTCTCTTACCCCCTCTCCTTCCCCTGTGTCTCTCCCCCCACTCCCGCCCCTGTGTCTCTTTTCCCCTCATGCTCCCCTGTGTCTCTTCCTCCCTCTCTCCCCTGTGTATCTTTGCCTTCTCTCCCACCCCTGTGTCTCTTCCCCCTTCCTTCCCTGTGTCTCTTTGCCCCCTCTCCCTTCCGTGTCTCTTCCCCCTCTCCTTCCCGTGTCTCATTCCCGCTCTCCCTCACCTGTGTCTCTCTTCCCCCCACTTCCTCCCCTGTGTCTCTTTGTCCCCTCTCCCCCCTGTGTCTCTTCCCCTTCCTCCTGTGTCTCTTTGCCCCCTCCCCTGTGTCTTTTCCCCCTCTCCCTCTCCTGTGTCTCTTCCCCCCTCTTTCCCCCTCCCCTGTGTCTCTTTGCCCCCCCAGCACACAATCTCTCTCTCTCTCTCTCCCCTCCTGTGTCTTCCCTCCTTCTCTCCCCTCCTTCTCTCACCTTCCCTTTACCTTGCGAGCCTCGCAAACTTTGCAAGCATTGCACACAAACTCGCAGTACAAGAACTATATTAGTGATCTGACTTCATTACAGAGTCAAAAGGAAGCATTGGTTTTGACACAAACCAAAGGCAAAATACAGATGATGTTTAGCTGTACAATAGTGCTATCTGGTGTGAGCCTGCCCTGATGATTTTTGTTGTGTGTTTTCTTTTTACAAACCTCTTCACAAACAAATAAAATATGTTTTCCACCTATCATATGATCATATAACTGCCAGGATCCGAGTCCCAGAGAAACCAACAACAAATATATTATCACAACTCTCTATTGATTGACATCTGCTGGCAATCAAGATCTTGCATGGAGCACAAGACCGAATAATCGCACCGTTGTCACCTTCTCACCAAGCTGCTTGTCAATGGTCTTGTAGCCCATTTCAGCCTTGTGTAGGTCTACAATCTTGTCCCTGACAACCTTGGACAGCTCTTTGGTCTTGGCCATGGTGGAGAGTTTGGAATCTGATTGATTGCTTCTGTGGACAGGTGTCTTTTATACTTTAAGAGAGTGCTCCTAATCTCAGTTCGTTACCTGTATAAGAGACACCTGGGAGCCATAAATCTTGCTTATTGATAGGGGATCAAATACTTATTTCACTCATTGACCTGCAAATCAATGTATTACTTTTTGGACATGCGTTTTTTTCTTGTTTTTTGTAATCCTGTCTCTCGCTGTTAAAATACACCTACCATTAAACTTATAGACTGATCATTTCTTTGTCAATGGACAAACGTTCAAAATCAGCAGGGATCAAATACTTTTTTTCCCTCACTGTACCTAGGGGGGATGGGGGTAGGAGATCAGAATGGGGGACCTTGGGGGGGGGGTCTCCTATCCCCCATCCCCCCAGGTCCCCTATTCTGATCTTCTACCCCCCCAGGTCCCCCATTCTGATCTCCTACCCTCCCCCCAGGTCCTCCATTCTGATCTCCCACCCCCAGCCCCAGGTCTGTATAACACTGTTTCTGCTTGTATATCATTGTTGATATAAATGGTGGTAACTGTAGTAATCCACCTTAAAAGGACAGAGGGCTCTGTAACAGACCAGTGGGAGGGGTGTACAGCACTTCTCGCTCAGGACCAGCCTGACATGTATGCAACATGCTAGATCCGTGGCTGGCTTCAAAACAGGGCTAGTGTTTTTAACAATAATCAGATATAATAAGAGATAAGACTGCTCCATAGTAAAAGCTTGTTGCTAAGGGAAACCTCTAGGCTAACAAGTCTCTAGCTAATGGAGGTTGCTGTGTGCCTGGTACACTTTGTGTTTGCTAGACAAGCCACCTCCCCTCATTTACCTTATAGTGGGTGCATATCAGCAGGCTGAACTTTGACATTAAGTTTAATATTGAATATTGCTTTTCTATATAATTGAATATGAATTTTATTAGTGAGCGCTGCCTAATAAAAACATAAAAAAACGCATGTTGTAAGGGAGCTACAGTGGTCTTTTAACTTGTTTATAGTATTGTGTGAAGAATGAACCCGGATATCATCCATATATACTATCTGCTAAAAAATAGGCAATATTTATCCAACAGCCACCCACAAATTTACCATTATTCCAGGTAATCTATCCATAATATAAAAAAACATATTTATAGTGTTTAAATCTTGCATAGATTGATCACTCTTAATAAATTACTATATAGAAATGTCATGATAATTAATCCCCCCTCTTTATAATATGTTGAAATATTATCATTTAATCAGAAGGTTTGATCAAATTGCATCTGGTAAATACACCAAAAATAACAATGAAGCAGGCAGCTGTAGCTATTAATAATGTTGAGTTATTATTACTCTTTATTTTCTCATAGCAATGTCCTGCCACCATTCACTTTATAGACAGGGCTGGAAAATCCATTAGGCATTATAGGCACTAGCCTAAAGGCCGCCCTCTGACAGGGGAGCCTCATTTTCACTTCCTAGAGCACAGCACTGTCTGCAGGCACAGGAAGTGACATGGGGACATTTTACACAGAGCACCCAAGATGCTCCAAGCTGGCTCCTCCCATAGCCCTCCCACAGCCCTCCCACTGCCTATAGCAGCGCTACTTCTGCCCATGAGGAGAAGGAGCTCCAGGAGCCTGATCCTGGGAGTCCACGAGAAAGGTAACTTTATATTCTGCCTAGCTGTCTAGTAATCAAAATATATATGGTGTGTGTAAGATGTATGTGGTGTGTGTATGTTTGTGTATGTATGCGGTGTGTGTGTATGTATATAGTGTGTGTATGTTTGTGTGTGTGTGGTCTATGTGTGTACGTATGTGGTGTGTGTATGTGTGTTTGTGCGTGTGATGTGTATGTATGTTGTGTATGTGTGTGATGGATGTGTGATGTGATATGTGTGTGTGTATATGTTTATGTGTGTGTATGTATGTGGTGTGCGTGTATATGTATGTGTGTGATGTGTATGTGCTTGCTGTGTGTATTTGTGTGAGTGAATACTTACATACATCAAAGCAAAAAAAAAACGGTATTGCACACTACATGTGCACAGGGGCGCCTTAGAGCTCACTGCCCAGGGCTTCCAAAAATGTAAATCCGGCACTGGTTATAGAATATATGATACATATTGGTGTTGCTAAGTGATTGGCATATTTAGGAATATGGTGTAGCAGGTGTTAAAAAGTAAAAATAGTCTTCATCAGCTGGCATTTTTTATCCAAAATCTTATCCAGAGTTGCTAGCCACTACCTTTTACATTTTACAAGAGAACATCATCACAAAGGCAGTAATTTTGAGTTGAAAAGTAGCAGAAAAATAGAGGGGCATTTGCTAAAAAAGGCAAGAGCAAAGAGCTACAAAATATTTTTTATCATGCAACATGATTTGTGACCTCAGACAATGGGGATTTGTTTGGTAAAATATTTATTCAGTCTACAGTATATTAATACACCCCCAGGAATTTCATGACCTTATGCCACCAAACCCCTTCTGGATTACTACAAACAATATTAAACACAAATTATAACAATTCTTTACTACTTTTAATTGTCCATTTAGTAGGCCAGTAAAAATACCAATCTTCTAATTAGTTGTATAATGCACTTAAATCAATTTGCTTCTTCCCTGGCATCTACAAATTTTCTCTCCCTAAACTACTGGTTTCTTTCTGGATCGATACCATGTCGTGCTGAAGGGGCTTTTATACCTCAATGAAGCTGTGAGCTATTCCATGTAGGATCACCCAAGATAGGCAGGCCAAGATAGGTCAGACAAATCAAGGTTCGCTGTAGAAGGAGCTGGCAACCCCCTACAGTATCTTTTCCGTGAAAACCTTATGAATAATGTGGTTCATAGGCTCGTGAAGAGTGAAACACGACTGAACAAATGCCACCAAGGCTGATAAACATGGTATGCTTATATGCTGGGTCAGCTTTAAGTCTCTGCACTGCATAATGGCGGTGACTTTGTAAGAGCTGGAAAATAAAGTTGAGATATATTGGGTTCAGTGTTATAGACAACTTTGAAAGTTACATTCAGTATTTTCCATGATAGACAGAGCAGCACGGTGATCTATGCCAGCTATATAACTATGTCATTTTCTTAAAAGTTCTTCTGCATTGACTACAGTTTCATAAATCGGGAAGGGCTTGGCCATTACATAAGCACAGTAATAAAGTCTTATACAAGATGTCTGCTCCTGCATGAAAGGGACCTTGTCACCCCAATAACAAGTTGGTTTATAAAAAGCATTAAACCAATATAATAAAATACATTTTATAGCTCCATAATGAATTAGGAGTATGATAGTGTCCTTTAGTGGGTTTAAGCATCCCTATTTCTTACGCACACATTTTAATTTGTGCTGACATAAAATTATTAGAAATTTTAAATTAACAATTTATGTGTATGTGGTTTATACACTCTGATGTAAAATATAAATATAAAAATTCTTAATTATAAAATGTAAAACTATAATATACAAATATATCTATCAATTCTGTTTTTTTTTTTAAAAGCAATGTATACTTTTTCATCAGATGGTAATTAGTAAGGTGATAGAAGGGAAAAAAAATAAATACAAATAAAAATGAATACCCGCGAGTTTATGGTCCAATCCACCTAGTCTTCCAAACCCTATAAATTAGTAAAGTTCTGGGATCCCCCCGACTCCCTCGACAACACGGGATCTTTAGCCCCTTCCCCAATCCATGGTGTTTTAGAGTTAGGGGAGCTAGTACATATCCCAAACTGAGCCCACTCTAGCTTATAACAGGCCATGTGAGCTGAGGTAGGCATCACCTCCAACCCTCATCTAATCTTATCCATAAGGACCCCTATACTGTGTAACCCCTATTACACATAGACTCCATAGACCCTAACACTACTAACTTCTGATGGGACCTCCATGGTTCTTTATCCCAATGGAGGTCCTTAAAGACCCTGGGAAGGGGGCTAGTAGCCTAAGTTTTGTCTGTTGCCCTCTACCTCCACACCTAGACAAAGGGGGGGGGAGGGGTAGGAGACCCTACCTACTGCAAAAAAAATCACAATAAAAATAACTTACAATAGAATAAAAATATTTACATTAATGCAATAAAATAAATTGCAATAAAATAATAAAGAATTAAACCTAAAATAAATGGTCAATTAATACTTTACTATTTTCAGTCCAATGTTTTCAAATGAAGCACTGGATCCTCCCTTAAGCCTTGGTTAGTTGGCACATCTATCTTGATTGGTCTAGCTTGAAGCCCTTGTATCCGATTTTCAGGTCACTGAAAGGACCACATACATGCTGACACAAAGCCATTCACATCCATGAAACAGGCTTAGATAAAAAAAATTCCCTCCACTCGCAAAATAATCTAATGAAACATTTGGCCTTTGTCCTTTCATTTTAAACAGACTTTCTAGGGCTCTGATTGACTAAAATAGCTGTCAGTTAAATGACGAGTCATGACCCTCCCTCACCCTCATTCACTTTTATTTAAATTAACCTTTTCTGTGCATAGGAAAATTGTAAATATATATATATGTTCATGAGAGAATGGACAGTTATTTTAGCATGCATACATTGTTTAGGTATAGCTGGCAGTTTGGTAGTGAGATGGTTTCTCTCAAGTTTGAGCCATTAGCTTGAGTTTATACTCATCAGCCAAATGTTGGTTATCAAGCATTTCATCAAGGGTCATGTAATCAAGGCCCAAGATTGTGTAGTAACTTTTAAATAGCATGATAATCTGTATTCTATCTACATATTTGTATCTGATGAAAAACAATTTATTTCTGATAATTCATTTTTAAAATATCTGAATATATCCATTAAATTTCCATAAGTTTACAAAAAAAAATGATTACTTTTTTATATTTATCTTTAACACTCAAGAAATGCTCATATACCTGTAGGCAATATCATGCACAATTATATTTGTGTATAATTTGTTTTTATTGGGACATTCTGATTCATCTCATTGTTTCCCCACGAAGATATCAAAACTCCCATAATCATTATTGATTGTTTGGCTAGGGACATTTTTTATGGATACAATAAATATTGGCTGTTCATTGTTTTGTGATGATTCATTTTTCTTTACAGCAGTTATTTCATTAAATTACTCATCTGGCTCCATGACATTTTCGTTCAAGGATTCTTTTGTTCTATTTTTTTTGTATTTTTCCTGTTTATCTGAATGCTTGCGTTGTACTTGTTGTTCTACAGAACATTGTCTGTTTTTCATGTGTGCACTATACAGCAATGAATCTCCTTATTTCTATGGGCATATGTTTATTAGCTGCATTGAATTAGAAAATAAATACCATGGCCATTATTTATAAAAGTGCTGTTTATCATGGGGACTTTGTATTATGCAGGGATTTCATCTTGTATCCATACAAACATTTTGGATGAAACTTAAACCGTACTCCCTTCAAGACAGTGCAAAGCTAGATGAAAATTAATTCACATGAAGTATCACCCTGTTTAACATGTTCTGGAGCTCACAGCCAATCCACATGCGAATTGGATGATTGCCAGATGGTCAGCAGACCAGCAAAGGTAGAGAACCACAGCTATATGTAATATATGTGAGACATTAAGTATGGGTGTAGTTTGTTGGTACAGACAAGATTTCTATGCCTAGGAGCAGCAGAAATGTAAATCCAATTGAGCCCGCCATGGTAATACATTCAAAAATATTCTAAAAAAGTGAAATTTGACAGCAGATAAGAACCAAAAAGGCCCCTCTGGTCTGCTCATTTTATATACCTAAAAGTTTGGCTTAATTAATACTCAGGATGGCCTTATGTTTATCCCAGGCATGCTTCATTGTGTTCTTCTCTACCATTTCCACTGGAAGGATGTTACAGTTATATACTACACTGTCTGTAAAGTAGTATTCTCTCACAATACACCTTTATTTTCCACCTTTTTCTCAGACACTTCCCTCTTGAGCTGTAATATCTTCTCTGGTATATTTTGTCCTCTAGTCAAGACATATTAAGTTCATGAAGTCTATCCTTGTATGTTTTGTCTTTTAGACCATTTTTGGTTGCCCTTCGTTGAATTGTTTCCAATTTGTTTATGTCCTTTTGAAGATACGATCTCCAGAACTGGACATAATATTATAGATGAAGTCTAACTAGGCATCTATAAAGTGGCATTTATACCTCTCTTTTTTCTGCTACTAATTCCTCTGCTCAACGTTAAAAAAACGAAGATCATGGCAAACCTAAATCTTAATTCCTGGCAAATAGACGGAGAAGAAGTAGAGGCAGTGACAAATTTTATTTTCCAAGATCTCTGCAGCCATGAAATTAAAAGATGTTTGCTTTTGGATAGGAAAGCTATGGTAAGTCTGGATGAGTTAGTAAAACGTTCTGCAGATTTATAACTATGGTATTCCCAATAGTAACATATAGATGTGAGTGCTGTACCATAAGGGAGGCTGAGTGCTGTAGAATTGAGGCTTTTGAATTGGGGTCCCTTGGACTGCAAGAATATCCAACAGATCAATAACTCAAGCCAAACTGTTCACTGGAAGGTTTGATCATGAGGCTGAAGCACAAATATTTTGCCATATCCTGAGAAGATAGGATTCCCTACAGAAGACTCTGATGTTGGGAAAGATCCAAGGCACATGAAGAAGGGGATGGCAGAGGTGGGATGTATATATGAGGTAATTGAAGCAATGAACATGAGCTTGTTGGAGTTCAAAGAGACAGTGGCTAGCCGATGTGCCTGGCGTTCACATGGAGAGTTAGATGCAAATGAACAACTACAATATCAGTTCCTCTACTAAAACATCCAAGTGCCCTACTTGCTTTTACTTTGGCTTTGTTGCGTTGCTTTTAAATTATGAAGTATAATAACTCCAGAGTCTATTTTCTAATCAGTTGCCATTATCATTTTACCATTGAGTAAATATTCCACTTCTGCGGTTTTGTGGCCTAAGTTTACAAATAGTTTACTGTGTAGGAGAGTGTCAACTGCTTTACTAAAATGTAACTGCTACAGCTAATGTCTCACCCTGCTTTATAACTCTTGTTACATAATCAAAAAAGTCTTAACATGATCACCCAGCACAAAACCCATGCTGCCCATGTTCTTATTACTCATTAGACTTAGGTATACAATAGTCTTGTCTTTCAAAAGTGTTCCCGTTAGTTTGCATGGTAGTAGTGTCAAACTTACTGGCCTGTATTTACTTGAGTTTTCTCTACTGCCTTTTTAGTGTAGCAGTACTACATTAGCAGGTTTCCAGTCTTAAGGAACTATTAAGGAACAGTAATAATTTGTTAAAAAGCTTAGACAAAGGTGCGGCAAGTAGCCATCTAAGCTCTCTCATTACCTTGGATATACAATACCTGGTTCACTTTTAACTTTGATAATGCAAGTAAAACCTTCAAAATCCCCTGTGTTAATTATTTAGTCTCTTACTGCATGGAAATTGGCCCTCTATAATGTTCACTGAAAAAAACAAGCAGAATTATTCATTCAGGCAGTTTGCTACGTCCATGTTTTCACCTACACGGCTATGATCTACTTTCTTAGGTCTAACTATTCCTTCCTTTTTCTCTTTTCACTAATATACCTAAAGAATCTTTTTTCGCCTTTTGTTATTGATTGTACAGTTTTCTGTTCTGTGTGGGCCGTGGCACATCTGATAACCTGTTTCACCTGCCTCTATTATGTTTTATATAATTCTCTATCCTCCTCTGTCTGGGTCTGTTTCTATATTCCATAAACTAGTTTTTTTCCTTATTTACAAATAGCAGCTTCTCTCGAGTATTGTTTTTATTTTCGTTTTCTAAACTAACCTAATGCAGTGTGAGGCAGCATCTAAAATTGTTGTTTCAGATATTGCCGCTGTTCCTTCACTCCAGTCAAAATGTTATGATCTGCCAAGGAAGTTCTTATGCATTTTTCTATGTTAGAAAAGTAATTCTTTTGAAAATCTAAGACTTTTTTGTTTTTGTATGGTTAGACACAGAATTTACTTGTATACTAAACATACTGACTGGTGAGCATAGCTGGATTTTTAACTTGTCACACTAGGCAGCCACCTAGGGTCACCTCCCTGGAAGGAGTACCTCATTTGCATAACAATATAGTTAAATTTCAGTTTGTTTATGTTTCAGACAGACCCTGCATTGTCTAGCAAGGTGCTATGAGCATGTTGTTTTTGGGGGGATTGGCTAGGTGTCAAATGGCAGGCTTGCAGAGTGCTGCACTAATCAAGACAAGGGAGAACATTTTGATTGACTAGCTTGTTTCAAAAACACACAATGCTGCTGCTCCTCTTTTTAATGGGTTAGTGACCTGATATGTATTGACTCATTGATACCCATGATCGATTTAACCCTGAAATGACACATAAAAAAAAATTGTATTTCCTGCCGATTTGCGAACTTGAGACAGTTGTGCAATTTATTCTGTCTATCATTGTTATTTACAGTGCCAGATTGATATTTTATTAGTATTTACAGTGCTCTGTGTATATATATATATATATATATATATATATATTGTGATAACGCTGTTGTCACACTCAGGGTTCGTGCTCTTGTATCCGGCACCACAATGGAGTACTCAGGAGCCCTTTTTAAAATATCAGCAGTATTTATTTGAGTGCAAAACAACATAAGTGGTGCAAAACAAAATCCTAGCTTCTAATAGAAGCACTGACTTTACTCTTGGCTGTAGTTCCCTCACTAAGCAAGATAAAGTCCACACAAAACAAAAGTCCAGACAAAAGCTTACTGGATATCAAGTCTCCCTTGTAGCAGGCGATTTCCACAGCAGGCTCTGGCGTCCTCTGTCCAGCTCCGACTGAGCTCTCTCTCTCAGCTGGGTGCTAATCAGACCTTTAAAGGTGGAACCCAGCTGGGCCTGCTTGATTAGCCTGCTGTGTTAACCCTTAGTGGACACAGGGCTCTGCTCAGTCTCTCTCCCACGTACACTCCATCAATGATTCTGTTACATATCCCCCTCCCCAGCTCGACACTATGGGGTTGAGCGGCCAGCGCCATCAGGCAGTGTATGCGGGATAGGGCATCTGCATTGCCATGAAGGCTGCCAGCTCTATGAAGAACACGGAAGTTGAAGGGTTGGAGGGACAGGAACCATCTCATCACGCGCTATTTTTCTCCTTGTTCTGGTGCATTCACTGTAATGGGGCATGATCAGAAAACCAACGTGAACCTTCTTCCCAATAGGTAATACCGGAGGGCTTCAGTGGCCCATTTTATGGCCAGGCATTCTTGCTCTACCACACAATATTTCTGTTCCCGTGGCATCAACTTGCGGCTAAGGAACAAGACTGGATGTTTGTCACCATTCACCTCCTGTGACAATACGGCCCCCAGTCCTACTCCTGAAGCATCTGTTTGTAGGATAAATTATTTTCCGAAATCAGGGGCTATTAACACGGGACCTTGACACAGTGTAGTCTTTAGGTCCTCGAAAGCTTCCTCAGTGGCCTTGTTCCACTTGACTACGTCAGGTGCCTTATTCTTAGTGAGTTCTGTCAGCGGGGTGGCTCTTGTGGAGAAATGTGGGATAAACCTCCTGTAATAGCCCACGATTCACCAGAAAGGCCCTTACTTGCTTCTTTCTCAGTGGGCGAGGCCAGTTTTGGATTGCTTCCACTTTGTTGAGCTGCGGCTTGACCATTCCTCGTCCAACAGTGTAACCCAGATATTTGGCTTCACTAAGTCCAATGGCACATTTTGCAGGGTTCACTGTAAGGTTTACCCGGCTTAGAGTTTCTAATACAGACTCCACCTTTTGAAGATGTGTCTCCCAATCTGTAGTATAGATTACTATGTCATCCAAATATGCAGCAGCATATTCCGAATGTTCACGTAATAACCTGTCCATCAGTCTCTAGTAGGTGGCTGGATCTCCATGGAGTCCAAATGGTAGTTCTTTATATTGAAAGAGCCCATCTAGGGTCGAAAAGGCAGTTTTTTCTTTTGCTGCTCGTGTCAACGGAATTTGCCAATATCCTTTTGTCAAGTCCCAAAATCTTGCTTTCCCAAGCCGCTCTATCAACTCATCCACTCTAGGTATGAGATATGCGTCAAACTCAGATACAGAGTTTAATTTGCGGCAGTCGCTGCAGAATCTGATGGTGCCGTCAGGCTTTGGGACCATCACAATAGGATTACACCATTCACTTTGTGATTCTTCAATAACCCCAAGATCTAGCATCTTTTTTACTTCTGCTCTTATTTCTTCTCTTTTAGCCTCGGGTATGTGATAGGGTTTCATCCTTACCCTGATTTCAGGCTTAGTGATGATGTTGTGGTAAATAGCGGTGGTGCGACCAGGTTCTGCAGAGAAGACATCCCTGTTTCGGTTTACAACTTTGTAAGTTTCCTCCTTCTGTTCAGGGGACAGATCCTGTGATACAAATGCTTCTACTTGCATTGCCTTTGTGCTCGGAATAGTTTCTCCGACATCATCCAACTCTTCATCAAGACAAGCAATATTTACCTCTACTATCTGCTCTCTCCAAGGCTTTAGCAGGTTTACGTGGTATATTTGCTCTGTTCTTCGTCGCTCTGGTTGCCTCACTTTATAATCCACATCTCCTATGGCCTCAATAATTTCGTACGGGCCTTGCCATCTGGACAGTAGTTTGCTTTCGGCCGTGGGTACTAGAACTAGTACTCTGTCTCCCGGTTGGAACTTCCTCACCTGTGCTGTGCGATTGTAATATGTTCGCTGATGTTGGTGGGCTTTTTCCATGTGCTCTCGTACCAGGGGGCCAACTTGGGAGATTCTTTCCCTCATTTTCCTGATATACTCTATGATATTCTCACCAGGCACGGTTTGTTCTTCCCATTCTTCTCACAGTATGTCTAGTATGCCTCTGGGATGGCGACCATAGAGGAGTTGGAAAGGGGAAAACCCTGTGGAGTCTCTGACTGCAAAGAGCAAATAGGGTAGAAGTAAGTCCCAATCTTTCCCATCTCGGGCTACAACCTTTCTGAGCATGTTCTTCAAGGTTTTATTAAACCGCTCGACCAATCCATCCGTCTGAGGATGGTAAACAGAGGTTCTTAGTGTTTTCACCTTTAGGAGCTTGCACGTTTCTTTCATCAATCTCGACACAAAGGGTGTCCCTTGGTCTGTCAAGATTTCCTTGGGTATACCCACACTAGAATACAGCTGTATGAGCTCTTTAGCTATATTTTTAGAGGTTGCTCTGCGTAGTGGTATCGCTTATGGATAGCTTGTGGCATAGTCCAGTATTACCAGTATGAACTGGTGTCCTCTGGCTGATTTTTCGAGAGGGCCAACCAGGTCCATTGCAATCCTTTCAAAAGGCTCTTCGATTATGGGCAAGGGGATCAATGGGGCCCTTAGGTTAGGTCGAGGGGAACGTCTCTGCCTAGTACTACCGCATAAGGCAGGGTAGCTATGACGGGTGCAGTGATTACCATCTTCCTCCCCTGTATCTCCAGTGTTGCAGTGCTGGTAGGGAAGAGATTGACGGTACCATGTACGCATTTTACGCCCATTCGTCTTGAGGTTTTTATTTCACTGTGTCATATGAGTTTTCCTGAGAAAAGAGACTCAGGAAGTGCTGTGACTATTAGGGCTGTCGTTTCTTTACCGTTAACCTTTATGGGTTTGGTAAACTGATGAGCCTTTTCTGTCACCCCCACCAGGTTAATTAGGTTACAGTGGTATGGACTTTCTCCCATGTTGCATTGCATGGGTTCTTCTTCACTTGGACAGTAATCCGCTATGTGTCCTGGTTCTCCGCAAAAAAAACACGTCCCCTTGCTTGCGGGCTGCCTCTTTGCCAGGGTTCTTCAGGAATCACTCTTTCTGCTTTGTTTTGAAGCAGATCTTTTTTCACTTCTGTGTACAGGTGTCTTTGTCCGGTTCCCGATCTTCTCATCCAGTTAGAGGTTTGAGCCTTTGGGTGATTAGGCTGTCTTTGAATACTGTAGGTCTCCACTTTTGAAGGACAGGAAAATTCATTCATAGCCAAATATCTTTCTGCCAACAAAATAAACTCATCTGGATTCTCCGGCTCATTTTGTTCCACCCATTCTCTTAAGCCTGGGGGTAGACTCCTCAGGTAGCGATCCATTACCAGTAGTTCCATAATTCTCCCTGGTCCATTAGTTTCAGGGCTTAGCCATCTTTGGGCTAAGTGCAGCAATTCAAACATTTGTGCGCGTGGGTTCTTGTTCTCCACAAACTTCCATGTGTGGAATCTCTGTGCCCTAATGCTTCTGGTAACTCCCGCTCTGGCCAGGATCTCGGCTTTTAGACTGGCATAATCCATTGCTTGCTCTGTGTCCAGGTCAAAATATGCTTTATGAGCCTCCCCACACAAATACGGAGCAACTATACTGGCCCAGTGTCTTTGGGGCCACGCTTCTCTGACAGCAATTCTTTCAAAAGTCAGGAGAAATGTTTCCACATCTTCATCCGGGTTCATTTTCTGTAGAAACCGATTTGGGTTGATGTTTCCACTGGTTTCCGGCATCGGGGTAGGTTTTGCAGGTATCAGGTGCTGTAGCTGGGCAAGCAAAATTTGGTTTGTTTCCCGCTGCAGCTTCCTGTCTTCTGCAGCTTGGGCCTGTTGTTCCGCCAGGACTTGTGCTGCCTGGGCCTGCTGTCTCAGTAACTGCTGAGTAGTCTCCTGCTGGCATGCAGTTGTTTGTATTAGGGCCTTCACTAGTTCCTCCATTGTGTAGTTCCCAGCACTGCCACCATATGTGATAACGCTGTTGTCACACACAGGGTTCGTGCCCTTGTATCCGGCACCACAATGAAGTACTCAGGAGCCCTTTTTAAAATATCAGCAGTATTTATTTGAGTGCAAAACAACATAAATGGTGCAAAACAAAATCCTAGCTTCTAATAGAAGCACTGACTTTACTCTTGGCTGTAGTTCCCTCACTAAGCAAGATAAAGTCCACACAAAACAAAAGTCCAGACAAAAGCTTACTGGATATCAAGTCTCCCTTGTAGAAGGCGATTTCCACAGCAGGCTCTGGCGTCCTCTGTCCAGCTCAGACTGAGCTCTCTCTCTCAGCTGGGTGCTAATCAGACCTTTAAAGGTGGAACCCAGCTGGGCCTGCTTGATTAGCCTGCTGTGTTAACCCTTAGTGGACACAGGGCTCTGCTTAGTCTCTCTCCCATGTACACTCCATCAATGATTCTGTTACAATATATATATATATATATATATATATATATATATATATATATATACATATAGATATATAATATGTAATAGAAGACACAATGCATACAATCATGTCATACATCCTTAATCAATCTCACACATCTCATGTTTATGTCTGCCCCACTTTAATAAGCAACCTATTTCAAGTGGTTTAATACAAACATGAAAATGGAGAAGTGCTGCCAATATAAATCTACTATGCCAAATCAAAAGTTTTTGTACACAGACACACACACACATATATATTTATTTTTTTACAGTATATATATATATATATATATATATATATATATCTCATATAATAGTTGTCAAACTGCGATTCGTTGTCACGCTTGCAACAAATCGCAGTTTGAAAACTAAGATTGCTGCAAATGTGCACACATGCGCATTGCACGGCATAATCCACATTGTGTTGTGCGGAGAGAGAGAGGAGGAGGAGGGGAGACACACAGGGAAGGAGGGGGAAGACACAGAGGGGGTGGGGGGAGACACAGAGGAGGGGGGAGAGATGCAGGGCAGGGAGAGGAGAGGGAGAGACACAGGGGAAGGAGAGGAGGGGGGTAGACACACAGGGAAGGAGGGGGTAGACACACAGGGAACGAGAGGGAAGACACAGAGGAGGGGGAGACACAGAGGAGGGGGAGAGACACAGGGCAGGGAGAGGAGGGTGGAGGAGACACAGGGGAGGGGGAGATACACAGGGGTGGGAGAGGAGGGGGTAGACACACAGGGGAGGGGTGGGAGAGACACAGGGGAATGGAAGGGGGGAGAGACACAGAGGAGGGGGTAAGATACACAGGGGAGTGAGAGGAGGGGGGAGAGATACAGGGGACAGGGGGGAAAAGACACAGGGGAGGAGAAACAAGGGAGGGAGAGGAAGGGGGAAATGAGACACAAGGGAGGAAGTAAACAGAGGGTGAGGCCAGTAAAGTAGAGGGGGAGAGGCTCCCATTGAGTGGCAAACAGCATTTCCAGGATTCTCATTTTATTGCTGTAATTTGTGTGTGTATATATATATATATAGTAAATATATTTATATAGTAAATAAACAGTACATCTGTGTTCACATCTGAATGTCTAAAACAAGTTTAAAAACCTGCTTCCAGCTCAGAATTCCGAGAAAAACTGTTATTACACTGCATTCTGGGAAGTTGAACTTTGACATGCAAATGTGCCCACAAATGCCTTGCTCTTCAATACTTTAAGCTTATGCATGCTGTATTACACAGCTTTAATGCAAAGCCAAGTTTGGATTAAAGACAGGCTGAGTATCCAATCCATGTACAGCTGTTTCAAGCTTATTGGCTATCATCAGCATGGAGCGGGATCTCAGCCTGTGTTGTGGACTTTATGAGTAGGTAGTTCACCACAGCAATCATTTATAATATGGTGGGCAAAAGAGTGATAGAAGCCCGCCACCATACAGTAGTACAGTAAATAAATAGTACATCTGGGTTCACATCTGAATGTCTAAAACAAGTTTAAAAACCTGCTTCCAGCTCAGAATTCCGAGAAAAACTGTTATTACACTGCATTCTGGGACATGCAAATGTGCCCACAAATGTCTCGCTCTTCAATCCTTAGCCATTATAAAACATGGCTTCCTTTAAGCTTATGCATGTTGTATTACACAGCTTTAATGCAAAGCCAAGGTTGGATTAAACACAAGCTGAGTATCCAATCCATGTACAGATATATAATATGTAATAGAAGACACAATGCATACAATCATGCCATACATCCTTAATCAATCTCACACATCTCATCTTTATTTCTGCCCCACTTTAATAAGCAACCTATTTCAAGGTGGTTTAATACAAACATGAAAATGGAGAAATGTTGCCAATATAAATCTACCATGCCAAATCAAAAGTTTTTGTACTATGTCAACCGTCAGTATACCTTTAACTACAAAAGCTTAATATATATATATATATATATATATATATATATATATATACAGTATATATATATATATATATATATATATATATATATATATATATATATATATATATCATGAGTATTGCAGTATATTATGATACCTTTTCTGTTGGGCAAACATCTTATTTATAATGACAAGCTCTCAAGAGGTTCAACCTCTCTTTATCAAGTCTCAAGAAATACTAACATGAGATGGAACCCTCAGTTTGAATCTATAAATCTATGCAGCACAATTGATTTGTTAGGCTGCTGGTGGAGCAACTGGGTTGTAGGGAAATAAAGATGTACATACACTCCTGTACCTAGAACATTTGGGCCCTGGGTAGATAGATATGTAAATGCCTCTAATTAAAGCTTGTGTAAGTGATGCCACTAGCAAATAATACAATAATGTATGACACCTATCCTAAAAACACATCTCTTACTTTTCAAAGTTATCCAAATGCTCTCAATGTTCTCTTCAGTATTCTGAATTACAGTAGCTTTAAGATTTTCTTTTAAAGAGCAGCACCTCCACCCCTTTTGGTAACTCTATCATTCCTGAATAATCTGGTATAACTATATCGCATTCATGCAATTCATTATACCAAGATTCCATTATAGCCACCAGAATTAAAATTTTCTCTTGTTATAGACATTTTCCTATTTTCTGAAAAATCCAAAAATGTTGTATATAGCCTCCTCAGAGAAACAACAAGAACATTTTCAAAGAATACTACCTTTACTTTGTAGCATATTTTGTGATAAGTAAGATTTATTGCTGCGAACATAACATAGACAAACTGGCAAGTGATTGTTAGCACTTAACATGATTTGCATTTTTGCCTGGAATCCAGCCCGGTCTCTTTATTTTTTCAATTTATGCGGTCCCTGTTAGTGAATTTAAACTGCAGATCCATTTACATGATGTATATAATATTTATGTATGCAATATTTATTTTATTGTCTATAGTTCTCTTGATATTATTATTTGTGAATAAGTCTTTTTTAAACCTAATACACTAAAGAATGGAAAATCTAGATTATTCATTTTAAGTGCATCTTTTTTTATATTTAAGGGTTTAATTTGCTGTAGAAAACAACATTTGAAATGTTTTATAATTTATATGACTAGAATACGGAATTGCATGTGAAATAGAATAACTGCATTATTAACCTGGAAAATTGTATTTTATAAAATCAAAGTAAAAGTGTATCCTTCTGTGAAAAAAATGATGAATCAGCTTTGAATACAAATACACATTTCTGGAGGACAATACATATGTATTGTGAGGATAAACTAATTTTCATGATGTTACATTATTTTTGAAGCTTGTGATTCAAAAGTTGAATGCATTTAATTATTTGTTACTGAAGCAATTTCTTTACATCTATTCATTTTATAGTTTATTGATTCACATTTTAGCATTATGAGTTGTGGGTGTAGTCTGTCATAAAGGTAAACATTGAATTATATATATGACAGTCTGAACCTTATCATCAAATGATTACATTCATACGACTACTACTATGGTCTACTATATTAGATTAGACACTCATTTTCACATTGTGCAAGCATGCATTTATACAGGGCTGGCTCTACCTTATGGGCGAAGCGGGTAGCCACTCAGTGCCACCAACTTCCAGAGGATGTATTGTTGTACAGACCTTGGGCTCAGGTAAGAACTGGGCACTGTGCCCTGTAGCAATTATGCATGCCTAGGAATAGGCACTATTTAAAAAAAAATTACATCCAACGGCTGCTATTTCAATGGGTTTTTTTTTCTTTGCATTATTGTTATTTATTTGTAACAGACAAAATAGAAATATATGTGACTTTGCAAAGTACAAGGCATGAAATGTAGGGGTAGGAATCACTTCTAGGCCACTGGTTTGGGAGGAATAGCCCCTTGACCCAGCAGGCCTGGGGATATGGAAAAAGGAAGTAGGAAGTGGTCAGCTGAAGGGAGGAGGCTCTGGTGAAGAACTTTGATTGTCCATTCTGACTCAAGCTGACCTGAAGGAAGATGGGGGAGACGGGGCGGGACCGCAGAAGGTTTCCTGTGGTCGAGCTGTGGCGGTTGGTGAGGCCAGTGGTGACGTGGATGAGTCCCAATCCCACGGTGGTACATCTGTATCATCAAAGTAGGCCGGAACACGGGTTTAGCGCGTGAAGGGACTGTCCCTAGCCTGGCTCCTCCCCTCAGTTGTTTATTTTTTGTTGTTTTTTTTATAAACGCTGTTGCCTGTAATTTATCCAATATAAGTTGTCTGCATCGAATTTTGGGGTTTATATATCACCTGGGACTTGCGTGGGTCAAGAAATAGCATAGTCCTCATCATGTCAGTCTCCTACATTCATACATATATTATACTCTACTCATATGTATTATAATAATTACTTCTATCTTCTATAAAACTCAGATACATTCAGATACTTTGGTCACATGACTAGAGCAGGATCTTTAGAATTGAAAGAAAACTGGTAACCGGAAGTGGAAAAACAAGTACTATAACTCCCACGATCCCTTGTGAGCATGACTTAATCAATGAGGGCAGTAGAGGGGCAGGGCTTGATCTCCACTGGATGATGTAATAATTCATTTTATTATGTGACTATTTGAATAGTGCAGCACATAATGCAGAATCTGTTTGTTACCAGTTGAAGCCAGTAATCTAGTGTAATATTCCCAAAGCCATTACAAATAAATAGCAGTCCTATCATTTTACTGTGATAGTAAAAGCGATCTTTTGACACTGATCAACAGAGGCTTGAGATGTTGGTATTGACTGACATATTGCTATCTGTATAGTATGTGGAGGAATGAATATATTTGTCTAGAATGAAGAACAGGGATTATATATGAATTCTTATTGTAAGAAATATCTAAAGCCATGCCCAGAGTATTCGAATCGGTTTGAGCCAGTTCTGCATCTATATATTTTTGTGTAAAAGCGCTAATGAGGTGTCTCGTGGAATGCATCATATCGGAACAATGACAGCACATGTACACTGTATTCTATGTACCTACACATTTCATTCCCTCTAAATGATCTTCCCAAAGCAAGTCTGAAAATCTTTCTGGATGTATGGCATAATGATACATTATGGCCTATAATAGAGTTTAGCAGGGTTGAATGTGAATTGAAGCATGTACTGTATATTCTTACTGACATCACTGATAGCATGAGTCTTCTGTGTGTTTTTACATAACAGCACTGATGTCACAGCCCATGTTGTTCACTTGTTATCCATATTTCAACCCACCCAAAAATAGTACTGAAAGATTTACAGATTATTTATAATTATATCCACTGTCACAGATTTCATTCTGGGCTATGTGTGGGTCATACATTTTATTGACAGCTTGATTTGTTATCTTATCTAGGAAACATTCTCTATTTATATACTGCATTAAAGGACCAGTTAATTCAGCAAAACTTGGAGCACACCACTGTAATGTACTCCTCAAAATATGTTGAAATACATTTTTGAAATAGGTGCCTTTTTCACAGAAAAAAATCATAAAGGATGTTGAATTTACATGAGAATTAGGCATGCCTCCAGAGAGACTGACAGCAAGAGCTGTGTGCAGAAGGTGGGTCAGAAAGAGGGGTTAACCCTTCCCAAATTCATCTGTGCAGGGAAATGACTGCTAGAAACTCACAAATATGTTATTTGTGGGTTAACTGATGGCTGATTACATTACTGAAAGTGACTAAAACCATCAATCTTTCTGTTCACGGAGCTTGGAAAGGCCATTTCGGCAGATGCTGTAAATCATGGGACAGTCTACACTGTGTCTGTATAAAAAAAAAAAACGCACATTTTTAACTATTCTTGGTTTAATTTAAAAAAAATAGATTACTTTAACATAGAATCTTGTGCCCTTTCACGCAATGAAGAGCACTTATAGTGAGGTAAATGTCCCTTTAAGTATTCTCTATATATATGTCAAGGTTCACAGATGGTCTTGTGGTTAGTGTTTGGAGCCTTTACTGGTATGACCTGGGTTCGCTTCCAGTTATTGTTTCAAAAGGTCACACCACCCAAAGCCAAGCAGGGTTGGGTCTGGTCAGTATTTGAATGGGAGACCATCTAGGAATACCAGGAGCTGTATGCTGTGGTCTACTGGAGAAGAAACTAGCAACCCACTCCAGTATCGTTGCCATGAAAACCAAGTGGATCAGCATGACCATGGACATACAGATGTGCCTGGTGTTTTATGGTTCATGAGGTCACGGAGAGTCAGAAACAATTGAACAACGCAAAAAAATATTATATGTGGCTTTAATGTAACGCCCCAGGGATCTTGGCTAGGACCCATTCTGTTTAATATCTGTATTTGAATAAAAAATGAATGCCTGCTGATGCTGATGACACAAAGGTCTACAGAAGAGAATATGCAGGGCACGTAGTCAAATGACAAATAATTTAGATAAACTAGAGTAATAGACAACTGAATGACAAATGCCTTAAAGAAGAAATTCCCAGTGCAGAATATACATGAATGAAATTAGATGGAAGAGACATTATTTTAGATAATTTACATAAAAGCTCACTGATTGAAATTATCAATTAAAACATATAAATTACAGAACTTACTGATATTATTATTGATATTGTATTATCAATAGTTCACAATAAGTTTGGCTACATGAACATCAGTGGACATGTAATAATTAATTACAACATGTCACTGCTCCATTATGGGGTCCTCGGGCTAAAGCAACATGTTTGGATTTCCGTCAGTGAATAGGTTTGGGAGACACTGGCATACATTATGCTATACATAGGGCAAAGGAACTGGAACAAATGCCTTCAGATTCTATTTTCTCCACCCTGTATCACACCATGGAGAGTCTTTGAAAAAACAGGAATCATAAAAGTCTTGCATTAAAAACAAATGAAAATATGATATATTCCTTATATAGTGTATAGGTATATAAAATATTTTGACTATGTCCGGTTGACATCTGAAACACAAGGTAATAATCACATTTAAATAAAAATAAAAATATCGATGTGTGTATTAAACCAAGCCTCAGTATCATATTTCAGTGGAATAATCAAAATGTATATGAAATTGTTATTAGTGTTGGATGAGAGCTGACTGCACAGTACTTATCAAATAAATTATCACAGTACTTTAGTGTGGAGTGAAGTGCCTCTCACCACTTACTAGGATAGTGACAGTGATACAAAGATTAGTGCTTCACTAATTCCTTTCAACTTGAAAGGAATCTATATTAGCGTTATAACTGAGAAGTCGAGACAAACAGCAACATCAGATGAAAGCTTAGGCTCCGGTTATCATTTGCATACAGAAAAAAACAGAAATAAACACTTTTTGTAGGACATTTGACTTTTTGGTTCAACAAATAATTAACCTGTTCATTACCAAAATTAGAATTTTGGAGTGGGCTGTATCAAGAAAATATAGTATACATAAATTATATTTAAATTACAGGTATTGCAAAGGATAAAAAGACAAACATTGGGCACACTCAGATTGAATGAAAACAAGCCAAAGATTGACTAATCATAATTGCAGAGGCCTGAATAGAAAGAGGAAAGTAACTCATAGATGTAATTTATTTATTCTTGTAAGTAAAAGTGTAAATTGCATAGTTAGCTTTAAATGGCAATTGTAGGGTCATCGAAAGGGCTTTAAGCATCAACTCCCCTACAAGTTAGTTCAGGAAATGTTGTGCATAAAGCCATCTACACAGTGCTCACAGTCCTGTCCAACTGGTACCCATTGTTTACACATCATGCAACAAGAAGAAAACAATGAGAGTAAGGGGTAAACACAGGGATAAGTGGAGAAAGGTAATTTTATTGGAAGACTTTTTTAAAATAACATTAAACTGATACAGTACTTGTAATTATAGTTATTAATTATGTAATGTTTGGGACCATTGCTGTACTCCTTTAAGAGAAGTCCCAAATAAACTGACCAGCACTGTAGTGATCATATGAAGCAATTTATTATAACATAGTTGTTTGGCTTCTTTTTAAATCACAATGATAACCGAAATCACCCAAATGGTCCTGATCAAAAGTTTACAAATCCTTAAATCTTTGGCCTTGTTACAGACAAGGTGACACACAGATATTCCAATTATTGTCTGTGTATAAATAGACAATGAGTTTGTTAGCTCTCAGATGGATGCACTGCACAGGCTAGATACTGAGCCATGGGGAGCAGAAAATAACTGTCAAAAGACCTGCTTAACAAGGTAATGGAACTTCATAACGATGGAACAGGATATAAAAAGCTATCCAAAGCTTTGAAAATGCCAGTCAGTACTGTTCAACCACTTATTAAGAAGTGGACAATTCTGGGATCTCTTGATACCAAGCCAAGGTCAGGTAGACCAAGAAAGATTTCCGCCACAACTGCCATAAGAATTGTTCGGAATACAAAAAAAAAACCACAGGTAACCTCAGGAGTAATACAGGCTGCTATGGGAGAAGACGGTGTGGTGGTTTCAAGGAGCACAATACAACGATACTTAAACAAAAAAATAGGCTGCATAGTCGAGTTGCGAGAAAGAAGCCTTTACTGCGCCAATGCCACAAAAAAAGCCCTGTTACAATATGCCCAACAACAACTCCTCGACACTCCTCACAGCTTCTGGGACACTGTAATTTGGAGTGACAAGACCAAAATGTAGCCTTATGGTCACAACTATAAGCGTTATGTTTGGAAAGGGGTCAACAAGGCCTATAGTGAAAAGAATTCCACCCACTGTGTTTTTGGGGTGTGTGAGCTCTAAAAAGGCACAGAGAATCTTTTGAAAATTAATGGCAAAATGAAAGTAGCATGTTATCAGAAAATACTGGCAGACAATTTGCATTCTTCTGCATGAAGGCTGCGCATGGGACGCTCTTGGACTTTCCAGCATGAGAATGACCCTAAGCACAAAGCCAAGTTGACCCTCCAGTGGTTACAGCAGAAAAAGGTGAAGGTTGTGGAGTGGCCTTCACAGTCTACTGACCCTAATATCATCGAACCACTCTGGGGAGATCTCAAAAGTGCGGTTCTAGCAAGACGACCAAAAACTTTGCATGACGTGGAGGCATTTTGCCAAGACCAATGGGCGGCTAAACCCCCTGCAAGAATTAGGGGAATCATAGACGACTATTACAAAAGACTGCACGGTATGTAAACTTTTGATCAGGGCCATTTGGGTGATTTTTGTTATCATTATGATTTAAAAAGGTGCCGAACAATTATGTGATAAGAAATGGTTCATATGATCACTATCCTTCAATAAAATACTTTTTTTTTTCATGATCAGTCATATTTTCTAAATAAATGCCAAAATTTCACAATGTCTGCCAGGGTATGCAAACTTTTGAACACAACTGTAGATATATACATATAAATATTTTCTATAGATTTTCTAGATATAGATAGATACCCACAACGTCTGGGAGTGAGGTTGCACAACAATTTACCCACAATTTGAAGAGTTTCAGCATATGAAAATTGCCTAAGCGACAAAAAAAAATGGTGGCCAAAAAAAAGAAAACGAGGCTACACCACCAATAAACACACAAAAACGCGCCAGACACATAAGACATTTACACAAGAAAGTACAAGATGAAAAATACACTATTAGGGAGGACGCAAAATGCTCCACACCCGCGTAACACATACACAATCGCCACCATTTTACAACACTAACTTGAAACTAATAACATTACCATTCCAAAATGCTGAATTACACACCTAAACAAATGGTTCGCTCACACAGCATACTTACACTACACACTTCACACATTGCTGACACTTCAGCTCAGCAAGAGTACAAATGTACATTGTATGCTGCACGAAAATCAAAAAAGATCATTAGCTCTTCAGGATATTGCTTGCTGCACATATTAATTACAAATAGATAAAGTATATTAATTTATGATTTTATTAATTAATTAATTATTATTAGAAAATACATCTATGGAAAAAAAAAAACAGGCAAGAGCCTCGCAATGAGCGCCGAAGGTGCTCGGACCAACAAAAGCCTTACTTTGTTTGCCAAACAGCATTACCTGCATTACAATTTTTACAATTCACTAGTATATATATATATATATATATATATATATATATATATATATATATATATGTATATATATATATATATACATTTATAAAAATAAAAGAAATATATATATATATATATATATATATATATATAGATTTACATATATATACACATGTGTTGTTTAGTCTTTAGTCGTGTCCGTGTCTCTGTGACCCTATGGATAGCAGCACACCAGGCACAAAAACTATGTCCCTGGTCTTGCTTATCCATAAGATTTTCTTGGCAAAGATACTGAAGTGGCTGCCAATTCATTCTCCAGAACTCGCAATTTGTATGACTTCTCTGTTATGACCTGCCCATTGTGGTATACAAGGTATAGCTAACAGCTTCAGTGAAGCCCCTTCACCTCAACAAGGTAGTAAAACAGGAATACACATATGCACACACATCTTTAAGAGAAATTAACTTGAGTGATCTTGTGAGATCACCTATCGGGCAGCCAAAGGGACAGGAGGTAAGAGTACTGGGAACTTCTGGTAATGGAGAGGAAGTGATTGTGCTGATGAGCGTTTTGTTCTCTTTCCTTCTCCGAGACACCAGGGATAAGGTACCTACCAGCACTAAAATGTAGGGGTGGTAGGGATTGTTGTAAATATAATAAATACATAAATATATATATATATATATATATATATATATATATATATATACTCACAGAGACACAGAGATACAACAAACTCTTTCCTTTAATCACATAATCTGGGAGGGATTTGTCCCCTTCAGTTCATACGCCCCTGAGGGGACACATCCACAACAAGCTGAATCTCCTACAACAAAAACTATGTTTTATGATGGTTTTATGAGAATTAATAAAATAAAAATGTCAAATGTAATTTAAAACGCCAGTGTCCATTATAGATTTATATGCCTTGATTTTATTATAATCAATTCCATAAACATGACTTATATCAAAATACAGACACTAAGGAGGCATGATCTAAACTGAAATTCACTTTATCTTATACGGTCGCTTCATGCATGAAAAACACATCTAATATTAAAGCAGGAATAGTTTACATTATTTGTTAATGATAGATCTTTAGTTAATAGTAATAAATCCATCTTGGACTCACCTACTATCCATCTGATGAGTGGTAATGAGTAGTAATGTCAGCCTCCAGACAATATGCACCTGCTTGTCAACACACCTACTGCTTCATCAACTGATAACTTTCCAAAACTTCACTCTAAACAACATGCTCTAATCCACATGCCTGTTATTAAAATGCTATATTTGTTCAGTTCTGTATGACGTTCAGTGAATTATTCCCTTTTTATATTTTTTTCCTTTTTTTGGATTGGTTATTGGCATAGGTCTGGCTCAGAGTACATGTTACTGGATGGTAAACTCGATATGTTTGCATAATGTAATACTTTGTGACTCATAATTAAATAATTGCCTGTCATGCATTTAGTTGGCAGGCCACAGTACTTTTTCCAGCTGTATGTAATAATTATTTATATTAGGTTAAAAAAAAATCTTATTCAATTTAATTGATAAAGTGTTGTTTACTAAAATGGTGAACAAAGTATTTTTTGCAACAATGTGCATATTTGCCTTTCAAGCAAACACTGGTGCTCTCTGTCCCCTATTAAGCGCTTAGGTACTAGCCAATATTCTACAAATGAAGACAGCATTAATATTAATGAAGGATAGATGTCTAAGATTTAGTAAGTCTGTGCTTTCTACCAAACTTGGCTCTCCACCCTCTCACAAGAAATCCATTAGTATGACTACATTAGCAAAGAGGAAGGACAGAAAGCTCTGCAAATAGGGACAGCTTTATCTCACTCATGTTATACTGACTTACACTGGGCCATTTTTACTAAGCAGCTTATAATATTGTCTCATAACAACAAAAAAATAATAAAATAAGAAACCAAGCAAAAAAATAGACAAGTATTTTTACTATTCTATATATTTCCTAAACTATCTTTTAAACTCATAGAAACTCTTAGTGATGGAGACTGATTATTTTTCATACAAAATTATACCAGAGTCATTTAGCAACAGTAAAAATCCACATAAATACATTTAAATAATATGATAAACACATTGTCAGCATGTTTCTTTAGGTGTGCTGCTTCTATCAAATGTTATAAAGTTTAATTATAATAGTCAGCATTTTAAGATGTGCTAATAAGCTCTGTTTTTTTTCTGCCTAAAATATTACAAATTGTACCTGTTTGGGTCTGCCCTTTGGAGCTCACGAATACACATATTGTGAAGTGCAGTGTTTTAAATTAGCCTAACAGTGACCTCTCTCAAGTAGCATATTGCAGAATGGTGCCACTGATTGGTTATTATGGGAAAGTGCAACGCCTGTACTTGAAAGAAACAAGTTTTTAAGCTCTTCTTAAAAAAAATAAGTACAAAAAAGTAAAGAGATACATGGGTATATTATATTCCTAGTGAAATCCAGAAATCTTCCATGCTCCTTTAACTTCAATTAAGTGATGCCTACATCTTTGTAAAGTGTAGCAGTTTTCCTTCACTGAGATGCAATGCTTGTATAAAATGATTACCTTTTTATTAGTTTTGGCCCATCCCACCATGCTCCAGACCCTACCCTACTGCATAGGTTTTTTAACTTGTTAACTTGTTTTAGACATTCAGATGTGAACACAGATGTACTATTTATTTACTGTACTACTGTACGGTGGAGGTTTGCTATCACTCTTTTGCCCACCATATTATAAATTATTGTTGTGGTGAACTACCTACTCATAAAGTCCACAACACAGGCTGAGATCCCGCTACATGCTGATGATAGCAAGTAAGCTTGAAACAGCTGTACATGGATAGGATTCTCGGCTTGTGTAAAATCCAACCTTGGCTTTGCATTAGAGCTGTGTAATACGGCATGCATAAGCTTCAAGGAAGCCATGTTTGATAATAGCTATGGATTGAAGAGCAAGGCATTTGTGGGCACATTTGTGTGTCCTAGCTCAGCTTCCCAGAATGCAGTGTAATAACTGTTTTTCTCGGAATTCTGAGCTGAAAGTAGTTTTTTTAACTTGTTTTAGACATTCAAATGTGAACAAAATGTACTATTTATTTACTATATATATATATATATATATATATATATATATATATATGTGTGTGTGTAAGAGTGACTTGCAGTACACTTCCCTCCCCCTGCGTGCTAGAGGGGCCCAAAAAAATGGTATGCACAAATAAAATAATATTATTACAGTTTTATACATATTTATAATGTAAATTGTCATTAAATAAATCATAACGGCAGCCCATTCAAGGTTTAAACTTGAGAATTAGCACGAGGCATCATTTTAGATTTGTATTTGTATTTCCAGTTTTGACACTGGTGCAGATTTTCTAGATTATAAACTGTATCACTTCAAATTGCTTAATTTTTATTGTATAATATTATCTTTTTATCTATTTCTGTATATTTTATAATCTGTTCTCTCCTATTTATGGTACCAACTCTACAATACCCTTGCAAATAGAGCTTTGAAAACTTTTATAGCTTTATAAGTAAAAAAGTAATAATAATAATGATATATCTGTGTGACCCTTCACAAGCACACATGGTTGTAGAGATACCCATAAATTAGTTAAAACTGTATCTGTTTTCCCATCTTGGTTTTGTATGCAATTTTCCCTGTTCATCTCTTTTTTCTCTTCCATTCCTCTCCCTCCTCTCATATTTATACCATCAACTTTGCAGCTAAAATATTGGTTTTAGGGCTACTTTTAGGCAGGTGCTCATGTATCTCACTTTACTCCACATATCTACAAATCATGCACTGTGGTATCAATTAGACTATGCCTAACACTGTTCTCATTAGATTTTTAAATCTTACGGGTAATATTGTCTTGCTAAGAAAAAGATCAGCTTGTATTTTGCATCTAGCCATACCAAATCTATATCAGACCATGTTTTGTTGTCTGAATAGAAGAAAATTGTTGATGCTGCCACTTTTAACATCGACCTACAGTATACAAATAAAAAGTGTATTACTCTTTGTAATAATATTTCCATAGTTCTATTTACAAGGATACAGTAAGGTAGGATGGGAACAATAAATACAATGAGAGTACAAATTATTGAATATACAAAAATATAAAAACCTAATGCAATCACTTTTATTTAAGGTATCTTCTCCAACTAGGTTATAGCCAAGAGGTTTTGATTGGGAGTGTGAGATGGTAAGATACCAAACTCATGAAGAACTGTAAAGTCAGTAACTGTAACTAGTGGAGGTTTGAGACAGTTGGGCATATTGATTATTGTTATTATTCTTTATTTGTAATGCGCCAAGAGAGAGCCCTCTGTAAGTCAGGTGCTGTAAGTTACGGCATTGCCATAAAATGGCTGCAGGAGCTTTTTTTCCTAAGTTCTACACTAATTCAAATCATTCAAATCCTGCTCTGTAGCCGCAACAGATATCTGTGCAGGGAGCAGCCAAAATAAGCCTTACAGATGAGACGGCTCTAGAAGCTACTAGGAAATGTGAGCAACGTCATAAATCTTATAATCAGGGGGAAGTGCAGGAACAACTGCTCGTAACTGGCTACAGCAAGGGAACATATATATAAGTCTGCGAGTTTCAATAAGTACTTTGGGAATTCACAATGGACATTGGATTCCTAGCTCAAAGACAGGGCCCTCCTTCCTTTGCTAAATGTTAATCTGTATTTATCATTGTCTGAACCTAATTTATGTACAGCGCAATGGAATATGTTGGCGCGTTATAAATAAACTATAATTATATATATATATATATATATATATATATATATATATATATAAAGTAATTGATTTTATTAATTAATATATTTTGAAATTAAAAATATTTGACAATTGTATTTATGGCTTCAATAAATAAAAATGTGTTTAATTTGTGTTAAAATATGATATATTTATAGACAATACTTTAGAGTGTTTGTTTCTTTGCAATGTGGTTTTGTGACATGTATTACGCCCCTGAAGTACTGGGTTGTTTGTTACCCTGGATTTTGTATTATAAAATGGCCTTAAAGGGATAGTAAACTCACCATAGTTGCTGTGCAGGAAATTATAGAGAAAGGTTGTATGTGTAGGGAAAATAACGTGCTGTTTTTGAACTGACTGCAGGAGCTGCGTGTCCCTGTCCCAGCTGGTGTAAACGTATGTTTATGGAGAGATAGAGAGAGAGACACTCTTGAAGTGCTTGAAAGTCTGTGTAAATAAACACAGAATCCTACATTATTTCTTCCATATATTTGCCAAAAAAGCTGGGATTTCAAAAATTCCAAAAGTATTTCAATTTGCCTTTTTCAGATCTTTCCACTGGTGTCCTCCAAATTGTCTTAGGTTTACTGTCCCTTTAATACTAACATAACACAACATTGTTAATTACACATATGTTTATCTTGGATCGCTGAGTGTCGAATAATGTTGAAATGTCATAATTTTTTGTGCTTTTTTTGCCATACTGTCACTTTAACTGCTTCTGGGGGACTCAACAAAGGTTTTAAAACCATTTGCGAGTGGTGTTGGGTACCCTTAAATATTTTTTCTCCTTTTTGCAGTTACGTCAGTGCTCTGATTTGCGAGTGATCTGTAAAATCTTATTAGCGTGGGGTTTAGGTGTCAGAGGATAAGAGAGTAACTCATGATTTATTTTCAGTGCAAAACTCAATGGAGATTTATGCCTTGCTTTGCAGCTGTGTCATATAGTTCACTGGGAGCAGTGACCTGTAAGAGTTTTCTTGCAATGTTTTAGGGATGGGTGATTTGCATTGCTTTATAGGGTTTACTCTTTAGTTAGGGCACTCATAAGTGCTTTTTCAAGCATTAGCATAGGGTTCAAATTCCTTACCGCTATACAGGGGTTAAGTACAAGTCAAAAACAATTTCAACACATTGCAAAAAAAAATGTAGATGCCTGTTTTGAGCTTAATAGCAAATGTACATAGATTCCCTAAAGCACTTTACAAGAATAAAAAGCCGTAAACGTACAGTCTAAAGAGTTTGGGTGAGGTACAAGGGGTGATAGATGCATTGTGCTTATTAAGGCTGAATGTGATAAGTTTCTTTAAACAGATGTGTTTTAGTGAGTTTTTGAAGGCTTTGATGTAGGAAGATAGACTTATTTAAAGTGATGCTTTTAAAGTTTAGAAAGAAGGTGATAATCTGAGTGAGCAAAACTAGAGTCAATAGGTGAAGAGCGAAAAAAGTTATGCAGACAGGAGTGATACAAAGTGGAGGAAAGATACAAGTCATGAGCAGATCAAAAGTGTCAGTTGGGACTTACTTGGAAATAAAAGCAGAGCTATAAAGGAGTGCACTGTTTTAAGATCTTTTTATATTAAAGTTCAGGATTTACATTTATTCCAGAGGCTATGGAAAGCCCCTGGTGTTACTGATGCAAAGATGTTGTAGACACAGATCATTGTCTGAGGTAAATGAGCATTAATTATGAATATGAGTGGATGTATACGGAGGGGATAACCAACGAGAGCAACTTTCAGCAGTTAAGGTAGGATATGATGATTGAATGTGTTGTAATTTTTGTTGTATTTTGAATAAGTAAGTGGCATATTCTGGAGATGTTTTAGATGAAGATCACACAATTTGATTAATTAGTGTTTGATGCCATTATGACCCCAAGGCAATAAGCTTGAGGAAATGTTAAAAGGCCTTGAGTGGCAGTACAGTTTTAACCACATCACAGTAAAAATCTCCTAAAATCATGTTGAAATACTTTTAGACTTTTTTTAAATACGTGCATTTTTCACTAAGAAATAAATTCAATCTGTGTTTACACAAGTCAATGACATGCCCCAGTCAGACACATGCTACACCTCATTGTAGTGAGCAAAAGAAAAACAGAGGTTTACTCTTCACACATCAATCTGTGCAGAGTATGCAATGCAGAGTATGCAATGCTGGAATCACCTAAACAGGTCAGGAATAGGTTAACGTTTGAGTGCATTTCTGAGTGCAGAAAAAACTGGCTATAAATCAGTGCCCTCACCATGTCCTCAGCATCAGTTATTAATCATGAAAAAGTCAGTAGGCAGGCTACACCTTGTAATATAAACAGTCCTAAAACTTTAGATTTCTTAGCTGTTATTAGAGTATTAAAAAATATAGAACATTTTATCATTTCACACCACGAAGAGCACTTACAGTAAGGTAAATGGCCCTTTAATGTTGAAGGAGATTTGATGTATAGAAATTTTCCAGATTTTGAACCTGAAGTGATGGGAAGATGTTAAGATAGAGGTGATGGGGATGTATCATTGAGGACATGTTAAAAAGGCAGTTTGTGCCATGTAAGAAGAAATAGGAATAGGTATATGCCGAAAGATATCCTTATACTCCATTATTTGTAATTTGTTTTTCCTTCAGTCCCTCTGACCATAGATTTTATCTGGCCTTTTTCTATCTATTGCAATGCATTATTGAACCCACCTAAATCTTCCATAAACTTTAGTAAACGATTTGTTTCACAGTGTGCTGTGCCTGAAATCTACATCAGTACAAACAAACTAAGGAAATCTCACTTGTATTGTGGTTTTTGAATCATATTCACATTCTTTTTTAAATGTTCTCTTTCCTGCTGTATCGCCGAAAACACAATACTTTTCAATAAAATATAAATTAATCTTATAAAGCTTGTAGGACATAATGGCTGGGAAAAAAAGCAAATACCATTTTAGCCTTTTTGCTTCTTTTAAACATTTTAAATTGTCAATTATGCTCAGTTGCATAGTTTTATGATCTTAGGTAACCTCATAACTTATTAATCAAGATCTGATTGTGCTGATCAGAGAATTACAGCACAGAATCTCCCTTGAATGCAAATGGAGTGTCTTAGGAAAAGTGTCCCAATTGGCAGCATCAGAACCAAATGCGTATTCATCTTAGAGTGCCTTATATAGTCTTATTTTTTATGTTCCTTTAGATGTCTAATATAACTGTTCGGTGCAGCACGTTATTTTTACAAGAGATAAATAAAGAATGAATTGCTGATTTTCACATTTCTCTCTTATGAAGCCAGCCTTTTATGTTAACAGAAGTAGTGCACTGGGCTTAAGCCAGACGTTAAAACTGTACAGTTAATCTAGATATCATTAGCTGTCCCTGCCATTAGGGAAAATATGCAGTTTATTACTTTGTACTGTACTTTAAAAATGGGACCTTTAATAAGCTCTAAGACAATATTGACTCATAGCACATCTTATTCCTGGGCACCACTAGCAGAATTATTTTTAATTACTTGGGTGTTAGAATTCCTAATAGATTTCAGCATTTAAAGGATTATTCATATCATGGAAAGGTTTATAGTCCTGCACTCTGGAGAGTGGCTGAGATATGAAGAAGCATCAGCACTGTTTGCATTGCTTCTAATCTGATTGATTTAAACTAATAACATTTAGAGAACAAATACTAGGACAATATTTAAGTAGGTGCCGAGCAATTATACAACATATAAACAAGTGTTACATAATACTCACAAATTACATAATTTAGGTAAAATAAATAAATTATAGAAATTTAAAATTTACAGTTTTCAAATACTTGTGTTGAAAAAAAAATATTTATTTAATACGACTTAAGTTTTTAGAATAAACTGTGTTGTTGACTGCAAATAAAGCAGCCCTCCGTTGTATCCTTTTCTGTGTCACTACAGAATTACTAAAGCAGTCGTACAACGTTTAATGTATTTATTAAATTACTGATTAGCAATGCAATTTTATATTTTCAAGAAAACAAGTTTGTATTTGAACTGCAGTCTCATCCAGCCCTGCTTCATTCCACCTCTTATTAGGAGTCCAGGTTTTAGAAAACACCTGCATCCAAGCCCGTCCTTATAGGAGCCTTTGGGCCTCATTCAAATGCGATTTGGACAATTGAATAGGCCTCTATATAAGCACAGAGCATTTTTTTACAGAAGTTTTTAGTTAGTGAAGACCTTGCTTTTGGATACATGTTCACTAACTAAAAACTTCTGTGAAAAAATATGCTCTGTGCTTATATAGAGCCATATTCAATTGACCAAATCACATTTGAATGAGGCCCTTTATCTGTCTCTCTTCCTGGTTGGTCAAAACTCTATTCTCAGCAATCCAAATCACATTATCCTAGTATTTTCTTTTGAAGTACTGATAAAAAGCAAACTATTTTCGGAAAATTATAATAAATAATTACAAAAATGTAACTAGTATATACAATTTGAAGATTGGAGGAAAGCATTGTTTTTTTGTTTTTTGTTTTTTACTCTAACCTGATTTATTATTTTCAAGTGACCTTGAATACAGATATCATTTCCACTGATTTCTGCTGAAAGGTGTGTTGCAATGATGTGGAACTTATATACCATAGAATTACATAGAAGTGTTAATATCCTCCCAGGTGACACTTTGGGTAAAAAAGGTGACAAGTTTAAAAAGCAAATAAAATAATGGCAGCCCACCATAAAAAAAAATAATTGCATTTAACAGCTATTAAATTAAAAGCTTTTTTAAAAAAAAACTTTTTTATCCTTTTCTCAATTCTGAGATATCAGCAGTCCTCTAATCTATCATCTCAGCACTTGCTATGTAACTGATAAGTGATAACAACTAGAGCCAAACTGTTATCCACTTTCTTGCTTCACATGTCCTTCCTTCACTTAGATTGTTAAGAATCACTTTTTTATTTGCTAAATTATTTTTTGTTAGGGAAAAAACTGAGTAACGACTTTATTAAAGATATATTGGATATTGCACATGAAACTATAGCACCACTCTATTTCACTAATAGATTGTATGTCCACAAAGCTTTTCATGGCAGACTGTACAGTCTATTCTTGTTTGCAAATACTGGAAGACACATGTTTGGCCATTTTGCATGTGCAAAAAAAATACATTATTTTGAATGAATGATATGGTCCTTGTATCGTGTATACAATAAACTTTCTATATTATTTTCTTCTTTTCCATTTTGTCCATATTTTGTCGTCGGTGCTGGAAGCTTGTTTTATGAATTTATCTCCTTTAAAATAATTGTTCTTATATACATAACACATTATACACACACTCCCCCGCATCATTTGGTTGGATATATGGGACATGGATCAAAAAGAAAATGTAAATATATTAAGAACTCTTTTAAAAAAATCAATTATGTATTTAAACGTACCTGAAACCTCCATACAATTCTTCTTTATGCACAACTCATATCAATGTATCCTTGTTTATTGGCTTACTTGATTTGTAGGATTCATTAATACAATTTTAATTCTCATTGACTGACAGGATAGAATAGGGTAATTATACATTACAATTATATACAATTATAAATATTACATTTTATAACTATTCAGTTTATGCAGCCGTGGAACCTTTAGGAAAGAAAAAAAAACATAGTTCATCTTTATATACCCTCTTTCAGACACAACTTAAAAGAAGTTCCTTTAATAAATAAATAAACAGGCTTTTAGTGGAATATTTCCTTAAGTAAATTAAATTTTGCTTTGGTGTTTTTTTTTACCCATGCTCTACAGCCTGCGATAAATCTCAGGGAAAATGTTGGTTAGCAAAATATAAAGTGGATGCAGCCTTTTTATTCTATAGCGATATACTTTCTAAAATACATCTTTTTCACGGATTGCTGCATTAAGATAAACATGTCATAATAAAAGCATAATGCTATCATATTGATACGATACATAATGCCAGTGGCAACAAAATTAAATGCATAAATTACTTTTACTGATGAAGACAGTCTAATTCCGGCAAGCCTTTTTAGCTTGTAATATTAACTAACAGCGCAGTCGTTAACACAACTGCTATAAATATATCACTGAATTCATTTTTTTATTTAAAAAAATAATTTGTAATTATTATTAGCGAAAATTTAATATATAAAAAAATAGTCTAAATTAATTTATAATCAAAAGCTGGAAAAAATATTCTCATATGAAGCTTCACACATTCCTGAAAACATTAATTCTGTTGAACATTTCAATTATAAGAAACTGTTCTCATAAACTTTTTTTTTTTTTTTTGTCCAATTATAGTGGTGTCTGATTTTTGTTCTGATCAATTATAATACATTAAGCAAGAGAAATAGGCAGATATCATCTGAAGCTGGGTGTAACACAAAACACTCAAATAACAAAGAAATGAAGATAACGCAAAGCGACAGACAAAGAAGTACAAGAATACATGTGCAAACTATATTTTCCCTATAAAATGGCTTTCCCTTTCTTTCAACTAGCTATTGGTACAATTATTTATTGTATTTATCCTAAACAAATGACCATGACTATTTAATATCTTGCAAAAAAAATCATAGTTCTATAGCAGTTTAATTAAAGGAGATTTAACAATAAATATTTTATATTCCTGTGCTCAGATTTAGTATGTGGCTGTAAGTTATTTATTGGGAAAAAAAATGTTTATCCTAAAAGTTTTTTTTGCATGAGTTATCATAAAAATGCTTTTACATTAAACATTGTTGTTATTAAGTCATTCAGTCTCGACTAAAGTCTCGACTTTAGGTTCTCCGTGAACCTATGGACCGCAGCATGTCATAACTGCCCCTCTAAGCTCCATCAAGTTCATGTTCATTGCTTCAGTGACCTCATCTATCCATCTCCGCCTCTGCTGTCTCCTTTTTTTGTGCCTTCAATTATTTCCAGCATCAAAATCTTCTCTAGGGAATCCTGCCGTCTCATTATATGGCCAAACTATTTGAGCTTTAGCCTCACAATCATATCTTCTACCGATTTATTGGATCTTCTTGCAGTCCAAGGGACTCGTAAGTAGTTTTCGCCAACACCACAATTCAAAGGCGTCAATTCTATGTTGCTCATATTTCTTTATGGTCTGTACATTACTACTGGGAATACCAAAGTTCTAACTATGTGGACCTTTGTTGATAGTTTAATATCTTTACTTTTTACTAGCTTGTCATAGCTTTCCTCCACAGAAGCAAATGTATTTTAATTTCATGGCTACAGTCACCATCTGCAGAGATCTTGGATCCCAGAAGAATAAAATGTGTTAACGTTTAATATATTTCTTCCAGCAATATTGTTTCCGGCTTTGGACTCATCCAGTCCGGCCTTACGCATTATGTACTCTGCGTATTAGTTGAATAAAAAAGATGACTATATACTGTACAACCTTGCTGCACACCTTTCACGGTCTGTTGTTCCATGTTTAGTTCTGGCCGTGGCTCCTTGGTCCACATAATTGACACATTGTGTTGTGATCCACATAGTCAAAGACTTTAGAATAGTCTATGAAGCAGAAGTAAATGTTTTTCTTAAACTCTCTATTATCCAGAGGACATTTGCAATTTAATCTCTTGCGCATACTCCTCTGCGTAATGCTGCTTGCAAAATCTGGTAGTTCTAGGTCCATATATTGTTGGAGTCGAGCTTATGTAGTGTGTCTGTATACTACTTACATATTAAATAAATTGTATATACTAGCTGGGTATATGTCAGAATTAGGTATTGACTAATGTGTCGATGTGTCTCCAACGCCTGTAGCTGTGATTTTTAGATTGCAAATTAATGGAGATCTTCAAAAGTAACAAACCACATCTCCGGTCGCAAGGTGTGATGCAAACAATCTTGATAAATATTGCACAAATTATATATCTCATAGTGCATTAATATATTGCATTATTATACTGTTTTTGTTTTACTTTGGTTTTACTAGACGGCACAAGTTGATTTATTTTAAGTAACTCACTTAAAGCTAAACAAAGGGCAAATTCTTTAGAGAGTGAAAAGATTTGAGTTAAAAGTCTGTATTAATGTTAATTTGAACACATAATTTGGAATCAATATGAAAATAGTCCCAACTGTAATTCACAAGTTTCAGAACTACGCAACTCTTTTCTGTGGCTTGGAGACTCTTTTGTATAGCACACACCTTCATTCTCTATTATTATTACATTTTACCCCAATAAGCAGTTACATTTTGGAAGCTATAAATTGCCTCGATAGTTGGAATTACACCATTGTATATGTGTTTGAGCAACATGAGTAAAAAAATGTTTTTTTATATACATTGCCTATTATTAACCCATTCATTATAATCATATGTTTAAAATGGTGTATTCAGTTTCTCCGTGCAGATTTGAGATTTATTCAAATGATTGCAGCCATTCACCTGAATACCAATTAAGTTTGTAATTTTACCTATTGATTATTTTATTCTTGCATGTATCATCAGCAGAGGAAGCATTAGCATAAAACTGATTTGTGAATCAGAGAAATTAAATAATACAATTAGTAGAATATTCTATTGAGTTTTGTGCAAAACAAAACAAAATGCAATGCAAAAAGTACTAAATTCTGCAAAGGATGTATGACAAATATGTTTTTCATTTACCTGTATTTTCTATGCAAATTTACTTTTGTGATAAATTTATAAATAACAGGTAAAAGCAGGTTAAAAATGTTAGTTTTTAAATGATACATTAACTTGTAAAATGTCACTTCTGGTATAATTGTATTTTTTTTTTTTTATGTTTTGTTTTGCTTTCCTCTAAATAACATTTTACTGCAGCTATTTAGCAAACAAAAAATAAAAAATAAATTTATTATGAGATTTTTTTTTAAATGTGTTTTTGAAACTTAAATTACTAAAAATACAACCTGTAATAAGGATACCTTCCTCAGAATATTTATACATAGTGTGAAAATAGCTTTGATGGAGGAGAATCTTGAAGTGAAGCGCTGTAGTGTTGTGGGTTGCAATGACAGTTGAAAAGTAAATATTAGCTATCGGCATGAGAGAAAGTGCTGTTTTGGCTCATGAGAATGGGAGCAGAACATTATCCTAATCTTATGAAAACCTAATACTTCTTCTCCACTGCTGTATGCTTGAGTGATAGTGAAGAAAATCATGCATTAAAACCATTCCCTATTTAGTCCTTTTCACAGAGTCACTTAATAACTGCCATCTTGCCTAGATCCTGAGGCACACCTCTTTCCAGGGAATCCCTAACACCAATCCACAGAAACCTGCAGAGAAGAGGACCTAACCTGTGGGATCCAATTATTGGTCAGTCTAGCTGGTCCCTCCTCTTGATAAAAGTGGTGGCAGTGGCAGGGTTGGTACTATCTAGGGGAAAAGCCAACCAACAGGGACTAAAGAAGACCAAACACATGGCCCTGTATGATGAGATTAGCATGACCTAACTAAGAGAGCTGCAGGGAGATGACTGTGCCAGTGCCCCAGACCCAGAATGCCATTATGGCAGAGTTGCATCGCCTAGATGAGGAGCACAGGGTCACCAAATGTTCCTCTGAGGTCCCCAGGGAAGAACCTGACTATGAGGCTTCCCTATCCCATTGTAAGGACTTAGAGTTGGCGTGCAGGCACCACCACTGGATTGCCCTACTGGAAGAAGGGCTGTCTCTGGATCACAAAATGGAAGTGATGAAAACGTCAGCACTGGAGTTCCGCCCTGCAGAATCTTTCAGAGATTTAATGATGTTGTGGTGGGGGGGAGCATTGACAGCTTTCTGATGCTGCAAAGGGTCAAACCCGAGGACTGGCTCTGACTCAGACTGAGCTTGCTTAGTGGGTGAGCCATCACAGCCTATCTGGCAATTCCCCTCCATCAAGAAGCGCACTACCTTGAAGTTCAGTAGAGGGAGACCCAGGGAGAAGTGAGAGTGCCTCCCCTGTACCATGGTCTACAACCAGCTAGATCAGTGCTCTTCAGCCTGGACCACAACTTTGACCAGTCCCTCTCCAGTTACCCACAGGGAACTACCAATGGTTACCATGTCCAGCCTATTAAGATGGACTGACACTGATTCACCTGGCCTGGTGAACCCCTGCACTGAAGAAGCGAGTGGATATTGTGGTAGCTGGGCGCCACATTTAGATGTCTCTAGTTTCTTTCCTGGAGGCTGTGACTCCATTACAGCAACAACGGTGGCTGTTGCCATGGTTGTCATTTTTACCTCAATTTACTGAAATTTTGACAGATCAGTGAACCCAATTCATGGCTGAGCTGACCAACAGTTGTAGCAGAAGTGTAGAGTGACCCAGCTGAGGTAAACACCCCATTATACTCAGAACAGTGGCTTATATGAGAGGTTCAATGGTACCCTGAAATGTATGATTAGAACCTTTGTGGACTATGAGAATTATTGGGAAATGTTGCTTCCTTACTTCACTTTCTCTACAGAGAGGTCCCTCTAGAGCCCACAGAGTTCTTCCCCTTTGAATTTTTGTATGGGTGGCGAGTGAGGGGTGCATTGGCCTGTTACAGGATTTTTGCAAGGGGAGGAACTCAGAGATAGGCTGGAGACACTGACTTAGCTAGCCAAGGAGCCTCTGCTTGCAGCCCAAGACAAGCAGAAGTTCTTGTATGACCAGAAAGCCAGGGCTAGGGAATGCCAGGTAGACCAGCAGGTATAAAGGTTGTTACCCATTCCCCAGAACTAGCTCTAGTTGATTGGGGAGGGCCAACATACAGAGATGGAATGGCCAAGTACTGGTCATATGCTTTGCAGTAGGGGAATATTCTGAAGATGGGGTACTACCAGACATGCTTGGCCCTGCTGATCCCTCCCCTGTTTCCCTTTTCCCAACCGACTTGTCACCTATCCAGCAGCAGTTGCTTTAGGGGGTGTTGTGTCATCACCTACTATATAAGATGGACGTACTGGTCCACAAGGTCCTTACCTCTGGCACTTCCCACTGAAGCAGCTCTCTTATAGTGTTCCTGAGACTTGCAAGTGGAATATAAAAAGGAAACTGAAAGAGATATTAGAGCCAAGGGTCATCCAGCCATCCTATAGTCCTTTGACAACCCCTGTTGTGTTTGCTCCTATGGTCCCCTACTTACCCTATGCCTAGAGTTGATGAATTGCTAGAAAGACTAGGATGGACAACCTTCCTGACCATTCTGGACTTATCTAAGTGCTAATGGCAGATCTAGCTTGTTGAAACTAGTAGAGAGAAGTCAAATTCACCACACCATTTTCGATGAAGGATGCCCCTTCTATATTCCTTCCACGTTTATGGGTCCCAGGAGTTCACATATGCATAGCTGGAGGACATTGCCATATTCAACCGTACTTGGCAGGAACAGGTGCCCTACCTAACCATGGTCCTGGGTCAGATGGAGCAAGCAGGGTTGACTATTCACCCTGATAAATGCCAGTTTGCTAGGGGAAGGTGCAGAACCTAGGGCACAAAGTAGGGAGTTAGAGGGTCCGGTCAGAGCCGGTCAAGGTAGCTTTGCTAAAATAGTGCAGTACGCTGGCAAAACCACTGATGGACCTCCCCAAAAATAAGATGCAGCGGCTGGTACAGTAGATACCGAATGTGAGAAAGCATTCCACGATCAGTAGGCTGCTATAATATGCACCCTGTCCTAGTTGCCCCAAATAACTATTACCCTTTTTTGGTCCAGACGGATAACGCCACCTATGTCATCGAGACAGATGGATGCCCAGGGTGAGGAACACCCCATTGCATACCTGTACAACAATCTATTCAGCTATTGAGAAGCAATGCCTGGCAGTCATCTGAGAAACTGAAGAAACTTAAAACCCTACCCTTTTGGGTAAGAGTTCGGGGTTGTCACAGACCACAATCCATTGTGCTGGTTCAATAGGGTGGCTGGGGATAATGGTCACCTTTTGAGACAGACCCCAGCAATGCTGTCTCATAACTTTACTATCAGATGTAGACAACGTAGAGCTCATCAGGAAGCTTATGGTCTCTCCAGGCAATTGTATAAAGAAAATTTGCTACATTTGTGTGTTTAAATGTTTTTGCTTTTTTAAACATTATTCAATCATATTCAAATTTTATAAATATTACATAAATTCATTTGAAAGAAAGTTCAAAGGGAGACATTTAATACTGAAACCAGTCAATCCTAGATTGGTTAAATCGTCTCGCAGGTTACTTGGGCCACGGTAGTGTCTCAAAGGGCTTACTTACAAATCGTAGCCCTAATTAAGCAAATAAAAAAGCCATCCTGTACTTTTATTAAAAGTGAAAGTGATGTTTGGTCTTAGAATTAGTAGCTCAACATCCCCCTACTCTCAAATCTGCAAATATAAAAATGTTTGAATTCATGTTTGGTTTTCGTGTGCTATCCATCATGTAAGTCCCACGGGCTTGGAGGTCATTCACCCTCCAAACCTGTATGGCCTTGAATAACAAGCTACGGGCTTGGAGGACATTCAAGCCTGTTGGACTTTGGACAGAAAATAAACCTGAAATGAAAGATTTGATTTTGGCAATGTGTAAGCTTGAGAATGTTTTGCTATTAATCCTCATGTCCCCCATTGTGTTCCTCATCATTTACAGTGCTTTACAGTGCTGTCTTGAATTTATATTTACACTTTTCCGAGTTTGCAGCCTTGAAACACGAGGTACGGTCTTGCAGCAAATGCTTACGGACGATTGCATGGTTTGCGATCAGCTATAGAGTGACCTCCTTGTGGTGCCGTACGTGTGAATACCAACGTAGATGTAGGGCTGTGAGGGGCCGTAGCCCCATTGCAAGTAATTGCAGAGTTGCAGCCATTTTCTGGCTCCAATTAGAATGAGGCCCTAGGTAAGAGATAGTTTACGCTTTTATTTCCTTCAAATTAAATCTCCCAATTGAAAACTAGTAATGTCTCTGTGTTTTTGTTTTCAATGGAAAAAAGTAAATTAAAAGTATTGTTTAATCAATTCTGCTAACATCCCCCACCCCTCATTTTCTTTCAATAACCACCCATTTATTCTTTTTGGAACCCATTAAGCAATAAAAACAAATTCTGGAAAAGTATGTATTTAGTGAATAATTATATTATCAGCAGAATAAAAACTACAGCATCGCCAAACTGTCCCATTAAGATATACTCTGTCTCCTTGGCAGTATGATGAACTTTCATCAGCTTCAGGCTTGAGGTTCTTGTATACTTCTGAACCCAGCTGGCATTCTAAATAGTTCAACATGGCACCAGATCAGCTGTGTCTCAACAGAGTGTATAGACATACATAGCATATTCCTCCCAGTGCTGTAAAATAACAAATAAATTTGACTTATGCAGGACGTTTATTTAGCATAAATAAAAATTGCATAGAATAAAAAAAACCTATGTGTTTCATATAAACATAGCTTATATACTATTCACCTTTCCATAAGGCATATTATTATTATACACATGATTCTTATTAAAGGGTCATTTACCTCACTTTAAGTGCTCTTCATGGTGTGAAAGAACACAAGATTATATGTTAAAATTACCTTTTTTTTTTTTAAATACATTAATAACAGGTACAAATGTCTATGTCCCACGCATGCTGTGGGGAAACCAGTGATTTTAGCAGCTTTTTCCTGGAATCAGTTTACACTGCACTAACCAGTTAACCTATAGCTGACCTGTTTAAGTGAGTGGAGCATTCCATGCCTGCATAGATAGATTTGTTATGGGTTAATTTTTTGTTGTTGTTTTATTTCTAACAGACAGTACGGGAGCTCATGAGTTTCCCTGCATTGTTCAAATTCCAGAGAAGCAAGAAAGCAGAAACCTGAATTTTCTGCGATAAGAAATTACAAACTGGAAATGTAAGCAGTCTACCACTGAATCAGCTGCAATAATGCAAAATAAAAATCACACATGGAAACACAGATTTTATTTGGTTTCTCAGTGAAAAATGCATGTATTTAAAAAATTCAAAATGTATTTCAACATGCTTTTAGGAGATTTTTACTTTGGTGTGGTCCAAACTGTGGTGAATTAAGTGGCCTTTTAATGTAGTGTAACGTGTAGAAATTATGAACTATTTTCTAGGTAATCATAGAACGTAGTTAATGTGACATTTATATTTCAACCTGATCATACTTTTCTTGAAAAAGTGTCTTTTGTTGCTTAGAGAGTAATAGTTATTGCTTTCTAACACTTTTTCAAAATATTTGCATGATTTGTTTCATATAATATTGTATAGGATATGTTTTTACTTAGGCAATAGCATATATCTAACTGTATCAAGAAAAAGTTAGGAATGGTGTTCATGAGATGCAAATACAGAAGCAAGTCCTTGTCATATTATGGTATGGAAATATAATGAGCTGGGCATCAACTCAGCCCTACAGTGTCTGGATAAGTGAATCTCAGAGCTCTGCTTTTGTAGCTGATTAGATATAGTCTGTGAGTCTGTGATATTCATTTCCAGATACACGCTCAAAATAAATCCTCAAAACACTCTCTCTGACAGATAATTGACTTAACTATCCAAACACATAACAACGATAGCTAAAACCAATGAGTACATTCAGGTTTGTTGCTCCTGTGAATTTTATTATCATTATGTAAATCACACAATTTGATGTATAAGTCTAGTACTAACGTTTTTGTTCGAAAATACAAAGTCCAGATTGAATCCCACAGATGAAATACAAATCCATTTTTATTTGGTAGCGTTCAGTTGCTCAGTCTTACTGAAATGAGATTATCAAAGCTGGCTAATTGGCACAGATGGTTGCCAGGGCTGATATTCTATTGTACACATTAATATGCGCTTCACTAACCTACATTGTCTCTGTGAATTCACAATTTATTGTTGTCATTGATTTGAGCCACAGTTAGTTAGTCTATTTAGCAACCGATATGTCACTCTTTCTTGTGGGAACATAACGCTTCTCAAAAGTCATTAGAAAATGTACTTTGTTGTTTACATGCTTATATGCTACAGTATTTCTGACTGTTTATGTCTCTCAAATAAGTGTAAAAAGGGTGTCATATGTAACAGACTAAAAATAAATACATTCAAAGCCTGTAGAATATTATGCCATATTTATTTATCTTTTATTTCTAATTTTCATTGTTTTAATGTTTGTTTGTTTCTTATTTAATTCTATTTTAATTCTTATTTCATAGAATTTTAAGTTGATTTCTGTGTGTTATTAAGTTTACTAAAGGATACCAGTGACTGGGATGCCCTATCTACTGCATCCTGCCCTCTCTTTCATTCCTCACATACAATCCATCACAAAATCTTGTTATTTTCATTTTAAAAAAATCATCAAAATATGTCACGTTCCCACACAAGACACAACCAAAATAGTAATTCACTCTTTTTTTAAATCATATCTCCCCTCAACTACTGCAACTCTCTCCTTGCTGACCTACACATCACTCCATAATGAACACCTCCACTAGACTCATCTACCATACTCAACGCTCAGTGCCTACAGCATCTCTCTATCAGTCTCTCCACTGATTTTCCATAGCCTTTTGAATACAATTTAGAACTGCAACCTTCTTGTATAAAGCCCTAAACAATAATGCACCCTCTTATATGTTGTCACATAACAAATAAAGGATAATAATAATAATTATGCACCACAATGAGCTGAGATCCAGTATTTCAATTCATCCTGTAATTTAGTAAACTCGGTTTCCAAGTAACATCACAGCACATCACAAGCCATCACAATCCGGGCCTGTTATGGGAGGACTTATAAAACACTAGCCAGGATGTAGATCCTGAATTTAAAATTGCAATCTGCTCGCCCTGTGAAGTGATATAACCCAAAATATAAATTAAATTAAATTAAGCATTCAAGACTTGTTTTAGTTATGCTTTGGGACAGTATAGACCATCCCATGGATTTAGGAACTGGGAGGATGGCGGGGAACAAATCCCCCCCCCCCCCCGGATATTTATTTGTTTGTATGTATGTATAAATAAGCATTTTACGGCCTGTGTATACAATTAGCTGTTGCAGGTCCAATTTTTTGTAAACATTTAGATATATTTAGTTGTCTCTAACTCACAACTACAGTCTCACAGTCTCCACATGCAAACCATGCACTCGTAAGTAGGATTTCAGGGGGCATGATCATATGATCTGACAATATCTATATTTACATCTTAGACAGAGCCAATAGTAAATGAGACCATCATAATGACATCAGTAAAACATTGCGCTTATACTACAATTATTTAGTGTCAAGTAGTACAATTTGTGATTGGACTCGTAATCCCGAAATTTAGAAATCAATAAAAATCATTAAACCAACTGTTCCAGTCCATGTGGGTTGCCCCGATATTTCTTAACCCCTTGATTCCTGTAATCGATATAACACAGAAATAAAAAAATATTTTTTTATTGCAGATTTGTGAGCTTGAGATTGTTGTGCAATTAATTCTAATTCCTTTCATTGCTTTTCCAGGCCCTCATTCAATTGCTATTTTGGCCAATTGAATAGGGGTCTAAATAAGCACATAACATATTTTTTTAAAGAAGTTTTTAGTTAGTAAATATCTATCCAAAAGCAAGATTTTCACTAACTAAAAACTTCTTTTAAAAGAATATGCTATGTGCTTATTTAGAGCCCTATTCAATTGGTCAAATTGCAATTGAATGAGGCCCCCAGTATTTTACAGTACAGTAGTGTGTGTTTATTTGTTGCTGCAGTTATACGAACAGGTGTTTAACCCACTTGTGAGTCCGATATAGTACTTGTATAATTTTTTTATACATTTGCCATTTACTTATTAGAAGGCACTTGTGGGCTACATGAACGTTTGTAATGAAAAATGTTTTTGCGTTTTTAGTACTGATAACATTTACGGGCTTGAAAAATCAATGGAGGAGATAGGACAGAGTTATGTTTTTGAAGCACGCAGTGCCTGTAACTCGCAATTGGAATTTGAGTTGCTAAATGTGGCCAGTTGAATATCCGTTACATTTACGGGCTACATTATGGGTTAAGGTCATTGTGATTTGGGCATTTGAATAGGGCACTATGTAGATGTAGAAATGTTTTTTAATCGTACTGATGTGATCTAGCCTATTTTGTATACTGTGGAAATTATTTTTCTTTTTTTCTGACGGTTTCTTGTTAGTCTCTTTATTTAAAAGTATATTTTACCATATATAAATATGTAAGAAAATCTTTATTTATATACCCTGTGCAATGTGTGAATGCAAAAATAGGCAAATATCGTCAACATTTTTTAATTCCTCGAGATATAATTGGTATTGTTATAACTGGTGCCTGTCCTAGTCAACTCAGCAAGGTTATGATTGTTTGTTATGGCTTTCTTTATATTAACATACACATTAATATTTATAAATATTTGATGCCATGTTAATTTTTCATATACGTTACTTTCTGTACTATTGCTCTGCCCTTTTAGAGGGCATTTGCAGTCTGTTTCCAAATAAACTGAATAGATGCAGATTTCATCTTAGAACTTGCTTATACCCACAATGCATCATTTTGAGAATAAAAAATGGTTCATACGTAAATTACCAAAACTATGCATATTTTCCATTAGCAGTTTAAATAAAACATAAAGAAAAGGTCATACCAGACTATTTACTATATATTAAAAGTTAGATTTGCTCGTAATGTGGAAAAGCAATAGTGTGATATAATTTGCTTTTGGAAAACCAAATAAACAAAAGCTATTTTATGTAAATGTAAAAGTGTTAACATTACTTATTCTAGCAGATTTTTTTCTAGTTTAGAAATTAGAATCTATATCTAAGAGCAACACTGTACATAACAGCTTCATAATCCTCTATAAATTACACACAATCAATTAAAGTATTAGGACATTGAAGTCACATTAATTCAGTTTATTATCATTAATTATAGTTAAATGGCATCACATCTGACAGACAGAGGGAACATGTTTTTATTATTAACAGCAATGTTTTTCTTCATTAAAAATAAATGTAAAAACCAATAGGCTTTATAAATATATGAATAATAATAACTAGTAATTTTATTGTGTGAAATGTTCTGCACAAATATGCCATATATTCTACAGCTGTAAATTATTAGTATAAATATTTATCTGACTTTAAAAAAAAAAAATCTTCCTTTTTTTTTCTTAGAAACTATCATTCATGTTACATTTGCATGCAAATCTCCAGCTCTAAAAGGCACTTGAAAATGTGTGTTATAAATTGAGCATTCTAAGAAGCTCACACTATCATATTTTGGGTAAACACTATAAGCCTTATTAAATTGCAATTCGGCCAATTGAATAGGGCTCCATATAAGCACAGAGCATATTTATTTTACAGAGGTTTTTAGTTAAACTTTTGTAAAAAAAAATACTCTGTGCTTACATAGAGCCCTATTCAATTGGCCGAATTGCAATTTAATAAGACAGTACATACCGTATTGGTCCGAATATAAGCCGCATCCGCATATAAGCCGCACCCATAAAGTTCAAGGGGAAAAAATAGAAAAAAGATAGTACTCAAATATAAGCTGCACCCGTCAAATTGGAGAGAAAAAGACTCTCAAAGTGATCAGCCATTGCAAGAAACAGGCTTTCTGATTAGCACTGTAGCTTTTTTTGCAGGTTTCAGGCTTTACAGGATGTTAGAATCACTAAAACCGTAATTCGCTATTCAATACCGCAGTCTAAAGCACGAAAATTGGCACCCTTAACTCGCAATCGAGCAAATCGGCAGTAATTTTACATTCGCGAATATAAGCCGCACCCGTAACTCGCAAGCTCAAAAATCGGAAAAAAGGTGCGGCTTATATTCGGACCAATACGCTATGGGCCTCATACTCTTATCGGCCGTAAACCGGCCGGAAGGCTGCGATTCCTTGCGGGGGTTCTGTTACCTCGCAATTCAATTAAACGGCCCCGCAAGGATCTCCTCTTACGGCCGGCCGTAAATCTTGCCACCGGCCGTAAGCTCTGAAATCTTATAAGTCAAAAATAAATTCTAGACAGCTCTGTACAGCTCTGTAAATGCTAGGGATCATATTGGGGGACATGAGGATTAATAGTAACCCACTCTCAAGCTTGCACATCAGCCCAAATCCGAGTTTACATTAACTGTTTATTTTCCGGCTGCGGCGTGGGCGGGTCTGAGGTGCTCCAAGCACTCTGGACTTTTTACATGGATATTTGACATATATTAAAATAAATATTTTACGGATTTGAGTATAGGGGAATTTTGTGCTATTTTTGCTAACACCGAATATCACTTTATAGTCTTCTCAAAGTGCAGGATGGCTTTATTTGGGCTATATTTCGTGCTTAATTGGTGCTAGCGGGACCTCTTTCCTGCAAGTAAGCTGCGGCTCGCTTTTAGCCTTGCAGAGAGGGTTCCCGGAGCAATTGAATTGCAAATAGGATTTTCTTACGGCCGATTTCCTTGCGGCCGTTTTAGATCAAAGGATTTCCTCCGGCGCGAGCGGCCGCAAGAGATAGCAAGGCACCGGCCGCAAGCCTGCCGGAATCCCCGGGGAATAGAATAGCAGAATAGCTTGCGGCCGGTCCTTGCGGCCCCGCAACGGCTGCGGCCGATAATAGAATGAGGCCCTATATGTTTAAATCTCCAATGCATTTCAGTTAATCAGCTGTTGACATATGTGGGGGTGATATGTGTATAAAAGAGAATAAATCATATTTCCAACAAGTAACGTCAATTTACCATTTTCAATCATAACTCATTCATATTTATATTCCATATGTATAGCAGTGCAAAATAGTAAAAACAAAGATTGATGATCAACATATGAGATTAGCCTTTAAGAGATATCTAAGGCATTTAATACTAAAAAGAAACCTTTAAGAGATACTAAAATTATATATTTTCTGTAGGCTCTTTCAAAGAGCTAGATTGATGATGGACAAAAATGTTTTTAGACAGATAGAAAATGAATGTTTGTTAAATAAATGTCCAAAGTTGACATATGACAGGAGCTGGGATTTTTAGTTTTTGATACCAAACTACTATATTTTATCTCACGATTACTGTAGGATTTCTGTCTTACTGTACAATTTAATTTGTAAAATGTATTTGAAGAATGGCTTCTTATCATTGTTGGGGTTTATTAAGCTTGTTTTCTCCCACCTTTGTATGTCATGCTATTTTCTCAAGTACTTAAATGGTCACTGATCTACCAAACAATATGTTGCACATTTATAGTAAGGTGTCATCCTTGTTTTTGGGAGACATTGCTCAGACTTGGAGCTTTGTCCCATGGTAATATTTGCCCTACATAATCTCCACAATAGAATAGGCATGCAGGATCTTTGTTACAGAGAGATTGATGGGGCAAAGGGTCACTGTGTATTTGTAAGATGTAACTGCAAATATTTAGTCATGTTATGAGCTGTCCATCTCTCCTGGCCCTGGCCATAGAGAGGCAGTCCCCTCTACACCTTGAACATTATAATATAGCACCCACTTAACTCATAGTGTGACAACATCAGGGAGAAGCCTGTGATAAAATACTGTGGTACCTGGTTCTCTTTCCTCCCTAAAGAAGCTTAGTCCAGTCATTCCCCGGCAAGTACAAGATGGACATGACACCTCTGGGCTTTGTTGTTTCCAGCCAGAGCTACCGCTGTGATAACCATGGTGTCCTCTGTGAACTGTCTAGGGTCTGGAGACCCCCATCCTTAATCAATACCTTTTGTGTATGTGTATTTTGGAGATTGTGGCTAACCACTGATTATGTCCATGTCAAACAGGCCTGATGTTGTTATTTGAGCCATATATGATTTTTGCAGGTATGATTTGGGAGAGGACTAGTTGTGGGTCTGAATGTACGCAAGGTTTGTAGTTGTTGGTTGTGCTGGCATTTTTGTTTTGCACACTTTTTTGGGGATGACATTCATTGAAAAGTCTGACATAGTGATTCATCGCAAAATGCATTGCTTGACAAGTGGATTTCTATGTTATCTCTTGCCAGGGATATTGTAAAGCTTTTTTTTTTTTATATCTTACATGTGTCATCACCTATATTAGGGGTCTGGTTTCGGAATTACATTTCTTTTGTGATATTATATTATTGTATGATTATATGTGATTTGCTTTTTGTTATTATTACATCTCCCTTTATCCAAGTTTTCATTATTCTTAACTACTAACAAAATATATTTCATTTTTTTATATTTGTATTCCACTTGTTTTTTGTTTTTTTGAGACATTAATGGTTTATCAGTTAATTGCATGTATTTTTCTCTAGTGATTAGAGAACGGGTGGCGGTTGTCTCTGCAAAGAACCTAACATCTGATAAAAGAAAAATGTTTTGAGGGTCCTCAGACTGGCAATAGCATGGACTAGCTTTTCCAAAAAACAACATCTTACTTTGTTGCACAAAGAGAATAAATGTGGGAAATCATCTGGTGCATTTGGGATGGTGGAGTAATGAGGTAAAAAATGCAGTGAGAGAAGAGATAACTTTACCTTTTTATCTATATATACCATAAACAAACAGTTTTCAGTTGATGTCTAAATCACCAACACCTTTTTAATAGAAAATATATGTTCCCTCACTAAAAACCCTAAAATTACATTAGATATTCTTTATTTTCTGGTTTAAATAATTAATTCTATGCAATTTTTTTGTTCTATAATTTTAGTAAAGAGTAAAATGTCTATCTATCTGACTATCTATCATCTGCATCTGAATTCTGTATTGGCACTTCTGTATACAGTAAAAAACCTCGTTATCCGGCACCCACAGGGACTCCCTATTGCCAGATAACTGTAGTTGCTGGTTAATCGGTAGTCCCCGAATTTAAGGGTCTAAACCCCCCAAAACCCTTCAAAATGCATTTAAAAAGACATAAGCACCTAAACTGGGCCATTTAGGCCCAGAAAAAATAATTAGTTAAAAAGTGAGCTTTTTTTTTTTTTTGCAATCTCAAACTTCGGGATAGTGCCAGTTAGTGCTGGTTATGCAGGAGATTTTTGAAAATAGGGAATTGATGCCGGTGCCGGTTGCTTGAGAGTCCCGGTTAGTTGGGTAAAGGATAACCGTGATTCTACTGTATATAAAACTGCTAAAGTATTTGTATTCATACAGTTTAACAGATTGTGTGAATTAATCTTTACATGTATTTGCATGTAGTGGGAGTATTTTAGTTTTTCATTAAAATAAACATTCTGAAGAAGCCCACAGCCCATTCCACTACGTCAAGATTGTGCTTATTTAGTCCACTATAACTGTTCGGTTTAAATACTGAGTCCAGTCCATTTTGTATATGTCCAGTGTATGCATTCAGTCCAGTGTCGTCCTAGATCCGTGTTCTCTTTGTCTAATCAGAACAGTCTCCTTTCTATGTGCTTAGTGTGCATCTCAAATACTTGCACTCTCTCCAGTCCACTGTATATGTTTCCACTGTGTGTGTTCAGTTCTGTGCACTGTATTTGAGTTAATGTTGTTGTCAACATAGGGTTATATGATTTAGCAAACTAAATCTTCTGAAGGAAATATTTTATACAAGTGCTGTGCGTCCTTCTCTGTCCAATCCAGCTCCAGGGTCAGCCATGCTGTTGTACCCCCCTGTCCTGATATTATTCACAACTCCCTGCTTTATTAGTGATGTTTATTTGTGGAAATAGTGCCAGGAACAAATATTTGACAATCATAGTAAGCAGTTCTTACTCTTTTCAGTCCCAATGGCTTTCTGACTGAAAGATATTGTATAATAATGCATATTTAAGTATATGTATATCTCGCGGTAATAATTGTCTCCAGATTGCATTCCAAAAATTCTTGACAGCTTAATGTATATCCCCTTTACCTACAATAAGAAAAGCTGCTAATTCCAGCCTCCTACATAGCGTATTCTTGCTGTATGTTTCATGAGTGTGGAGATGCTATATACCCAGTTGTCTGACTAATATAAATTGATGCTGATGAAAGCTTGACCTTTTGGAAAATGAATCTAGTCACCCTGGTGTAGGACAATGATGATACAATAGGGATTATTTATCAAAGATTCCCAGATGCAAAACTGCTTGAAAATAACAGCACCAGTTTATTAAAGAAAAAAAAATCACTAAGCTATGGAGAATGATATGTTTCTGAATGATAAATCTGTTGCAGTGTAGACACAAACTTTGTAGAGCTTTGATAAATTGTATTTGATACATTTTCCTCTCCCTCAAGCTGTCTTTTGTAAGCCACACAAACAATATCTGCAAAAAGGATACAAAACACTTGTTTTGAAAATGAAAAATGCAGAGTATTTAGGACCTCCACTCTCCTGGGGAGCTCTATTTCAGAAACCAGACCCTGGCATGCAGCCGTCTTGTAAGGAAACTTGGAGAGACTCATTCAGTCATGCCACAATAACAGTAATGCTAGAGACAGACATACATTGCATCACAATTACATACAATCTGCAGAGGATGTTTTAATAAGCATATCTAGTCAGTCTGTAAATGGCCTATTTTTGTGTTATCAATGCTGGCTGAATTATCAGGAACCAGACAAAATAGGACTATGACTCAATTTGAAAAAAAAGTTATTTCTGAGCAAAGTAGCAATTACATATTTACTTCTTAAGTGTTATATTCAGATTGTAAAACTGTTTAAATAAGTGAGGCAGTTATGAAAATGTTCCACCACCCCCTATGAATAAGAGTTTGGATTTGGGGTCTGTACTATTTTGGTTCAGCAATTACCGTAATTCTGATCAGCATCAAAATACGCAGATTAAAGTCCTTGACAAAGTAGAACAAGTCTTGTCTGTGCTACCCAGTTAGTATTGATAAGAATATCTGTAAAATGGTGCACTCTTGGGACAATTAAGAGCTTTATTAAAACGTAAAATCATATACAGTGCCTTGCAAAAGTATTCACCCCCTTCGCATTTTTCATGTTTTGTTGCCTCACAACCTGGAATTAACATGGATTGTTTGAGGATTTTATGGGATAACTGAAACCCCTGATGAAAAATTTAGAAACGTGCGTCGGGTTGCACGTGTTACGACGCGACGTTGCGCTATGACGTCATACGTAGACGCATAGACCGCGCGTAGCAAACTTAGGAGCGTAGGAGTAGAGACACCAAACAAACGGACATCTACCTGCATTATTATCCCTACTCTCACTATTATTTATGAATACTTATTCTTATAATTTACCACGAAGTAGAGAGGGATTCCTCCCAGCTCCTTAGTCAATGTAGTACAACTGTATTAATTAACAATAATAGGATCTTCCTCTATAAGTTTTACTATTTATTAGTATATCCTCTTTAAGCACTAGCACTTTAAATTAATTAATTTAGCTATTGATTATTTATTCCACAATATAGGCACAAGACACTCTAATATAATTATAATCCTATGTACTATACCTAGGTGTTACACCTCAAGTGCAATCACTTTTTATAATAGCACAGTCACTTTATTTTTTGTATAAGGTATATATACCTATGCAAATACATAGGTCTATCATCAGGACCTGTGTCTCTGCTTAGTTATTATATCCCCCATTATTTGCCTTTCTGCACTTTACACTTTAATAGATTGTCACAATCATACGCACTAACCTAGGTGCAATATTTTAAGTGCAACTATTTTGTATATATAGCACAGTCACTTTATTGTTGTATGCGACTTATACACTTTTGCTAATACATTGGTCCAATTCCAGGACCTGTGTCCTTGTCAACTGGTCATATTACACCCCTTACCAGTTTCTTGTTCTTGTTGTCATTTATCACTACTGTGTGCAAGGGGATATTATACAGTATAAAACCTTTATAATTCCAATAATCCCCATGAGGAAGTCCTACTCATTATTCAGATTCAGAATTTTACTACTATCAGTATCTCGTCAGTGTATCAGTATTTTAATACTTATTTTATACATTAATAAAAGCTAAGTTTTATTGTTTTCTGCTGCTCTATATTGTTATCAGGGCAGAGGGTGTGCACTTCAGTTTCAAAGGATACTTTATCTTTCCCTTCTTATTACCATTGTTTGAGGATTTGCATAATTTAATTTGCAGAACATGACCACAACTTTGAAGATGTTTTTTTTTATTATTATTGTGAAGCAAACAACAAATAGGACAAAATAACAGAAAAAGTCAATGTGCATAACTATTCACCCCCTAAAGTCAATACTTTGTAGAGCCACCTTTTGCAGCAATCACAGCTCCCAAGTCGCTTTGGATAAGTCTCTATGAGCTTGCCACATCTTACCACTGGGATTTTTGCCCATTCCTCCTTGCAAAACTGCACCAGCTCCTTCAAGTTGGATGGTTTGTGCTTCAGAACAGCAATCTTTAAGTCTGACAACAGATTTTTTTTATTGGATTGAGGTCTGGGATTTGAATAGGTCATGCCAACACAGTTACATGTTTCCCCTTAAACCATTAAAGTGTTGCTTTAGCAGTGTGTTTGGGGTCATTGTTCTGCTGGAAGGTGAACCTCCGTCCTCGCCTCAAATCACCCACAGAGTGGTACAGGTTTTGCTCAAGAATATCCCTGTATTTAGCACCATCCATCTTTCCCTCAGTTTCCCAGTTCCGGCTACTGAAAAACATCCCCACAGCATGGGGATGGTGTTCTTTGGGTTCAAAGCTTTTTCTTTGATGGCCAAAAAGTTCAATTTTAGTCTCATCAGACCAGAGCACCTTCCTCCATATGTCTCCCACATGCCTTTTCGCAAACTCAAAACATGCATTTTGTTTTTTTATCTTTTTTATCTATGGAGCGTACAGCTTATTGTCGTCCTATGTACAGATTCTCCAGTCTCTGCTGTGGAACTCTGCAGCTCCCTCAGGGTTACCTTAGGTCTCTGTGCTGCCTCTCTGATTAATGCCCTCCTTGCCCGGTCCTTGAGTTTTGGTGGGCGGCCGTCTCTTAGCAGGTTTGCTGTTGGGCCATGTTCTTTCCATTTGGTTATGATAGGTTTGATGGTGCTGCTGGGGATCATCAAAGATTTGGATATTTTTTTTATAACCTAACCCTAACTTGTACTTCTCAACAACATTGTCCCTTACTTGTTTGGAGAATTCCTTGGTCTTCATGGCAGTGTTTGGTTAGTGGTGCCTCTTGCTTAGGTGTTGCAGCCTCTGTGGCCTTTCAAAAAAAGGTGTGTATATGACAGATTATGTGACACTTAGATTGCACACAGGTGGACATCATATCACTAATTATGTTACTTCTGAAGGTAATTGGTTGCACCAGATCTTTTTATGGACTTCATAACAAAGGGGATGAATACGTACACACATGCCAATTTTCTGTTATCTATTTCTAAAAAATTGTTTTATGTATGTATTTTTCTCATTTCACTTCACCAACTTAGACAATTGTGTTCTGATCCATGACATAAAATTCAGATTAACAAAACATTGAACATTGAAGTCTGTAATGTAACAAAATTGTTAAAAAGTCAAGGGGGTGAATACTTTTGCAAGGCACTGTATAAAATTGTGGATCTGCAGGGTTGTCCGGAATGCTTACGATGTTGGTCATGCTTTGCAAACCTCGCAAAGTGAGGCGAACCGCCATGCAGGACTTAGGTTGCAATGAGCGGCGAAGGTGCTCGCTGTACTGCGAATCTCACGAAGCGAGGCGAGCAGTTGAAGCACGCAGGACTTTGATAGGGCCTCATCTGCGAGCCTCGCAAAGTGAGGCAAACCGTCACGCGGGACTTAGGCTGCAAAGATCACGGAGCCTTGCAAAGTGAGGTGAGCAGTTGAGGCACTGTACGGATCGCAAAAATCTGACTTTAACGCCCAAACCACGGAAAAGACCGGAAAAACACAACAAATATGCCTCAAATTAACTTACACACTCACACAGGGGGAGAGCCAGGTAGCCTGTGAGTGAAGATAATTTGAGGCATATTTTGCACATATTTTCGACTAAGCGAGAAAAAAAATGTCTGCCAAGAAAACGCAAACACAACGAAAACGAGGCAAAACTAGCCCCAAGGACGTAAAAAGTGCTCAGAGGGCCCATAGCCTCACATTGTGTGGCTAACACAGTTGCCAGGTTTACTATTTTACTGCCTTAATTTTTGACAGGCAATTTTCTAGTTCATTATAATTGTTAAAAATAAAGTTGCCCAACACCCTGTCAAATAACAGATGGTTTTCTAATTTTATTGGCCATTTATTACAACTTTTAATAGTACACAGTTCACAGAATAAATGTACATATGATCACATCACCCCATGATCACTCATTATAGCACAAGAATACGGAACAAAGAATATTAAGCAAGGATACTAGGCACTGCAGTCTTGATAGTAGTGTTCACGAGGTGAAAGAGCTCCTGTCTAATTTTTTCTGTCCAGATCCTCCCTGGGCAGCTCCTACCTTCAAGCCAGAGACCGGATAGGGAGTAGAGAACAACATGCACAGTTATGGATGTAATTGTCATTTTTAATTTTTTTTCACTTTTCTCTTTTTTTCACTTTGACCCCACTTCATAATTTATTTATTTTTGCCTTTCATATCTACTCTTCCTTTTCCACTTTCCTTCTCACCTTGCAATTTCCCTTCCTTGCCATCATTTGCATCTTCCTACCACCTTCACGCTATCTTTTTTATATATTTCTCTTTGTTAAATATAGACAGTGCATTATTCTTTTCTCCCACCATTCTGTCTATCTTCCCTTCTTATTTTGACTCTTTTTTTTTTATTCCCTTTCAATGTCTCTTTACATTCTTTCCTCATTGTTATTTCTTCTTCTGTGTGTGTTTGCATCATTCAGTCGTGTCCAACTCTCCATGACCCCATGGGCAGTAACACACCATGCCGATCCACTTGGTATTCATGGATACTAGAGAAGGTTGTCAGTTCCTTCTCCAGTGGGCTACAGCATATAGCTCCTGTTATTCCTAGATATGTTCCATCCAAGTACTGACCAGTCCCAACCCTGTATGGCTTCAGGGTGGTGTGACCTCTTGGTTCCCTGACTGGAATCAAACCCATATCACAGAGGTGAAAGCACTGAATCCTAACCGCTGGTCCATCAGGGAACTTATGTTATTACTTTCTGTTTTTTTTGTTTTTTTTATCTTATATTTCTCTCTTCTTTCCTTTTTATTTTCTTCTTCATTCAATCCTTTCTTCTTTCCCTCCATTAAGTATACTCAGTGAACGACATAAGAATTACTAAGCAAGCTTTTTTCTTTAACATCAGACAAAAATCTTATTTCTTTTATTTATAATGGATTTTGTAGGCTTTCATTTTAAATATCATTATCCTTTATACCAAAGACCACATACATGATTTAACAAATTAAATATGTCATATGATTATACTTGGCCAGCTTTTATTGACTATAAAACCACAATTGCCTATAAATGACAGTGGTTGATCCTGTAATATGTAATTGAGTATGCTCGTTCCTTTCATGTACACTGTAGTGATGCTGCTTTGTGTGGTTACTTGGGAGATGAATAAAGAGTATAAGGAAATAGCTGTACGATGTATCAGCCGCAGCATTGTCTCTTACATCAGTCTGCATGTGAAGCCTGATATGCCAAACAAGATTTCAATTTGCCTTCAGGATAGCAAAGATGGAGATTTTTTTTTGTGACACTGTTATCAATAAGAAAAACAGCTATACTGTGAATCAAGTGACTGTGTTCAACATCTGTTACTCTCTGTGAAGCTTTCATTTCCACAGGTACAATGTTGGAAGTATTAAGTAGAATGACATACTTTGACATCAGAGGAATAGCATTATGCGGTGTTAAAATACTTAAATCTGCTAATTGTTATGGTAATTCAGGAGCTATATGAGAAGCAAATACTTTCAAGGAAACTCCTGATGATGAGAACGTGTTTTTACATCTTTGCCATGACATGATTTTTGATTTGCAGCAAAGTTAGTGTGTAATGTTACCTACAGAGCTATTTGGTTAATATTATGTCAGATTTATTTGGGTTAATTTATTTCTTGTTGTTGTGTAGTCATTTAGTCATGTCTGACTCTCCGTGATCCTATGGACTGCAGCATGCCAGGCATCTTGTGTCTGGTAGTGCATATCCATAAGGATTTCTTGCCAAATATACTTGACCCATGCATGAACCATTAGGCTTAAATTAGTAAATAACGACCGAGTGGGAGAAAACAACGGGCCACAGCTTTATTTAAATAACCAGTTAACAATACCATAAATACGATATTTATATATACATCAAAACAAGGAGGAGGAGCCCGGCCACGGACAGTGACCTCACCCATTGAGCCCTCCCAAGGCCCCCAATGCTTACACTAAGAACGTCCCGTGAGGTAGGGCCACGCCCCGTCAGGCCAGTGGGCCGGGCAACTCGCCTCCCGCCGACCTTAAATACAAATTGATAAATAGAACAAACCCAATTCTCCAAACCACTTTCTTATAACTTACTATGCTTCTTTTTGTTGTTTTTTTTACAACATGTTCATAAAACGAACAACCAGTCCGGTCCGGAGGAGGACCGCGCCTAAGTGCCATTAGGGTGCGAATACCGGGCAGAAGTCCATCCCCTCGATGTGATGTCATCACGTTGACGCCTGCAGGCTCTGCTGGGTCACGTGACGCTCCTGCTGACCCAGGGAGCCTGCGCAGCCTACTCGTCGGCATGACCCATGCATGATCCCTTATGTTTTAATATAGTAAATAATGGACACAACAACCGAGTGGGAGAAAACAACGGGCCACAGCTTTATTTAAATAACTAGTGAACAATACCATAAATACCGTATTCATATAAAGATCAAAAAAAGGCGGAAGAGCCCGGCCACGGACAGTGATCTCACATCTTGAGCACTGCCCAAGGCCCCCAATGCTTACACTAAGCACACCCTGTAAGGTAGGGCCACGCCCCTTCAGGCCAGTTGGCCGGGCAACACGCCTCCTGCCACAAAGCAAGCGAGGGAACCCTCCAGAGTCTGCGACCCCCCTCTGCTGTCCAGTAGCGCTAAGGCCTGCGCAACGCTCTCCCTGAACTCTAACATGAGCAGCTCTAAGCCGATTTCGGTTAGGTGCACCTTATCTTTCCCGAAGAACTTGTCAGCCCGACCTATTCAAACTCCTTGTAGCAGATGGCGACAAAACATAACTTCCTCACGAATCTTGACAATTGTTAATTGATTTTTTGTCGAGATCTGTCTAGCCCAACGGGATCCCGAGCATTTTTCCAGGAACGCCTCTTAATCATTCGGACCATATGATAAAAACGCTGGAAAACTTCCGCACCCAACTTTCAACGTCGCGTTTCATGAGCCTCAGCATCCTACGCATGGGGACTTCACCGAGACCTTCCCCCCCCCGCAGCGTGTAAGAGTAACAAATAGGTTTGTGCATAATGCTGTGCATACTACTCCAATAGTCCGTCCACTTGAGACCTTCGCAGGCCTCGATTTCCAAACCTTTGCACGTGTAAGTCCGTAACAGGCCGTATGTAGGACCTGAATCGGTTCGAGTCCCATCTACCTATGCGCCTCACTGCGGCATCAGGCAAGCCTAACCTCGACGCTTTGGTAGCCGCGCCAATTCGTAAAGAGTGCGTTCCGAATTCCGATTTTTTTCAAGCCCCTACTGATGAAGTGCACATTTTAACACCTTCTTTAATTGATACCGGGATAAGGCCGTCCCATAAGCATGAATAAGCAGGTTAAGGTACTCTTCAACACACGCATAGTGGCAACACTCTGTGCCCACTCTATGCAGTACCACCTCTCTACCTTTTCCAGCCTGGGCCATCTTGGACCTCTGCAACCAAATCACTACCGTGTAATCCCTCAGACAGGTATCCACTAACTGCAAGCCCCCATAACCGTGTCTGCTATTCGCAACTAACTCCCCTATTCGAAATGCTCCGAAGAACGCTAGGGAAAAAGCCATATGGAAAAGCAGAGATTCAAAAGGAGTCCTGCAAGTTAACCCCAACACCTGCGCCAGTCGCAGTAATAAGGAAAAGGTAATCGGCGGTCTTCCATCCGGCCTGCGATCACCATGAAACATGCCACATACTACCCTGCATATTATGAATTTCTTGGTAAGGTCCCTCTGCACAGCCAACTTGATCATAAATGCCAGAGCCGTGACCTGTCGCCCCACAACGGCTTTTGACTTACCTTCCTCGATACATTGCAAGAAGAACCAAAGTAGAATACCCAGTGTCTTTTCTTCCGACGTAGCCCCCCCCCCCCCCCCCCAGCCACTGTAACCAAATCGTTCCACTTTGACCAGACTCTTCTGTACGCGGTCCAAGTCGCTGGGGCAACAGACTGTCTGACCAGTCCCGTTACCAGACGGCTCCAAGCTCCCAAATCTCCCCGGGGATGATTTCGTCCTGCAAGCTCACCCTCGGGGCAAAGTCCCTGAACTGCCTTTCCTGGAATCGAGAGAGGGTGTCAACAATGCCGTTTTCTAACCCCGGCATGTGCCTGGCCTGAAATCATACATTCAGGCGTAGGCAGCATAGCACCAAATGAGAAGTAGATGCAGTGAAGTTGCTGTGAGGCTATTCACCGCCTGTACCACCAGCATGTTATTTGTGAAGAACAACAAACGACGGTCTCAGAACTCCAAGCCACCATATGTGGACTGCTGCCACTATGGGAAGTAGCTTGTGGAATGCCAGGTTCTTCGTGAGACCCGACGCTACCCATTCCCTGGGCCATGCCGCGGCGCACCACCTGCCCTTAAAATAAGCATCATACCCGATGGATTCGGACGCGTCTGTGTAGACCTCTAACTCAGGGCTAGTTGACCTACCTGTCTGAATAAACGCAGTCCTGTTAAAATCGGCGAGGAAAGACGAAGTGACACTCTGCCTGCCCTTTCCAGGGCACCGAGCTCCGCTTGCATATCCACCACCTTTTCTATTTTAATGGAATCAATCTGAATCCCCAAGAATGTCAACTTTGTCGTGTGCCCCTCGTTTTTTTCATGGGCCAACAGCACTCCAAAGTCCTGACAAAGTCTGGTGAAAACTTCCATAATGAAACGGCATGTATCCTGGCCCGCTGGCCCGACGAACAAAAAATCATCCAAGTAGTGTGTAATGCCCTGGTGACCTGCCACTGAATGCGCTACCCATTGCAGGAACCTGCTAAATGCCTCAAAGTAGGCGCATGATATTGAGCACCCCATGTGCAAGCACAGATCGACAAAATAGCTACCATCCACAAAACAACCCAATAGCCGGTGACTCGAACGGAACGCCGCTTCGATGTCTACTTTTGCCATCAGCGCCCCGGAACCTGCAAAAAGCACCATCTCGCGGCCTGATTATTTGGACTCCCGTCCTTGACCGACTGCCCTCTGGGGTGGGATAGGTGTTGAATCAACCTGAATTCTCCTGCTTCTTTCTTAGGGACGATGCCGAGCGGAGAAACGACCAATCAACGAATGGGGAGGGGGAGCAAATGGACCCGCCAACCTACCCAAGTGAAACTCTCGTTGGACTTTTTCGAATCACATGGAATATGGTACCCCTCCCTGAAACCCATTTCCAAGAGGTGGGACGTGTCTCTGTTACCCGGCGATCTACCGTTGCGTTTTAGCCACGGCAGTATTGCGGGGAGGTGTATAGGAGTCCTGCCCCTTGGCAGTGGGCTCTACCATTCTATTCCCCTCCCTGGGTCTGGTAATACCTATTAAATCCCATTTTTCATTAAATGCATATAATTCCCATTCTCCCATTTTTCCTGGCAAGTTTCTGCCATCAGTAAGCATACACCTTATACCTTATACTCTCTACAATTTCTACCTTATTACTTATATCTAGTCCCTCCCCCCCACCTACTAGTTTAAAAACTCCTCCAGTCTTTCTACCATCCTATCCCCTAGCACAAAAGCTCCCTCATCATTAAGGTGCAATCCATCCCTGCTGTAGAGATTGTACCGAAGTGAGAAGTCAGCCCAGTGCTCTAAAAACCCAAACCCCTCCTTAGTGCACCACATCTTTAGCCACGCATTAACCTCCCTAAGCTCCTTCTGCCTCCCAGGGCTAGCACGTGGCACTGGTAGTATCGCAGAAAATACTACCTTGGAGGTCCTTGCCTTCAGCTTATTACCTAGTTCTCTAAAATCATTCTGTAGGACACTCCATCTTCCAATATGTACCAAGAATGCTGTTTCATTTCCAGCCCCTCCCAATAATTTGTCTACCCGATCCCGATCCACCGAGCACCCAGAAGACAGCAAACTGTTCAATTACTGGGATCTGGGTGACAAATCACTCTGTCTACCTTCCTAATAATAGAGTCCCCTACCACCAAAACCTGTCTGTTGCTCTGCCTATTCTGCCCTCCCACTCCTCCAGTAGAACTGTTCTCCCGGCTGTTAGAGGGAACAGCTGTATCTGGCATTGCCATTCCTGAATGGACATCCCCAACAGTTTCACTCAATCTGGCAAATCTGTTGGTGTTTGCCAACTCAGAACTGGACTGTCTCCTCCTGTTCCCCCTGATTTCCCTTCTAACTGTAACCCAGCTACCTCCCTAAACATCCTCACTAGCCCCAGCTCTACCCTCCATGCTAGGCCCAGCTAAACTGTGCTCGGAGAGCATCAACCCCCTTTCCAGTGGAGCAATATCACTAAGTGCTGCAATTCTCCTCTCCAGATCTCAAATTTGAGCTTCCAGAGAGGCAACATGCTCACACCTCTCACAGAGGTATGGACCCTGGATCATCTGTTCCAGTATTGCATACATATGACAGGATATACACTGAATGAGGTTGCCACTGGACCGACTCATAATTATTATTATTAATGTCTACAAAATTTCAGTGGGAAAAATAAATAATATAAAATAATATATTTGTATAACGTTTTCCTCCTTTGCACTGTAAATCTGCCCTCCCTTTTCTTTGAAGTCCCTCCTTTTATTTAAACTCCTACACTTTTACTAGAATTGCACTTGATACTAGAAATGTTCGCAAGCTCACAAGTTCGCCCCTTCTCCTGTTTATATTAACTTCTGCCTTCTCACCTGGACACAATTAGTGCACTCTGCAATTTATCATCCTTTACTTGCAAAGGAAAATCCACTTGCAAAACGAGTCCCTTCACCATGACAAGGTAACGATCCAGAAGGGAAATTTATTCCTTAGAAACTCTTATTTAGGTGCTCAAACAAATAAACTCCTGACATGGGCACTGTATATTGTAATGGGAGCCAGATCGTTGTAGGCTGCAACTGCTTGTTCATGTCTCAGCTACACACACTATTGGTCTGCATGTGTTTCTTTGTTTGTGTGTTTTTTTAACTTTTAAGTGTTTTCGATTGAGTAATAATTAATTCAGTTCTTACTGTGGGCGTTTATGTAACAATTTAACCAGGTTTCTGAATGATAGAATATATATATATATATATATATATATATATATATATATCAGTTGAGTCCTAGCTTACTTGTAGCAGAAGCTATTTTAAAGTTGTCTGTTCCCCTCTTCATGACCAGCACTGCACATTCTTTATATTAGTTTTATATTGTGATTGATTTGTAAATCATTTATGGCATCTCTTCCAACGGTATGAGATTTTTACATGGCTTTTCTTTTTCTGTTGTGGTGTTCTCAGGCAAAAACTTTCTATGTAAATTTGGTTACATTCAGATGTTTGTTTTAATAATGCAGTATATTATTATTATCTTGTATTTGTATCGCGCCAACATATTCGGTAGCAGTCATTTATTTGCACAGATAATTGTGAGAAGGGTTAAATCTCTTTCTGCTTGTGCTCTCTGCACTGAGCTGTTGCTGTGACTCTGCAATGGGGGGATGTCAGAGTGTCATGTAAACAGAGGTTTCATTTATGATTTTTTTTTCTGTGAAAAAGGCACTTATTTCACAAATTCTAAAAGTTTTTCAACATGTTATTATGATAACTTTACATGTGCTGTGATGTGCTCCAAGTTGTGCTGAATTAACTGTCCCTCTTAAGTTTATTCTTTTTTTTTCTTCAGATCATCACCAAAAGACTAAACTGCAAACATGACAACCAGCACCAGATACATGATTTGAGTGGTAAATTACCACACACAAACAAAGAAATACAGTGCCTTGCAAAAGTATTTACCCCCCTTGGCATTTTTTGTGTTTTGTTGCCTCACAACCTGGAATTAATATGGATTGTTTGAGGATTTCATCATCATTTAATTTACAGAACATGCCCACAACTTTGAAGATGTTTTTTTTAATTTTTTTATTGTGAAGCAAACAACAAATAGGACAAAATAACAGAAAAAATCAATGTGCATAACTATTCACCCCCCTAAAGTCAAGAAATCACTAAGCTATGGAGAATGATATGTTTCTCAATGATAAATCTGTTGCAGTGTAGACACCAACTTTGTAGAGCTTTGATAAATTGTATTTGATAAATTCTCCTCTCCCTCAAGCTGTCTTTGTAAGCCACACAAACAATATCTGCAAAAAGGATACAAAACACTTGTTTTGAAAATGAAAAATGCAGAGTATTTAGGACCTCCACTCTCCTGGGGAGCTCTATTTCAGAAACCAGACCCTGCCATGCAGCCGTCTTGTAAGGAAACTTGGAGAGACTCATTCAGTCATGCCACAATAACAGTAATGCTAGAGACACACATACATTGCATCACAATTACATACAATCTGCAGAGGATGTTTTAATAAGCATATCCAGTCCGTCTGTAAAGGGCCTATTTTTGTGTTATCAATGCTGGCTGAATTATCAGGAACCAGACAAAATAGGACTATGACTCAATTTGAAAAAAAGTTATTTCTGAGCAAAGTAGCAATTACATATTTACTTCTTAAAGTGTTATATTCAGATTGTAAAACTGTTTAAATAAGTGAGGCAGTTATGAAAATGTTCCACCACCCCAAGAAAAATTCCTATGAATAAGAGTTTGTATTTGGGGTCTGTACTATTTTGGTGCAGCAATTACCTAATTCTGATCAGCATCAAAATTACGCAGATTAAAGTCCTTGACGAAGTCTTGTCTGTGCTACCCAGTTAGTATTGATAAGAATATCTGTAAAATGGTGCACTCTTGGGACAATTAAGAGCTTTAATTAAACGTAACATCATATAAAGTACCACTGTTGTTTATCAGTAGTGTCCGACTCTCTGTGCCACTATGAACAGTAGCATGCCAGACACATCTTATGTCTGGGTGTGATAATACACAAGGTATTCATGTCAAAGATACTAGAGTGGGTTGTCGTTCTCCAGTGGACTGCAATTTGTCTGACCTCTCTGCTATGACTTACCCATCTTGGATGACCCCACATGGTACAGCTCATAGCTTCATTGAGGTACACAAGCCTCTTCACCACGACAAGGTGCGATCCAGAAGGAGATATAGAACTGAACCAAGCTTAAAATAGAACAAATAGATTTTAAAGTAAAAAACTACCTATACTGAAAATAATACAGTCTGTTGAAGAATTTATATCATTCTGACCAGGCACAAACTTTTTCTCAAATTCAACTATACTCAGAACAAAAATAATTTTACTTTTAAACACCACATTATATTGCTATAATTATTCCAAAACATCAGTATATAAAGTTTCTGTGTTATATTTTCTTTGCAAAAATAATAGATCCTATTGTAGGGCATATATAAGAAACAAGTTTAACTTGTCTCATTTCCAGTCCTTTATTTCTTAGAATTAGAGCTATGATTATTATTATTTATTTGTGTTAGGTCATAATACTACAGGGTTTACTACTCTAGTCTAATATCTGCTAGCATTCAGATCATTATCATGTTATTAATTAGCAATTTTACAATAAATTAAAAATATAGACAGTATATAGGTCAGTGAGTGGAAGTGTGACAAGAAGTATATTTTATTTACATTTATTTTTATTATAATGGAAGAGTTATTAGGCTGCACATATACATTGTCATACAATTAGGTTGATGTTACTTAGTCATATGAATGTTAATATATAATACTTCCATATATATTTTCCTTTTTTTACTGTATGCCCAAAACAAAAAATTACAGTGGAGAGCGGGGAAAAGAAAGGGAGACCAAGGAAAGGGTAGTGGATAGGGGTGTCTCCGCTCTAAGTGAAACTTACAATGGGAGCATGTTACACAATTTCTCAGTTTATCCAAGGTGCTCACTTCGTAAGGTAAAGGTCTGAGTGATTCTTTAGCTCCAGAAAGGCTGTTTCTTCACCAAAACAGGCCGGGTGATATCCATTTTGAAGCTATATGAAGTTTTGTGATGCTAAATAGGATAAACAGCAGCTTTTTCCCAGCTGATCTTAAAAGGGACTACATAACTCTAACAGAAAGTCAATTTCATTTTAAAGAGCTTTAAAACCACCTACACTTTGTACTAACAGTTTTTCTCTACAGTAAATCATTTGGAAATATTTACAATTGATTGTGTGGCTCCTGTATGCTAATGCGCGGCTCAGAGTACTTGATAACGATGGGAGCACGGTCTAAATGCTAGATAACAATTTGGCCACTACAGAGACAGAGAAGCAAGCTGTAATCCAAATTAACACATCAAAAAAGCTAATTAATATATGTGAGCTGCTTATTTGTTTATAAATAGAGCAACAATAATAACCTAGAAACACATCTTGATTTTGGGGTGACAGGATGCCTGTAATAAACACATCTGGGGGGGTCTGTCATACATTTCAGAGATAAGCTCCAGATTCTCTGTGTCACTGGACACGACTACAATGTATGATAATGTGTGCCCCGAAACATTGCCCTGGGTAGTTAGGGTATATAATGAGTAGTCTATGTGGAATAGGGACATTCTATGCAATAATTTCAGGTTACATTCTAGTGTTATGTGGTTGCTTGTGTTGTAACCAATATGTTTCAAACATTTACCCCAATCTCTTTCTTTATTTCTACATTCCGTTCATTTTCCCATATTTGGAATAATTTATCTAGTTGCTCTTTACAGGGGGGTTGTGGCTATAAATAAGGCTATTTCCATTTTTGTCAAATTTTTGTTACAGACATTCTCATATGGTGTTAGTGGTCTGCCTGGGGATGGGTCCATCCAGGATTTTATTTAGTGTGTAATTTGCATATGCAAGCGATCCCCGACATAAGAACAAGATACGTTCCAGAGAACGTCTTTAAGCTGTATTTGTATGTAACTCTGATCCCTGATGAATAATAATAATAATAACAATACTCTAATGGCTCATATGTTTTTAATAAAAATACAGTGTAATACTATAATAGCAATAATAATACCCCTGTACTGTAATTATAAGTTGCATAATCTTTCTTTTAATTGAAATAAACAGAAAATAAAAACAAACTCATACAAAAGCCTTGGGAGCACATTCTTTAGTCTGGGTCGTCTGTAAGTCAGGTCGTCTTTCTCCACGTATAAAGATAAATGGCATGTTGGTGTATTCGTTTTTCTAATAGCGCCTGCCTCTCTGGGATGAACCACTGGATTAGTGATTCAATATATCCCTCCCTGGTTTGGTGATCCCTGTTTGATCCCTGTTTGAGTTCTGGTAGAAATGGATCTCCAGGATAGAGGACAATAGTGTACAAAAGTCTAAGGATTATTATATCAACAACCCGTTTGTAAAATATGGTGGTAAATACATCGGGACCTGCGGATTTACCTAACTTCAGGTTAGCAATGGTGTGCTTAGTCTCCTAAAGGATTATTAGAGAGATTAAAGGGACAGTTAATTCAGCACAATTTAGACCACATCACAGTAAAGTTCTCCTAAAACCAGGTTAAAATACGGTACTTTTTGAAACACCTAAATTTTTCACAGAAAAATGAATTATTTTGTACATTATTCTCTCTATTTATGCCTTTTGGGGTGCCCATACCATCAGCATTACGGGTACTATTAAGTAGGAATTAGTATTAGTGATTTCAGCATGGAGAGTTTCAACATTATCTGGAGACTAGCGACTTGCCCGTGAAAAATGACGGCAATGAAATTGTAAGCCTGGAAATGCTGTTTGCCACACAATGCGAGGCTATAACCCCTCTGAGCACCTTTGGTGCTCATTGCGAGCCCCGCGCTGAGCTCCTTTGGCGCACATTGCAACCCAAAACTTTCCTGCATTGCAATGATCACCTTTGGCACTTATTGCAAGCCTCTCTCCCTTTTTACTTTATAGGCCTCGCACTTGAGCACCTTTGGCGTTCATCACATGGCTTAACCCCCCCCCCCCCCCCGTGTAGTTTACGGACCTCGCGATGAGTGTTATTGCCTTGGGTTAAGTGTTACTGCCTTGCGTTAAGTGTTACTGGTTTTTACATCCTTCAGCCTTGTTTTACGTCTTTCGGCCTCAAACATCATGGTACGTTTTTTCGGCAGCCATTTTTTTCTCGCTTAGGCGATTTTTGAAAAAACACCAAATATACCTCCAATTAAGTGTGGAAGTTAATTGGAGGCATATTTTAGTTTTTTTTGAGGTCTTGTCAGTTTGGTGGTTCAGCCGTTAAAGTCGTAATTTTTCTGAGGTCTGCAATTTTTCCGAGGTCCACGATTTTAAGTCCTGCACCGCTGGCGATAAGCGCCTGCATAACGTAATGGCTAGCTTCTCACCTACATGTATTAAGTGTGTGTGGTATCATTCCTAATTGTGTTATACTGTATAATTGTGTTATACTGTGATTAAACCAGGGTGCTGGGCTTATATCAATATTCTTTAGTTAAGGTATGAGGTTGGAAATTAAGTCGATTCTTCAGTATGATGGGTGTTGTTCACTCCATGAATCCAACAGGTTCCAGTTATTACAAATACTTTGGAATGCTTTAGTGGTTTCTTTGGTCTGTTTGGACCAACCTTTTGATTTATAAAGCTTATCATTAATGGTTAGATTATAATCACGTTCAATAATTATAGGACCCTTAGTGAATTTAGACACAGCCTTATTTTATAGTCTTCGTGTGCTCAGTAGGAGGTATGTAGAGAGAGACAATGGTGTAGTCTTTCCCAAATAACTGACACTTCATTTGAGGTCAGACATGTAGGAGACAACTGTGATCTATCTATGTGAATATGTAAAATTGTGCTTTAAGGTAAGGTACCATGGTCTCTTCTGGTTCTTAATTTTGTGAGCGGTTGCGATAGTCAAGCTGGTCAAAGGGATGGAGCAGGTGATAATGGTGATTTGCATCAGATTGTTGTAGTCTACAAAGAAGCTCCCATGAGTTAGTATTCTCACCAAGATCCAAGAGGAAGGGGAAGAGAAAAGGGGGAGAAAACAAGCAGACAGATTAATAAACTGACAATTCAAACATAAATTTGAGCCCCACTCCACCCAGCCATAGTAAATCTAAGCCGGTGAGGCTGGGGACAAGCACAGTATGTCAGGCAGCAGCCCCCTCTCTCCCTTATATTATTTCAACCAAGGGTGTAGTCAAGCAATTAAGAAACAAATAACATTCTATCCTAATCGTGTATTTAACTAAAGGGAAGCATCTCATATCCTCTGTTAACTATAAGAACTTAAGTCTACTATTAAATTGGCTAACAGTCAGATGTTTCAGCCAACAAGTGTATCTTGGGATGCTACAGTAGTCAGGGTCCTGACATATGTGGGGAGACACCCCCCAGAGAGGAAGCAGGTGTAAGTAGTGATTTGGATTTCTTATAAGGTGGTGATTGGGACCAGTGTCTCTCAATCTTCTGGAACATTTCTGATTTGTTGCCATGATCTGAAATGGGGCCATTGTACAGTTTAAGCTTCTTGATCGTGGACAGTGCATTGTGTAGAATGGTTACAATATGGGTGGTGATGTCATACTGTAGCTGTATGGCAATTTAAAAGGAACCCCCCACCTGTAAGGCATATTAGCACACTGCAGACCCTCATTAATAGGTTTAAAGTCCCTTCTCTTCTGGAGAGTTGTAGCAGAGAGGTCGGGGTAGATTTCTATTTTGGCACCCCCGAGTTGTATATTCTTCAGTTTTTTTGCCTCTGTGTGTTGTCTCCTTGGTTGCAAATTACCATATTTTAACTATTGAGTTCCTAGGTTTGTTCTGGTGATTCCTTCTTGTTAAGGCTCAGTTTGCCCTGTACATCTCAAGTCTGTTTGGACCTATGTCTGGCAATAGTTCCTGAAATATTTTAAGAGCGATTTCCTTAGCATCAGTGTGAGAATCCAGGCTGTTACTAAGTCTAAGGTTTGACCTTCTGGATGTATTATCTGCATACTCTTGTTCCTCTAGCAACAAATATATCAGGTGATTGTATAGGATGCAGTCTGTGTACTTGTCAGATTATGATTATAGGTCTGTTATCGTTTGGCCCAGGGCATCTTGGACTATATTACTCTCAAGTATTACCTTGCTGAGTTCCTTCTGCAGGAGAGACTTGATGTTGAGAAACAGTGCCCTTTGGGACTCTGGCATGAGCTGTTCTTCATCCAAGTCCAGAGTCACGGACTCCCGGGGGCGCCACCGGTAGTTATGATGAACAAGTTTTGGATTTTGCTGTTAAAGCTGTTATTATACTCTTTCTTAGATGTTCCAGATTTACTGTTGTGTGACATTTTGCATGCACATACAAGTTCAGTTAGTTGATATAATATCTGTAGGATGATTAAAGAGCAAGTCCCTTAAGGTTGAATATAGTAGCAGAGGATTACTTAATCCTGTTTGAGGAGTGTAAGCATTTCCATTAGGCTGTGAGTCAAATTGGCATAGCGAAAAAGGAAAAAAGTGAGGGGAAAAGGAGAGGAGTTTAGTTCCCAATGACAAATGTGTGTTGCATGATTTGAGTGTGCATATGTTTTTTGATATCAGGTGGGGCACTATGCCCCGGTTGGGACATCAGAGGCGTAAGTCTAGATTTTTACATATGTAGAATTTGGACCTCCTGTCTAGGCTACTTAAAGTATCTATATTGTCATAGAGCTAACAGGTACTGTAACTTAAATGCAAAATTTCCAATATCCAGCCATATGAGAAGACTAAAAAGCTGTTAATCCTGCCCAATGCTGACAGTTCAGTTTTTCTGTATACCATGGGCTTCCTTACAGACATCAGCATTACTATTTATTGCATGCATGTGTTGTTATATAGGGATCTCCTTTCAATCCTCCTTTCAAGCGTTCTTCTAGTAAAATCACACCAGAATTATCAATATTCACTCCTTTGTTCCTCCTCTTCCGCTCTCTTAGTTGAATGTATAGTGGTGACTGAGAGAAAAAAAAATCTCTCTAGCACCTGATGCAATGAACTGCTTAATAAGAGGTTGGGGATAGTGTGGTTGTAAGAGAAAGTTCAGGCTCCGGGCTATGTAATACTCAGTCAATGATATTGGAAGGTATTTCTGGCTTCTGGGTTTCCGCATATATATTATTTATGTATTTATTTTTTTTAATAACCCATTTTAGATAATGCTGGTTATAACTGTCTTCATGTAATGTTTTGGTAGGTCCTCCCTTGGGGGGGGGGGGGGGGGATTGTATAGTGGTTTCACCTCCTGTGCTCATATGTTGTACTTTTCAGCCAGTAGAACATTTCTAGGATGCTGGCTGGGATGTGGTTAGGCCTCAGGTGTGTTTTCAGTCTGGTTTGATCAAATGTCACAATATAGGGCTTAAAATGTTCCTTCCCCTCATTTTTTTTAGCCCCTTGGCAGAGTGTAGAGTTATGCACTAGATGGCAGGAGCTCTCTCTGTGTTCTTCCTTCTCTGCTGCCATTTCTCCATTTTCGTTGGTCTTTTAATTTGTTTCAATAATATTCTGTTTATCACAGCAATGTTTTTTATTCAATAGCAAATAATGGGGACTGATTGCAAGAACATACCACTGCTCCCAAAATGAGAGCATTAGAGAAACAAAGATGGTTGGTCATTCGGTTGCTACCTAAAAAGTTTATTGGTGCTTTCATTTAGCTAAGACATCTCCATCTCATATTGGAATCACAGCTAATTTTTAATTTAGACAATCTGATACCTATAACGAGGAGCAGGATCACCGCCGGTGCATCTGGTGCAATTTACCAGGGCACTGCTTTGGGGGGGCCCCACTATTACGGCCTCCTGGTCCTCTCCTGTTTTTTAATTAACTACCCTGGCCCACACCACCTCTCCACACTGGCCCACACCACCCCTCAACCCTGGGCCACACCTCCCCTTAACCCTGGTTCACATCACCCCAGCCCCTCATGGCCCTCTCCTGGGCCCCCTACTCCTCACCAGCTCCTGATGCTGTACATCTCCCCTGTGGGCACATCAGGTCTCCAAGTCAGGGCATCCTAAGTGATGTCACTCACCGGGGCCCTCCATTCACTAGCTCCGCCACTGCCAGTGACCATAATATTTATCCAGCTAAGAGGAATCCACTTTACTCCATGAATAGGGTTTATTTTCAACTCTTACCTATGGCAAAATATTATCTGTTGGATATATAATCCGCTTTGGTAAGCCTGAAGAATATATGACCGGCTACCACTTAGTGACATCATGGTTCTAATAAAAGAAACACCTGGAGCACACACATAAAAAATTGTAGCTATTATGAGAACATATTTCTATTATGCTAATTTAACCTTATTTTGGTTGTAATTTACTGTTCTTTAAAGGGTGTTAACACCTCATAATTATCTAACTTAAATATTAGGTAGAAACATTGCATATATTTATTCTGCCATCTCTCACAGTGGAAGACTCCTGGAATGGGAGATCAACCAGCATTACGTTTCTATATGGTGAGGCTGCTTTGTGTAAATTTGTTCAAGTCATGGATAGCAGCACAGCAGTCATATCTTGTGTCTTGGTGTGCTAATACATAAGGTATTCATGGCAAAGATACTAGAGTGGGTTGCCAGTTCGTTCTCCAGTGAACCACAAATTGTCTGACCTCTCTGCTATGACCTGCCAAACTTGGGTGACTCTACATGGTATAGAAACATTGCATACATTTATTCTGCCATCTCTCACAGTGGAAGACTTCTAGGAGGGGAGATTAACCAGCATTATGTTTCTTTTATTGACTTGCCCGTCAAAAATGACGGCATGATATAGTTTAATACATTGTGTGTCTCCCTCCCTTGTTTCTCTTCTCCCCCTCCCGTGTGTCTCTTCCCCCTCCCTCCCCTGTGTGTCTTCCCCATCTTACTCCCCTGTGTCTTTTCCCCCCTCTCCATCCCCTGTGTCTCCTTCCCCATTCTCTCTCTCCTGTGTCTCCTTTCCCCCTCTCCCTCCCATGTGTTTCTCCCCCTCCCTCCTATCTCTCCCCCCCCCTCCAGCCCCTGTGTCTTTCCCCCCTCTCCCGCCCCTGTGTCTTTTCCACCCTCTCCCTCCCCGTGTCTTTTCCCCCTTCTCCCTCCCTGTGTCTCCTTCCCCCTTCTCCCTCTCGTGTGCCTCCTTTACCCCTCTCCCTTGTGTCCTTTCCCCCTCTCTCTCTCCTTTCCCCCCTCCCTCCGCTGTGTCTCTTTCCCTCCCCTCCCGTGTATCTGTTCCCCCTCTCCCTCCCCTGTGTCTCTTCTCCCTCCACTGTGTCTCTTCTCCCTCCCCTGTGTCTATTCCCCACTCTCCCTCCCCTGTGTCTCTCCCCCGTCTCCCTCCCCTGTGTCTCTTCCCCCCGCTCCCTCCCCTGTGTCTATCCCCCCATTCCCTACCCTGTGTCTCACCCCCTCCCTCCCCTGTGTCTCTTCCCCCCTCTCCCTCCCCAGTGTCTCTTCCCCCCTCTCCCTCCTGTGTCTGTTTCCCCCCTCTCCCTCCCCTATGTCTGTTTCCCCTCTCCCTTCCCCTGTGACTCTCCCCCCTCTCCCTTCACTGTGTCTCCTTCCCCCTCTCCCTCTACTGTGTCTCCTTCCCCCTCTCCCTCCCCTGTGTCTCCTTCTCCCCTCTCCCTCTCCTGTGTCTCCTTTCCCCCCTCTCCCGCCATGTGTCCCCTTCCCCCCTCTCCATTTCCCGTCGCGCATTGCTCATGTGTAACACCCCCCGCGCATTGCTCATGTGCAACACCCGCCATGCAATGCACATGCGCATGCGTGGCTCAGGCCGTGCATTGTCCTTGGGCAACTCACAGCACAATGTGCATGCTCAATCGTATATAGTTATCGTAATTGTGAGTTTGTGCATGCGTAAACCCGTAATTTGCGAGTATTACACACAAACTCACAATTATGACAACTATATATATACTAGCGAATTGCCCGTCAAAAAATGACGGCAATGGAATTGTAAGGTAGCTAATGTTGTTTTGTGTGTACTACTGAAATATATAATACAAATTAATAAATGAATATACTTAACCTATTTTGAAGCATTGTGTTGAAGAGCTGGCAATCTGTGTTGATGTTGCTGTAGCATTAGAGGTGTGGAGCTGCTGTGTAAGCGTGCTGAATGTGTGCAGTGTAATAGTGTGCGTGCGCGAGAACAAACTGTTAGCGTAATTGTGTAGTTCTGCATTGTTCTAAAATGCTGGCTAATGTGTGGTATGCGTCTGTAGTGGAATATCCGTAGGTGTTTTGTGGTGTTTTGCGTGTTTCTTGTGGTGTTTTGCGTGTTTAGAGTGCTGTAGCCTCGTTTTCGTTTTGTTTGTCGGCCATTTTTTCTCTTGCTTAGAGAATTTTTTAGTGTCTAAACTGTTTTATTATGAGTTAAATGAAGGTGTAACTTCATTTTTTGAGGTCCTGGATGCTTCCTCTTGCTGTAGGTAAGCTTTTTATGTATGTGTTGTGTGTATTTATTGTGTTGTACATTTTTTCATGTCCACGGGTTGCGGGCGATTTTTGTGAGTCCGTAATGTGTGTTAACGTGTCTCGTATGTTGTTTGCGTTGCGACGTAAAGTTTGCGAGGGTTGCAGTTGCTTCGCGAGGGCCGCAGTTGACACACACACAATATACACACACATTATATATACCCACACACACAATATACACACACATTATATATACACAAACAATACACACACACAATATACAATATATATAGAGCTGGAAAGCCAAGAGATTATTGGATATTTAGTTTTTGAAATAAAAACCGCATATAAGAAAATACCAATGTAATGTATCACATTATGGCCCCAGTGATGGCTGGAGATGCAGTGCGAGGCCTTTTCCCCTGTCAGGTCCCCACAAACCAGCCCCGGACTCCCTTCTACCTCACAACCCTCCCCCAGCTCCACTCACCACTTCACCACCCCAGTTTTAATGTTGATCTGCCTGACGCGTGGGTCTGCCATGGTCCTGGAGCTTCAAAATAGAGAGACGTCAGTGGCGGGAACAGATGCGCACTCACATACGTAACGCTACTGCGAGGGAGGCATGCGCACTGGGTTATAAACGCTCCGGAACCCGAACCGGGGCATTGTGGGGAGGAGGTGGCTGCTCCAACCCAACAACTGAGGCCCTTGCACGCATCCCTCACTACGCGAGGGCTGCGGGCAAGGGCTGCAGGCAAGGGCCTCAGTTGCTGGGATGGAGCACCTTGGCGCTCCATCCCAGCAACTGAGGCCCTTGCCCGCGGCCCTCGCTATGCGAGGGCCGCGGCTCGCTGCGCGAGCAGCGGCCCTCGCTTCGAGAGCCCGCAAGCGTGAGCAACGGCCCGTACGCTCACAATTATATATGTGATGATATGGTGAGGCTGCTTTGTGTTCAATTCATGTCTGATTCTGTGACCCTATGGATCACAGCACAGCAGTCACATTTTGTGTCTTGGTGTGCTAATCCATAATGTATTCATGTCAAAGATACATGAGTGGGTTGGCAGTTCCTTCTCCAGTGGACCACAATGTGTCTGACTTCTCTGTTATGACCTGACCATCTTGGGTGACTCTACATGGTATAGCTCATGCCTTCATTGAAGTACACAAGCCCCTTCACCACAACGAGGTAGAAATCCAGAAGGGGTTCCTGCTTACTTTACAGTACCACACTAGAGCTCCCAAGGAGGATGGAAGTACACACTACTCAGCTTTAACATAAAGCCAAAGTGTTTTGAGGTCAGGACAGTACTCATTTAATCTATTTCTTTTTTATAATCAATGTAGCTAAAAATATCTATACAAGTCATTGATATAATAAAACAGCTTGGGTAATGGAGTATGGAGATTAGTGTTACCATTTCAGTGGCTTATGCCAAACAAATTGTCATTAAAGGAAAGCTGACACCCAATATGATAAAGTCTGTAAAATGCATGCAATTTATTCCATTAGATAAATTTAGAGCAGTTTCTGGAGATCTTTCATGACATTATAACCAGGGTCAATCAACCAATGTAGCTAAGCCAGCTATTTTATTATATGTATTGCTTTACACAGTTGTGGCAGAATATGTATCTGAAGTGGTTTCACTACGTGACTGTGTTTGTATCCAGGTATTTTAGTAAATAACTATTGACAACTTAATTGTGATAAAGCTAGTTCACTGCAGTACAGCAAAACAAAATTGCTATTTTTGATTAAAGAACTACTTTAATGTCACAATAACAGAAAGTAGATATTTCAACTAGGCATTCACCATTAATACATTTGTAATGATCTTAAGAATTAATATTCAATATCAAACTTACTTTAAAACATCTAGTTGAATAGCTTGTCTCCACATACAACAACAGGATGGGATAAGCTCCTGCTTGGAAGCAGTAATAAATGTTCAGGCACAAGCTTGTGTCTAGGCATGTGTAGCTGGTGTTTATTGGCTTGGAGACTTGCTGTGCTGAAGTGGATTTGCAAAGAAGTATCAGCTCCCACCCATTTAGTAGTCGTATATGGGGTCGAAGACAGCACAACTGTGAATGTGATATTTGAAAGCCATTTTAATATGCAATCATATTCTATTAGCTGCTTGCAAATGCCTTGAACTCATACATTTGGCTTCAGGTGCTTTTTTTTCTAAATGTTTATATGCATTCTATTGACTTAAGAATTCATTAGTGCCAATAAGTAAGTACTATTTTCCAAATATGTAGCAATATTTAGAGTGATTTTAAGTGTTTATAGAAGTTATGAATTGGGCAATAGAATAGGGCCCTTGCTTTTTTTAAATGATTGAATAGCAATGAGCAATGTCTAAATATCTATGTCCTGTTTTTAGGTGGTCCTTTGAATTTGTTTCAATGATATACATGCATCTAAACATTGTGCTGACAGTAACAAAATAAACATGTTTCTTCTGTAATTTTTTCTTTAATTTAAAAAAATTATATATATATACCGGTATATATATACACAGTTATGAAAAATGCCACCTTGATACATATGCTTCTTTTTCCAGCACTCCGGTCAGTGCCATTGAAATTCTATTTGCTTGCACTAAATTCAGATAATAGTTATATCTTCAGAGTCCTGAAAAATGTATGATGAGAAGTAAAAGTCATGCACCATTACACATCTAATATTCAGTGGCACAAAAGGCGATAAAATGGAGATAATAAGTGCATGTCAGTGATGTTCACTGCAAAGGCACCTGGAAAAAGGTCAAACAATTTATAGGGACACATCTCTTTTATTTCAATTCTATTGAAAAGTTCAAAACTAAACGGAATATAGGCTAAAGATATTCAAAGCTCCATCCTTTCTCAGTTTATCCCTAAAGTCAAAGTGGTTGTGTGTTTTTAAGAATATCATTTGAAGACTAAGCAAAATCTACTTATAATTCTGATCCATACTCATCCAGTTCCATTTATTTGCAAGTTACCACAGTCGTCCTTTTTTTAAAATATAGTCCTACACTTTAAGATAGACAATTTGTGTTTTGAAGGTAAAATAAATAATATAGCCTCTAATATATTATCTTGTATATGTATTTATTCTACTGTGGTATCTACTCTTTTGGTTTCTCCTAATTAACGTCCTGAGGTGGAAAAATACTAAGGCCCTCATTCAATTGCAATTTGGCCAATTGAATAGGGCTCTAAATAAGCACATAACATATTTTTTTTAAAGAAGTTTTTAGCTAGTAAACATCTACCCAAAAGCAAGGTTTTCACTAACTACAAACTTCTTTAAAAAATATATGCTATGTGCTTATTTAGATCCCTATTCAATTGGCCAAATCGCAATTGAATGAGGCCCTTAGAGTGCAAAGTATGGTTCTGTCTGCACAATGGGAATGTAACAGCTAAAACTGACAATACTTTCTTTAAGACTAATGCAAACCTTGTTAGTTTACAATGTAAAATGGAGTCACGCAGTATACAATAATGGCACACAAGGGTTACAAATGCAAACAATGGTCCCTATTCAATTGCAAATTTGCAACAGTTACAGAGCGATTAAATTGAACAAGCCTGCCGCTACCTGGCCAAAAGCCTAAACCGTAAACCATGTACCCGTAAGTAGCATTTCAGGGCATGATCATGATCAATTAAGCAAGGCCATAACTTCCAATTTAGAAACAGCCAATAGTAAATGAGGCCGTCATCATGGCGTTAGTAAAACATGGAGGTGAAACATCAATCAATTAGCGTTTAGAAGTTTGATATGCGATCGGACTCGCAATCCATCAATTTACAAAACAATAAAAATGAATGTCTTTTATTGTTTTCCAGTCAGTATTGTGTTTTTATTTGCATTTACAGTGCTACGAACAAGTGTTTAACTCCCTTGCGAGTCCTATCTGGTACTCATAGGATTTTCTTCTACATTTGCCATTTACAGGTGTGAAAACAATTGCGGGCTTAAGAAATTGTAGCAAATAAATAGCGATTTGCGATTGTTTACGGGCTTGAAACATCAAAGGCTTAGATGGGTTGGAGTTACGATTTTGACAACCGCAGTGATTTTCAACCTGTAACCAGCAAATCATTTGCGGGTAGCTAAAACACGCCAATTGAATAGCTAATTATTTTACGGGCTACATAATGGGCTCCAGTAAATAGAATTTTCTAGGAGGCCATTGTGTCCATTATTAGGCTTAATTATTTAAAATATCACACTGAAAAACGTATCCACAGTGGTCCATTGGGCCTTGTAATAGAGACAAAAGTAAAGGCAAAAAAGCCTAAAAATGCAAGCAGTTATAGTGAAGGCACAAAAAACTATGGGCCTCATTCTATTATCGGCCGTAGGAGATGCGGGGCCGCAAGGACCGGCCGCTAGCTATTTCCCTTTTCTATTCCCTTCCGGCCGGGGATTCCGGCAGGCTTGCGGCCGGCGCCTTGTTATCCCTTGCGGCCGCACGCGCCGGAGGAAAGCCTTTGATCTTAAACGGCCGCAAGAGTTTCGGCCGCAAGCAAATCCCGGTTGCTATTCAATTGCTCCGGGAACCCTCTCTGCAAGGCTAAAACCGAGCCGCAGCTTACTTGCAGCAAAAAGGTCCCGCAAGCACACAATTAAGCATATAATAAAGCCATAATAAAGCCATCCTGCACTCTGAGGAGACGATAAAGTGATTGTAGGTGTTAGCATTCATAGCACAACATTCCCCTACACTCAAATCCGTAATTTTATTTTATTTTAATTCATGTCAAATATCCGTGGTCAAAGTCCCGAGGGCTTGGAGCACCTCAGACCCGCCCACGCTGCGGCCGGAAAATAAACAGTTAATGAAATATCGGATTTGGGCTGATGTGCAAGCTTGAGAGGGGGTTGCTATTAATCCTCATGTCCCTAGCATTTACAGAGCTTTACAGTGCTGTCTTGAATTTATATTTGCTTTTAAAGTTTTCAGACCTTGCGGCCGGTTGCAAGATATGTGGCCGGCCGTAAGGGGATATCCTTGCGGCGCCGTCTATTTGAATTGCAAGGTAACGTTTTATGGCCGATAATAGAATGAGGCCCTATGTGTTTTCACTGTACGACTTGAGAAACTGCTGTTTTAAACATATTCAAGCCTTGCACCTGCTTTCTGTTTTTACATAACATTCATTAAATTTAAATCTCAAATTTAGCAAGACCTTGATATATTCCCTGATTGTTAGCATTAATTTCCATACAATATCCCACGGCAACTCCCTAGCACTGTTAAAGAAAAAGCAAAAAAGATTAAGCTGATCTATTTAATAAACAGGCATCTTTAGGGATCCTATTTTTTGCTTACTACAATGTACACGACTCTTGCAATCTGTTCATTTACTTCTTATCAATACAAGTAAACATTCATTAAAAACTAAAAAAAAAAAAAAAAAAAAGAGCATCCAAGCTCAGAACATGTTCTTGTATCTGCAGGAGCAGATTGGTGAGCGAGATGTTCACTATGCAAAACAATAGATTAAATCTTCTAAAAGAAAAACACTCCAAAGTTACAGACTTAAAACTAATAGATTACACAAGAGATCAATAGCAATGTGCAATTTTTCATCCGCTTTGATCTATAGCCATTCAGAACAATTGATTAGACAGGTT
>CM050163.1:101858850-101953850 GCA_027410445.1 Discoglossus pictus | reverse complement strand
TAAATCAAATTATTGGATCCTCACCAAATCAGAAGACATAAATCATTTTAATACATCTATGCATGTGAATATCCTCATCTCATCGTCATCATACAGTGACTTAATTAAAGGACCACTGAACTGTATTTGCAAGTAAAATAAATGTGTTTGTCTGCTGCGTATCTCCTCCTAACTGTGTCATCGAGGGCATGCTCAGTTCTGGCTAGGTGCTGAACAATGATAGATCTTTGAAGCAGACTGGCCTGATGTCTCCAACCCTGCCCCACAACATCATAGCTCTGCCCCCACTGCCTACACAGAGGTAACAGCTCTATTGTAGCATTCTTGCAGGTGCTGCATAGACCACACTCAGTAACAGAGCATGAGCCATCATAGCTCCACCCCTTTACTGATCATGCTCATTCAGTAGCAGAATTTATACTGGTCAGAGTTTATGTTTAGCCAAGCAGGAAGAACTAGCCATTCTCCTTATGACACAGATAGGAGGAAAAATGCTGTTCTGCTTGAGGGGAAAACACACAGTTTACAAACTAATAAAAAAAATTTACTTTTATTTATTTTAAACTACATTTTTAATAGCCTATGAACAGCAAAGAAACAAATCAACTTTACTTATACATACACTTCAGTACTCTTTTAAGTATAAATAATTTTCTAGAAAGAACAAGCAAAATGTTTTATCTTAGAATGATTACAATGGCATTTCTCACAGATTTAGGCTATATATAAATACAGAATTTTATATATGATTATACGCAAGAATAAATCACAAGCCGTATGTGGACAAGCAATTAATCAAGTCACAGATGCTGACAGTTGTAGAAAAAAAATGTACCTCTCCCAGTTTAAAATGGGGAAAATACCTTGTAATACACTGATTAGGGTTTAAATTAAGTTCTGATACACGTACTACATTTTATGGCATTTATTTGTGATACATATATCAGAATGGAGCTTTTGACATGAAATTGATTGCTTTGTTCCTGATCAGAGCACACATTATAACATCATTTATTAATATTGTACCTTTTGATGTAATTTTTGTACATTTTCCTGACATCAAAATAACCCACATATAACTCAGTCAATGATATCAGTACTACTAATCTACTACTTCAAAACAACTCATCATAATTTAGAAATATGTCATGGAAATAAGTATATTGTTTTTGGTAAGAGCTTTTGCTGACTTGAAATCACTGCGGTTATTCTCTGTTCAGTGAATAGTATTATGATATGCCTTATAAATACTTCATGGTATCTAGAAAATAGCCTTCACAAATGGTTACTAATACACGACATAGAGAATCCTTGTTTTCTATTTTTCTGCAGTTTCAGCACTAGAAAACCAATATATTAAATTGATAAGTATACTTAATTTTATACAGGACCGCTAGATTGTATTGCTTAAGATGAAGAATATTTAGGCACTGTTAGAGGCAAATTTGATGTTGATGCTCTTCAAGATGAAATTGGTGGGGGACCTATTATAATTGTATTATGGCAGGCTCTGTGCCAAGCAAATCCCCTGGGCAGTGGGTATTTTTTTAATTTACAAGTTGCAGGCTAAGGACTGCAAGAAGAGGATATTGCTTCAGTGAATATGTGACAAGTGGGGCGAGTAATAAATATGGCTATTTAACTGGGCTTATTTCAATTTTACCTGGACAGTTGATAAGGTAATGCCTCCCCTGTGTACAGAGTCTTGGGGGATTTTCGAAATTGCTCTGCACATAAAGGTACATTTTCCTAACTGCATATTACTTGATAATTTTGCATTACTTTTACACTGATAAACCAAGCTCTTTTAAATGCATGATAGGAAAGCTGGGTCTATATTATGGGGTCACGGTTAGTTATTTTGTCATCTTGCACTTATCTCATAAGCTGAAATTCATTTCAAATTCAAATTTAATCCCTTCTCGAAAAATTAGTGGACATTAAAGCAAATCAAATCAGAACACGCTTTATGTACAGTATAGAAAATAAATCGCTAATTTAATTGTAACATTTTTGTCCTGTTAAAACAGCTTAATTTTATTTATTTTTTTGCTAAAAGGGAAAAAAATAATTTTTGTTTACCCAGGTAAATAATAACTGTTGTAGCCCATATATATGTTTTTTTTACATAACACTTAATATTTAGAAAGTATTCTTATGTGAACATAAATGTGATCACAAATGATCATTGTGGTAAACTACCTCCTCAAAGAATCTACTAGGAACTGGCCCCAAGCTGATGAGAGGCAGTAACATTGAAACAGCTGTACGTGGGTGGGATTCCTAGCTTGTGTATAATCCATCCTGAGTTTTGCTTTAAAGCTGTGAAATCCAACAGTCCTATGCTTAAAGGAAGCCATGCTTAAAATGGTATTGGATTACGAGAGCAAAGCCTGTGAGGGCACATTTGCATGTCCCTGCCCAGGTTCCCAGAATGCAGTGGAATAACTGTATTTCTTAGAATTCTAAGCATGAAATACATTTTTTTTACTTATTTAAGACGTTCGAATGTGAGCACAAGTGTTCTATTTACTAAATCTATCTATCTATCTATCTATCTATCTATATATATATATTTTTATTGTGAAGCAAACAATAAATAGGACAAAATAACAGAAAAAGTCAATGTGCATAACTATTCACCCCCTAAAGTCAATACTTTGTAGAGCCACCTTTTGCGGCAATCACAGCTCCAAGTCGCTTTGGATAAGTCTCTATGAGCTTGCCACATCTTATCACTGGGATTTTTGCCCATTCCTCCTTGCAAAACTGCTCAGCTACTTCAAGTTGGATGGTTTGCGCTTGTGAACAGAAATATTTAAGTCTGACCACAGACTTTCTATTGGATTGAGGTCTGGAATTTGACTAGGCCATTCCAACACATTTACATGTTTCCCCTTAAACCACTCAAGTGTTGCTTTAGCAGTGTGTTTGGGGTCATTGTCCTGCTGGAAGGTGAATCTCCGTCCTAGCCTCAAATCACGCACAGAGTGGTACAGGTTTTGCTCAAGAATATCCCTATATTTAACACCATCCATCTTTCCCTCAACTCTGACCAGTTTCCCAGTCCAACCACCATATTTCACTGTTTGGATGGTGTTCTTTGGGTCATGTGATGTGTTGGGTTTGCGCCAGACATAGCGTTTTCTTTGATGTCCGAAAAGTTAAATTTTAGTCTCATCAGACCAGAGCACCTTCTTCCATACATTTTGGGAGTCTCCCACATGCCTTTTTACAAACTCAAAAATTGCCATTTTGTTTTTTGCTGAAAGTAATGGCTTTCTTCTGGCCACTCTGCCATAAAGAAGAGAAAAGAACACCTATATATGCAAACCAATTTAGCCTCCTAAGGTAGGGTAGTAATTAATCAATTATCATTCAAACATTTTTATCTTGATAAATAAAATTTCTTAATTTATTCATTACATATATAAATACAACATGTTAAAAACAATTAAAATTAATATATTGCAGCAATGAACACACAACAGCACACTGAAGGAAGTTAAGTATAATAATGTGATTACTATAGAGACACCGCAAAAAATATATATATTTTACTATAACCTAAATAAAGTGATAAGTGCACAGTGCTATAAGGTGATGATTTGATGTAAATGTATTATAATTCTGATTTGGTGGTAGCGGAGCCCACCATTTACTCCTTTACACTAATTCTAAATATACTATCTGCACAAACCTGAAAAAACTAAATAAACTAATCCTAATGGTGGTACTGGAGATCCACCAATTACCCCCTAATCTAACATACCAAGGCAAGATAACCTACTCTAAAAGTTACTAAGTGCTGTGCAAACTTTACATTTTATATAATAAGCTAATTTTAATAAATGTGTTAAATAGATATAATAATAATATAAATAAGTGGAAGTGTACTCTAAATTGAAGCACTTTTAATAATCTATCTTGTTTATCATAGAGGAAAAGATTATTATATCAAATTATATCTCTGTAGTATAATTGTCTCCTTATATATTATATAAAAATATCATTGTTATCCAATCACTTAATATCTGGAGATATTGTTCAACATTTCTATATGTATATTATCATAACAATTATACAAGAATATGATATTGACAAAGGAATATAACTGTGACTTATCCTGTATGTTGACGTTTGCTTTCTTATATATATCTGAGTTCTGTGACTCCATTGCGGTCAATTTGGCGCCAGTAAACACTGAACTCCTCTCCGGGTCCTGGTGACGTCACTGCGGCACTCTGCCATAAAGCCCAACTCTATGGAGCGTATGTCTTATTGTCGTCCTATGTACAGATACTCCAGTCTCTGCTGTGGAACGCTGCAGCTCCTCCAGGCTTACCTTAGGTCTCTGTGCTGCCTCTCTGATTAATGCCCTCCTCGCCCGGTCTGTGAATTTTGGTGGGCAGCCGTCTCTTGGCAGGTTTGCTGTTGTGCCATGTTCTTTCCCTTTGGGTATGATAGATTTGATGGTGCTCCTGGGGATCATCAAAGATTTGGATATTTTTTTATAACCTAACCCTGACTTGTACTTCTCAACAACATTGTCCCTTACTTGTTTGGAGAGTTCCTTCGTCTTCATGCAGTGTTTGGTTAGTGGTGCCTCTTGCTTAGGTGTTGCAGCCTCTGGGCCCTTTCAAAAAAGGTGTGTATATGTAATGACAGATTGCACACAGTTGGACATAATTTCACTAATTATGTGACTTCTGAAGGTAATTGGTTGCACCAGAGTTTGGTATAGGCTTTATAACAACGATATTTTTTTTTTTTTAAACATACATATTTTATTTTCATCATAAAAAGGTTCCTTAAAGTAGAAAATGCATGAGTTACATATATATTTAAAGAAGTATGAACCCACTATATACAATTTATTGCACTATTTGCCAACAAGCCCCTGCAGTTGCCCGTGCAAATATCAGCCACATGTGTGTTCCGTTTAAGTAGAAGTAACTGATGGCCCAGTTATATTTTTAGCTTGTTGATGCAGCTGAGACTCATGACGGCTGCACAAAGCTATGATTGATAACAACACATAGCATTGCTTTGATTTATGTTAAATACAAAATATAAGGCAAGTGGTGGTATGACTGAAAATGATTTAGTTAAAAATGTTGCTGATAGTGTAACATACACTGAAATGAGGTTACTGATTCAGAATAAGAATTCATGTCTAACGAAGAGTTGTTTAAATGAATACATGCTTTAAGGGACACTAACAGTTAATATTATAAGACAGCGCACATATTAATAAAATACTTTCAGAAACATACACATAATTCAAGGGATTTAAAGCTTATATATATATATATATATATATATATATATATATATATATATATATATATATATATATATATATTTATATTTATATATATGGAAGTTGACCTGTTTTTAACTTTTTCTAATCTAACGCATACTGCATATAGGCGTATCTAAATTTCCTGGATTGTGAATGCATCTGAATTTTCTTTTGCATGAAAATATGTTAAAATAAACATTATTAAACTTACCCTCATGTTTGCTAAATCTCTTCTGTTTGTGTTTGCAAGCAGTTGCTTTTGTGAGTTAGCACCCCTTGATATTCCTGCTAAAATTTGCATAACATTCATGATTTGTTTTGGCCAATCACAGGCAGCTAATACATTTTAAAATATTGTTGCAATCTGTGATAGCAGTTGATGTGCAGAAAGGAATCATGGGATGTATAGTCATCTGCAGAAGGAAGCAGGGTGAGCCAGGCAATGATCTGTAAGATAGATATCTGCAATGAACTGCTGCTGGCTTAAAGGTTAGTAAAGTCTTAAAATCCATACCCAAATGCAATGTTTCCGTTGGTAGGTACACTTTGCACATGTAAGCAGCTCTGGGTGTGGAAAACCAGGTTTATTTTTAAATAAAATAAATCTGTATGTATATAGAATGACTCAATGTAATGTGTGTGTCTGATATAAGCAGCACATGTTATATTAGACAAAGGTAAAAACTGGGCAACTTAGCTTTACCTTTAAATCAAACACACATTACATTGAGTCATTCTATACACATACAGATTTGTTTTATTTCAAATAAATTTGGATTCCACACCCCAGAAGTGCCTATATAGGTACCTGGTATTAACCAATAGAAACTCTGCATTCAAGTACATTTTTAACCCTATACTAACCTTCCAGCTAATAGCAGCACAGTGCAGAAATCCAGAGCAGCACTGCCTGAAGGTGCTTCCTTGTGGTGGGAACAAAAGATTATAAATTCCATGATGGTTTGCAGCATCGACTGATCCCCAGACATTGCAACAATGGTATAGCTGCCTCTGATTGGTCAATACAAATTATTTTATTTTATGCAAATTTAGCTAGTGTTTTCAAGGACATTCCTTCTCAAAATCAACTGCCAGAAAACTGAAGAAATTTGCAAACTCTAGGAATAAGTTTATTGTTGTTTATTTTGTTTTTGCATACACTACTGATTCTCCTCTTTCAAATGCATTCATAATCCATGAAACTTCTATATACCTTTAATAAATGGCAATGTTTGTCATTTATTGTATTTTATTATGAATTACAGTAAAAATAATAAGTCCTGTTTATAGGTGAAATCCACAACTAGAAAATTATGATAATTGTATTATTATAATAGAAGCCACTATTGAACCTTAATATTACTGCTTAAAGATTAGCATATCTTATTGCTTGTTATGGGGCATAAAGACTTTTCTTGTATACTATGGTTGACCTGCAAGGCTATGATTGCTGTTAGTTTAGTGCACACAGCCAAGGAGGTTATGTATGTTAACACACGCTTAATGCATCACTCTCACAGCAAAGAGGGAAGTAGTGATGAGCCAGTAAGCACATAGCAATCATAGTTTAGTTTTAGTACAGGACATGTAGTGGTAACTGCCCCACTAGAGGCTTAAAGCTCTATTCTTTCAGAAGCCCCTAAATGCCTCTAACCCATCATTTTTGCTGCAGGTGTTTTTTTTTCTCTAAAAGTTTAGATTTTTTGTATTCTATTGTCTCAAGCCCTCTATTGTCTAAAACAAACTTGTAAACCCTGCCTGCGCTTACAAGCTTTTTGGGGGAGTGATTATATGATGCTCGCATTATAAAAACAATCCGACAAGTGTGCGCCACAGTGCTAGGAGTCAATAGAAAACATCCTAACGTATAAGTGATTGACAGGGAGAGATAATAAAGCTGGAAGCTACATGTGCTGACTATGTTGTAGATTTTGACAAATTAGCATGCAGGTCCCGGAGCTGGTGGGTTTTGGTCTTAGAGAGCAAAAGTAGGCGATTTCTAAAATACTTTTTTACACATAATCCATCAAAACACATACAGCCTTATTAAATTGCAATTTGGCAAATTTAAAAAGGCTCTATTTAAGCACATAGCATATTTTTTTTTTACAGAAGTTTTTAGTTAGTGAAGACCTTGCTTTTGGATAAAAGTTCACTACCTAAAAACTTCTTTAAAAAAAAATATGCTATGTGCTTAAATAGAGCCCTTTTAAATTTGCAGAATCCCAATTTAATAAGGCTGATATTAACTGATACCACATAATATATATACACATAGAGTAATAATATATATAGGTTCACATATAAATCCACAAACTACCACCCCCACCTTATACCGTAACATATAAAAAATACACATAAAACATATATTTTTTTCTACATCAGAAATATATACATTGTTTTGTGTAACTTTATTTACTGATGGTAATATTGAGCTAGGCTAGAATCAATGGAGATGTAAGCCCTAAGTTGTCGGTTTGGCTGGCCCGTAGTGGTGGGTGGGTAACTTGCAATCTGGATGCAAATCTCTAATAGAATATGTGGCAATTTTAAGAGTGACTTTAAGTGTGTGTATATGTCTACTTCATGGGAGTAAATCATTGCTTCTGTTTAACATTTCCCGGCTTAATAATCATTACAGAAATGCTAATGCAACTAAGTAAACACTCTGACAGTCAGGTGAAAGGTGTTCATATAAAAGAAACAAAGCATGATAAAGGTGTATTCTTTCCTCAGCCCAACTATAGCATATTTAACCTATACCTGTCTTCCCAGCTTTCATGGGTGTAACGCAAAAAAAATGGTGAGCTACAGCAAATATTTGCCTGTTTTATATAAACTACAATGGGCTATAAATAATTTTAACTAATATTGATTTATCTTTTAGAGCACTTAAATTATGCATTCATAATTCATTAAAATGTAGATATTCTTAAGATTTAATTATCTGTCCCATCTAGATTTATGTTTACATGATAGTTCTATTAATAAATCTGCATAAGTTGAAAATGTTTAGATCTTAACATAGCTTGGAATAGAAAGGATGCAATTATGATACTTAAATTTGCTTAAATACAGTCTTTAGCATTTTTATATTTTCTTGCTCTCTTTAATTTGTTTATATGTCAATCTAGCTGTTAGTATTTGGATACAAATCTTTATTGATAGACTAGCGACTTGCCCGTCAAAAAATGACGGAAATGAGATGTGTATGTTTGTAAATTTGTTTGGTTGGTAATATATGTCTAACAAAGTACAATTATTAGATTAAACATGCTTATTTTGAGAACATTGTCTTTTTTTGTTGAGGAACTGTTGAAGTGTTTTTTAGTAAAAGTGGTAACATTTGAATTTAAGAACAGTTGAACATTGGATGAATGAGTATTGTAAACTTGACATAATGTTTTTTTAACATGCAACATGTAGATTAACAACTGTTAACCGAAATATATATTGAATCCAGAGGAAGGCAAACAGTAAAAACCCTCCTTGAAACATAGCCAATTGTATCAAAGCGGGAAAAAAATTAATTCCTTCCTGACCCCATTAACTGGCGATCAGATTACTCCCTGGATTAATATTTAACATGAAATACAACATTTACATTGTGTAGGAAAACGTTCTTGTGCTGTTAACATCAATTTTCTTATATGTCTAACTAACGAACTTAATCCATGAGTTAAAAAGACCTCTTGGATTTCCATTAATGCTTTTAACTGTGCAATCGGCTCATTGAATCGTTGCATAAAGTCTTCAGCCATATTACTTTAAAATTTGTCCCACAAAGCTAATGCATTTGGAGCATTTGAGAAGATACAAATGAATGCAAATTGTTACCTCATCTGCCGTGGCATTTGACATAGTGCTGCTTATTCTAGACATCTTTCCCATTCTGTATCATCAGCTAGGAAGTTTCTGTGTTATCTAGTATATGATTCATATACTATGTCATTAACAGTTCTTAAGTGTTCAAAACTTTGTGAACAGGAACATTTAAAAGTAGTAGTCGTAAGCAGAAACGTTCAAGGTCTCTTGGACTGACAGTGTAAATTATTGGTATTATTTTATTTCCCCAGCTTTTTCTTTGTCGCCATTATCCATTAACAAAAACATAATGATATGGAATGCCAATATATAACAATTCCTTTGCCTGTAGATCAGTTGCATTTTATTGACACCATGCAGTTAGTGTAGTGTGGCGATGCTCACTTTGTGCCGATGCATTTGTTTCATTTCCAGCATGGAAATACACTAAATGTCTTTGTGGCAAATGTACAGCTAATATATATACTGCATGTGATCGATTGTGCATTTCAAATTTTAGAAGACACCACATAGCTTCTGGCGCACTGACATAGCGAGCATCTACACGAGATGCAAGTTCATCATGTACTAACTCAGTGCTTTCAGTATTTTCAGCACTTTTGACCACTACAGTAGCTGCATCATAGCCTTTGTAAATAATTGGAGACATATTTAATGGATTTTATGGAAGTGCAGGCTTCTACATAAATGTGTGCATTATACTTCATTACTAAGTGTGGATTGTATGGTACCACATATCTATTGTCTACATTTTTGCAGCGAATAATGGCAGTGTGTCCCTCTCTTCTTCTATATAATGGATACCCATCACAATTGGCATAAGTTTTGTCTCTATAATCTTTTGGAAATTCTTTTGAACATTTCTTATTTTCCATACATGGGCCCTCATTCAATTGCAATTCGGCCAATTGAATAGGGCTCTAAATAAGCACATAGCATATTTTTTTTAAAGACGTTTTTAGTTAGTAAACATCTATCCAAAAGCAAGGTTTTCACTAACTAAAAACATCTTTAAAAAAATATGCTATGTGCTTATTTAGAGCACTATTCAATTGGCCAAATCGCAATTGAATGAGGCCCATGGTGACTGTAGATTTATATCTTCACAGGGTCCGTGAATCATATGATGAGTTACAATCTCATATAGACTACCATGTAGTTCTGGATCTGGTAGTTCAGCAATAATGACTGAATCCACTTTGTCACCAGTATCTAACTTATCTTTTTCTTGAAGGATTATAAGAATATGTGCATGTGGAAGTACTCTTTTTTGAAATTCAGTAGTATAAACATAAGCCAGACGTTTGGCAAATAAGTGACTTATGGGTATGTCACGGATTAATTCATTTAATTATATTTTGAAAACTCTGGCCACTAAACCTGGTCGATCGGAAGCAGTTTGGCCAATTAGTAAATTTTGTGTAATCACTGGTGATTACATGTAAATGTAATAAATAAATCAGGTTTCCCAAATTTGGTGTCAATAGCCATGGCATCATTGTATCTTTCTCGCATATTGCGGGGAGATCCCTGGAAAGAAGATGGTAAAATTATGGCTTTGCCAGCTGTCATGTTTCTGCTTGTAGCAACCTCAGCGACATGGTCCATCAATCCACAATACTGTTCTACACGTAGTTTATCTTGTTGATATTTTATGAAGCTTAAATTATTGGCCTCAACTTGCAAATAGGAATCAATAATCCATTGTTGTGTTAGTTTTCCACCACATAAAATTGGATTGAATGTATTTCGAATGGCAACTTGAGCCACTATAAATTCAAGCATGGAAATATTATTTGATTTTACTCGTACTTTAGAATTTGGGTAACTCGGAAGGGTTAATTTTGGTTGCAAACCTGCTTCTCTGTGTGGAAAAAATATTGGATACGTCATTGGATCTAAATTTGTACTTAAGATACTTATATTAATGAAAGGTTGCTCCTCATTTCTGAGATATATTTGAATGTCTCTCTTAAATGGTGGTTCTCCTTCATCATTTTGAAACACCATTGCAACCTGCTTTGATGTTGGCAAATTATAACAACATTTATCAGTATGTCTATCTCTTTTAAGCACCATATTGACCTTTGGAATTGGCAATTTATGTCTTTCTGCATGAAGTTGTTGTTCCTTTTCTACTTCTGTCAATTTTTTATAAGCTTGAGTATAGGGGTTATTGGCCATAATTGTATCTAACTCTATAAAAACAGTGGGTAAGCATTTTTTATTTTCTTGAAGCTGCATACGTTGGTCAACAGCTTCCATTGTATCTAGGACATATACTTGAGCAAATTTTCTTTGCTCTCCTTCCTCTGGATTTAAATGTGAAGTACAATGGTAAATTTGGCCCTGTTCTTTAAAGCTGCACGTCCTGGCACATTAGCAGCTAATGTTGTACCCATAGATGCAAAGGATAGGGCACTATTGTATGATCTTATATTTGTTTTGAAATTTTTGTAGTTGGGAAAAGCAGGCTCAGTCATAATGCTTTGTAAATATGGTGGTTAAGTCCCACGGCTCGTATTTGTGGACGGTAAGTCCGTACATTTTGCGGTCGACGTGGGAGCCTCCACCTCCGCAAATGCGGCCCCTCGCTTCGGCGCTCCTTGCCAACAACTGCTGCCCTCGATTCGCGAGGGCCGCAGGCTCCCTATGCAAGCCCTCAGTGTTAGCAACGACCCGCATGCTCACAACTATATATGTGATAGTATAGAGCAGGGGTGTCCAAATTCTGGAGGGCCACACACATGCCTGGATTTGATGATATCCCTGCTGTGCACAGGTGAGTCAATCACTTATACAGTCATCCTGATTGACTCACCTGAGCACAAAAAGGATATATTCAAATCCAGGCCTGGGTGCAGCCCTCCAGGATGGAGTTTGGACACCCCTGGTATAGAGATACTAAATCCCCCAAAAACTTCAAGAGCAATGGAAAATGACTATATACATTGTACTAAACATTTTAGGTATCAACCAAGTAACTCTTGAGGTATAAACTATTGTCTTCACCTGAGTTAGTATGTAATGGGTGATTTGGTATGTTAATACATTCCAGTGTTTCCATGTTTAGGAGAGGGGACATAACTGTGTCATAACCCAAAGACAAATATTTTTGCCAAACATATACACAAATTGAAAAAGTAATTTGAAAGGTATTATTTCACAGGTTCTTTAAATGTTGACCAATTATAACAGCAAATGTTTAAAAAATAGGAAATTTTAAATCTTAGCTCTAGGGTAATTAATATGCAGACAAGGTCTGGTTCAGAATCTCCACATCCTTAGTAAAATTATTTATATCCCTACTAATCCTTACATAAACCATTAGTTAAATGGCCTTCTTTATCAGTTTATCATTCCTTAACTTTTGTACAAGAGTATATAAATAAATAACTCCGGACCTTAATTTCATTTTCATAAGTACATTTAGGCCTTGGTGAATCTTATAAAAAATAACTGATTGTTCCTGCTTAAGATTATATTAAACCTGCTGTTTCTAACAAGAAGTAGTTACTAGTAGTTGTATAAATGTCGCTCTGTGGTTCACTTACCAGTGATAGCAAGACAGTCCCACCATATAAACATTGCCCTACATGCCCTGCACTTTCCTTAACACGTAGAACAACTATAGCAGCTCCTTTCTTGGATTTTGGATATGTGTAACTGAATATAATTCAGCATTATTATAGCATGTTTGCCCGGTCAGAGCATCAGATTATACATTAGCATTATTGTATACTCTACAGGTGGCATAAAGCTTTCTGAATGATCTGAAAAATCTTCATTAACATATTTTTCACATCTAGTGGTGTAGTATATCATCACTGAGTTTTATTTTGATCTAAAAAAACAAAGTGTTAAATATTAAGCAAACAAACTATCACTCAATCAGTGGGTTAATGAAGTATGTGTTCATTTTAAATAATTATCCCTATTTCTTGGATCTATAGTTATGTATTTCCTGTATAGTTGATATTTAATTGTAATTAAATACAAGTAAAGTGTTATTCTAGATCTCTAACATGGATATGTGCCAACATTTATTTCAACTAGGCAGCAGAAACACTGGACTAAACCTAATTATATTAAGTGTATCTTTATTATTAACATTTTAATTATGTTACTCTTGACAGCTTAAAATAGCAGTGTTTCAATGACATCTTGCACACTATGGACACTGTTGGTTTTAATATCTAAAATGATAAAATCGGGTGTGAGATGATGCAAGATTTTTGAAGAAAGTATAAGGAATAGAGCTTTCATGAAAAACATGAGATCTGCCCAGTGGCAAAGCTTGTGAATGGATGGCCCATGTCAAATGGGGTGCCTTGGGGTCAATAAAAAAGCCAAACATATTTGTAGATAATCAAATACCCTTTATTGTGATCAGATTACCTTTCTATAGAGTAATTATCTGCCATTCTTGTCTAATAAATTAAGATTCATAATTTAATGCCAGTAGAAAAGAGCCTGTATCCTGGAGTGAGCCATGGTGCTTTTCACCTGATGCAACAGCAGTAGCTCTGCCACTGGCCCTACCTCAAAAGTAGGATATTAACAGTACTTCTTACCTTAGAGAATATGTGCTAAGAATCTTTCTGAAATATACATTTGTTTGAGGACAACCTGTTATTGTCTTGGGAAATAGTATAACAAAAACCTGTTAACAAGCTATGTTCTTTGTATTAATGGCTGGATAGCTCTCCTTTTGACATGTGTATAGTGGGCTGAACAGCATTCTCAAGAGCATGTATGCAAATTAAGGCTAAGTACCTAATTACATAGTAATTATTCACTCTCTAGTTGTTACTGATATTTACTGTTAAGTTATGGTTTTATGATAATTACAATTTAAATAGGGCACTGCTGAGAGTACATAATTCATAGTAAATATGGCAGATAATAAAAAATATATTTCTTATTATATCTAATCTCTTGCCAGAAATGCATTACTTCAACGCTGACCTTTCAGACTTCTCAATGCCCTTTGAATATTACTATGGTATAAAGACTATGGCTAAGCAAATAGTACATTTTTTCTAAGCTTTAAAGACAGATGTATTTATAAGGGTTCTATCGAAACATGAATCACGGCAAATTTGATTAGATGGAGAATTATTTTATGGGTCGATTCATAATTCTGATTACTAACACTTGATATATGAAAGTAAAAATCATTTTGTGTCATGGTACCATGTTAAGTCATATGTGGGAGACCCACCTGGGCCAGGGGTACAAAAAGGGGTCTCATGGTCAAATGAGGGGTCTCATGATTATTTATAACTAGCGAATTGCCCGTCAAAAAATGACGGCAATGAAATTGTAAGGTAGCTAATGCTGTTCAGTGTGTAATAATGAAATATATAATACATGAATAAATGAATATACTTTACCTATTTTAAAGCATTGTGTGGAAGAGCTGTGAATGTGTTTTGATGTTGCTGCAGCATTAGTGGTGTGGATCTGCTGTGTAAGCGTGCTGAATGTGTGCAGTGTAATACTGTGCGTGCGCGAGCCCAAACCGTTGTCGTGTACTTCCGCATTGGCGTAAAATGGCGAGTAATGTGTGGTATACGTTTGTATCGGAATATCCGTAGGTGTTTTGTGGTGTTTTGCAAGTTTCTTGTGGTGTTTTGCGAGTTTAGAGTGCTGTAGCCTCGTTTTCGTTTTGTTCGGCGGCCATTTTTTCTCTCGCTTCAAATTTTTTTTAGTCTCTAAACTGTTTTATTTGGAGTAAAATCGAGGTGTAAGTTGTATTTTTGAGGTGCTGGGTGCTCCCTCTTGGTGTAGGTAAGTTTTTTATGTATGTGGTGTGTGTATGTATTGTGTTTTACATTTTGTAATGTTCGCGAGTTGCGTCCGAGTGTTGCGAGTCCATAATGTGTGTGAACGTGTGTCGTATGTTGTTTGCGAGTGTCGTAATGTGTGTGTCGTACTGTTTGGGTTGCGACGTGAAGTTTGCGAGGGTCGCAGTTGCTGGCATGGAGCGCCTTCGGCGCTCCATGCCAGCAACTGCGGCCCTCGCTTTGCGAGGTCCTCAAGTGCTGGCATGGAGTGCCTACGGCGCTCCATGCCAGCAACTGAGTCCCTCGCTTTGCGAGGGTCCTCAGTTGCTGGCAAGGAGCGCCTTCGGCGCTCCATGCCAGCAACTGAGACCCTCGGGCAGTGCCCTCGCTTCGCGAGGGCCTCGGCTCGCTGCGGTGTGTGTATGTATTGTGTTTTACATTTTGTAATGTTCGCGAGTTGCGTCCGAGTGTTGCGAGTCCATAATGTGTGTGAACGTGTGTCGTATGTTGTTTGCGAGTGTCGTAATGTGTGTGTCGTACTGTTTGGGTTGCGACGTGAAGTTTGCGAGGGTCGCAGTTGCTGGCATGGAGCGCCTTCGGCGCTCCATGCCAGCAACTGCGGCCCTCGCTTTGCGAGGTCCTCAAGTGCTGGCATGGAGTGCCTACGGCGCTCCATGCCAGCAACTGAGTCCCTCGCTTTGCGAGGGTCCTCAGTTGCTGGCAAGGAGCGCCTTCGGCGCTCCATGCCAGCAACTGAGACCCTCGGGCAGTGCCCTCGCTTCGCGAGGGCCTCGGCTCGCTGCGGTGTGTGTATGTATTGTGTTTTACATTTTGTAATGTTCGCGAGTTGCGTCCGAGTGTTGCGAGTCCGTAATGTGTGTGAACGTGTGTCGTATGTTGTTTGCGAGTGTCGTAATGTGTGTGTCGTACTGTTTGGGTGGCGACGTCAAGTTTGCGCGGGTCGCAGTTGCGGGCATGGAGCGCCTTCGGCGCTTCATGCCAGCAACTGCGGCCCTCGCTTTGCGAGGTCCTCAAGTGCTGGCATGGAGCGCCTACGGCGCTCCATGCCAGCAACTGAGTCCCTCGCTTTGCGAGGGTCCTCAGTTGCTGGCAAGGAGCGCCTTTGGCGCTCCATGCCAGCAACTGAGACCCTCGGGCAGTGCCCTCGCTTCGCGAGGGCCTCGGCTCGCTGCGGTGTGTGTATGTATTGTGTTTTACATTTTGTAATGTTCGCGAGTTGCGTCCGAGTGTTGCGAGTCCATAATGTGTGTGAACGTGTGTCGTATGTTGTTTGCGAGTGTCGTAATGTGTGTGTCGTACTGTTTGGGTTGCGACGTCAAGTTTGCGAGGGTCGCAGTTGCTGGCATGGAGCGCCTTCGGCGCTCCATGCCAGCAACTGCGGCCCTCGCTTTGCGAGGTCCTCAAGTGCTGGCATGGAGCGCCTACGGCGCTCCATGCCAGCAACTGAGTCCCTCGCTTTGCGAGGGTCCTCAGTTGCTGGCAAGGAGCGCCTTCGGCGCTCCATGCCAGCAACTGAGACCCTCGGGCAGTGCCCTCGCTTCGCGAGGGCCTCGGCTCGCTGCGCGAGCCCGCAGCGTTAGCAACAACTCGTACGCTCACAACTATATATGTGATCTGTTGTGGAGGGCTCCAGTAAACTCCTCACTGTCTTATTGTGTATCTTAGGATACCATTTTGGTGGCTACCATGCAAATGACCACATATTGATATATTATTTTTTGTAATAAAAATATTTTCTGACTTTTAATATGCTATTAAATGTTTTATATATATAAGCTAGTCCCTTTAGCAGAAGCGAACACTGACTGGTGACTCTTCAATGTACATGGAGTACCATAGTTCACTTTACTTAATATATAATCTTATAAAATGTCTAAATTGTTATATGCCTCATAGCTAATAATCCTACACAGTGTAGGTGCATGCCCCTTTGGGGTATTTACAGTCCTTCTATAAATATAATTTATATTGGTCCACCTAAAGGTATCAATAGTAACAATTAATGTAATGCTCAACATCTTACAACTAGAGAATTTATTCTGCCTAAAATAAGGTTGCCTCTCAGATTACTAATTTTACTAACTTCAAACTTCACTTACAGTATAATAAAGAGAAAAAGACAATTGTAGTTTGGTAAAATCTTCACATGCTTGTGAACAATGTAATGATAGTACAACAAAAGCAGCTATGTAAGATAGGAACATAAAACAGTTTTTAGAGAAAATCATACATTTAGATGCCTATGATTGTGTCAAGAAATTCCATCTTGCTCTTTAGCTGGGTTATCCTGAGTTCTGTTATGTAAAAGATGGCCTTTTTACATACGATAAGTGTATACAGATCCTATCTGAAACAATAGTTCTTCTCATTCTTTCCAGGTTTCCTTTTACAAACAAATAGAAAATGTCCATCATCAATAAAGCAATATTGAATGTAATAGAAAAAATAAAGGGCTTTAAGGATTTATGTTAAACTGTGTAAAAAACGTTTTGCACATTATTAAGTCAGGTTCTTCAAACTGCATGCTTTAATTCCCAAGGCTAATTGAGAAGTTATACATTAATAATTTCTTTATAAAGATCAGCCCTTTTTAAACTATTTCTGTTTGGTTAATGAATAATATAAAATATATTAAATGCGCGTTCTAATCACCTTTGTATTGTATATTGCATCCATGGATGCAGTTTTATCTCTTGCTTTTTAAAGGCCAAGTTTCACCTAAACCTACGTTTCTTTAAATGAAAGACCACATTTAGAGGTTAACCATATATGTAAAAGTTATGGAACTTGTCTAATTTGCTAGTGATTGTTCCAAGATTTGATGAGATGAGAGCACCTTTAGAAGCAGGAATCTTGTTTCATTTCTGTCACAGACTATGGGCCTCATTCTATTATCGGCCGCAGCCGTTGCGGAGCCGCAAGGATCGGCCGCAAGCTATTCTGCTATTCTATTCCCCTCCGGCCGGGGATTCCGGCAGGCTTGCGGCCGGTGCCTTGCTATCTCTTGCTGCCGCTCGCGCCGGAGGAAAGCCTTTGATCTAAAACGGCCGCAAGGAAATCGGCCGCAAGAAAATCCTATTTGCAATTCAATTGCTCCGGGAACCCTCTCTGCAAGGCTAAAACCGAGCCGCAGCTTACTTGCAGGAAAGAGGTCCCACTAGCACCAATTAAGCACGAAAAATAGCCCAAATAAAGCCATCCTGCACTTTGAGAAGACTATAAAGTGATTTTCGGTGTTAGCAAAAATAGCACAAATTTCCCCTATACTCAAATCCGTAAAATAATTTTTTTAAATATATGTCAAATATACATGTAAAAAGTCCAGAGTGCTTGGAGCACCTCAGACCTGGCCACGCTGCGGCCGGAAAATAAACAGTTAATGTAAACTCGTATTTGGGCTGATGTGCAAGCTTGAGAGGGGGTTATTATTAATCCTCATGTCCACCAATATGATCCCTAGCATTTACAGAGCTGTACAGTGCAGGCTTGAATTTATTTTTTACTTTAAAAATTTTGGAGCTTACGGCCGGTTCCAAGATATGCAGCCGGCCGTAAGAGGAGATCCTTGCGGGGCCGTTTAATTGAATTGCGAGGTAACGGGACCCCCGCAAGGAATCGCAGCCTTACGGCCGGTTTGCGGCCGATAATAGAATGAGGCCCTTTGAGAGCAGTATGGCAGGGAAGTCCAGATTTCCCACTAGGCAGGAGCCTAGAGGTCCCTGCTTACTATACGTTAGTGCAAAATAAATGAGGGAGTTATCAGCTGTGTAGGTGTGTACAGCCATGACGGAAGCAGATTTTATTAAGTGCACAAAAACAAGCCAAAAAGTGCGTGGTATCAGGGGCAAAACGTGCTTGGCATCAGGGGCACCAATAAGATAACTGCCTAGAGGCACCAAAAATGTATATACGTCCCTGGTAGTTTTTTTAATTCTCAAAGCCAATATGATAACAATTATTAAATATATGTGTCATAGAATTAATTAAAATATTTTTGCTATTTTATCTTCTATGTCTTTGAAATATTAAGCACTCCAAAAGGAATGTTAATTTGGTTTTGAAATACATTACGCATAGAGTACTGGCCATGTAACTTTACAGCAGATACGTGCACTTTGCAGATGCATTTTAAAGATCCTTCAACAGTACTGCAGTAACGGGGAGTTCATTAGAGAGAGACAATGAAGCTTATGTAGACACATTGTTCTCATTACTGTTAGAATCAAATTCAAGACTGACCAATTTAAGGTAACTTACTCAACAAGATTTAGCTGTAACAACCCACACTAATAAAGGTTGCCTGCAGAGAAAAGTCAGATGGCAGTACCCTTCCACAAAGTGATTAGTACTCTGCTCAAATACCTCACCATCCAGACTACATTTCCTTATTAATCATTTGAGAAATGCTGAAAGTGGGCTGCTTATGTCAGTGGCAGATATTGTTTTTTTTAAGGTAGTAATAGATTTGGTCATTATAACTGAAATGATATAAAAAATATAAGGGAGGTGATTTGTGAACTTGGAATAAAACAAAATGGTTTTAAATTAAAGGAAGGGGAATTAGTTCAGTGTGTTATGAAGGTAAAAAATATAAATGCATTGCTTATCTCAGCAGAAAATGTAAATGTTAACTTTCTTGCGAGTTAGTGGGATTTATTTGGCAAAACAATTATTTGTAAATTATATGGTGTATGAGCACTTGACCCATGCATGATCCATTCAGGCTAGTTGATGGAATAACTGACACGACAACTTGAGTTGGGAGAAACAACGGGCCACAGCTTTATTTAGACACAATATAAACAAACAACCATAACTTGTTTAGATGACTAATTTAGTCCTTCCTTCTGGGGGAGGAGCCCGGCCACGAACAGTGACCTCACGCTTTGAGCCCTGCCCAAAGCCCCAATGCTTATCTTTAAGCACGCCCTGTGAGGTGGGGCCATCGCCCCCTTAGGCCAGTGGGCCGGGCAACTCACCTCCCGCCACGGAGCATGCGAGGGACGCCTCCCGAGGCTGCGATCCCCCCCTGCTGGACATTAAAGCCAAAGCCCGCAAAACACTCTCCCTAAACTCCAACATCATCAACTCGTACCCTATTTCCGTAAGATGAACCTTATCCTTTGCGAAAAAATCATCTGCGCCGACCGGTTCGAAATCTTTATACCGGATGGCCGAGAAACCTTGTTTTCTCACAAAGCTCGCAATCTGCTGGTTTATCTTCTGTCTAGCCTTATCTAAACATACTGGGTCGCGCGCGTTACGCCATGATCTTCTCTTGATCATCTCAGACCAGATAAGGAACGTGCCAGGGAACTTCTTCACCCATTTCTCGATGTCTCGTCTCATCACCTTTAGCATTCGTCTCATGGAAACTGCCCCCAAATCGTTCCCGCCGGCATGAAAAATGATAAGACTGGGCTGCCCGTAACGCTGCGCGTACGTTTCCAAGATGCCGTCGAGCTGCGCCCAACGCAGACCCCGAATACCACACCACCTTACGCGTAAGTCCGTAACAGGAAAGCCCAGTTGTGCCTTTTCCTCGGTAACTGCGGCTAACCTATGGGCCCAGTACACGTAGGAATGGCCCACAATCCATAGTTGCTTCTGTTCCCCTGAAAGTAGAAAGCAACACCATTAAACCACTGCATTTGGCCGAACATAGGAACGAAAACGGTCTGAGTCCCACCTCCCGATGCGCTTTACTGCCGCGTCGGGCAACCCCAACCTAGCCGCTTCAGTGGCAGCTCCAATCCGAAAGGAGTGTGTCCCAAAGTCGGACTGCTTGAAACCGAGCCGGTGCAGTGCGCTTTTTAAAACTCTTTTAAACTGATACACAGACAGTGCCGTTCCATCGGCGTGGACCAGCAGCGAACACCGTCCCACCGGTCGCTGCTTAAGGTACTCCACTACACATGCATATGGGCAACACTCTGTGCCAACCTGATGCAGAACCACTTCTCTTCCTTTACCCACTTGGTCAGTCTTTGACCTCCGCAACCACAATACCACCGTGCCTTCCCTGAGGCAGGTATCCACCAATTGCAGACCCCCCGAACCGTGTCTACTGTTCGCGACTAACTCCCCTATCCTAAACGCTCCGAAGAACGCCAGGGAAAAAGCCGTTCGGAAAAGTAGAGATTCAAAGGGATCCCTGCAAACCACCACCAGTTCCTGAGCCAATCTCAGCAACAGCGCAAATGTTATTGGCCGCCTACTATCTGGCCTTTGCGCACCGCTGAACATTCCGCGCACCACTTTGCGCACTAGAAACTCCTTAGTAAGGTCCCTCTGCCCAGCAAGCTTAAACATAAAAGCAAGCGCCGTGACCTGTCTCCCTACTACGGGTTTTGATTCGCCTTGCTCGGCGCACCGCAGCAGGTACCAAAGCAAGATCCCTACGCTCTTGTCCTCCGTCGTGGCACCACCTGCCAGTGCCACTAGGCTATCCCATTTAGCCCACACGCGTCTATAAGCGTTCCACGTCGCTGGGGCAACAGACTGTCTCACGAGTCTCGTTACCTGACAGCTCCAATCTCCCAGAGCTCCTCGGGGATGAGCTCCCCCAGGGCGTTCGCACGAGGAGCCAGCGCCCTGAAACGATCCTCCTGAAACCGAGAGAGGGCGTAAGCAATTCCGTTATTCACCTTTGTCACGTGTCTTGCTTGAAACCATATGTTCAAGCGAAGGCAACATAGCACAAGATGCCTAAGCAATCTAATCACTGGTACGGATGCCGCCGTGATGTTGTTCACGGCTTCAACCAACCCCTTATTACCCGAGTGGAAAATGACTCGCCTGTCCCTGAAACAAGGACCCCATAAGTGCACTGCTACCACCATAGGAAACAGCTCCAGGAATGTAGGGTTCAGCAGTAAACCCGCCTCTTCCCATTCCCCCGGCCATGCCGCAGCGAACCATCTCCCTTGGAGATACGCCCCACAACCGATCGGTCCAGAACCATCGGTGTGCAGGTCTAGCTCTGCGCTGGTGGTGCCCTCCTTTTGAAGGACCACCCGCCCGTTAAAGTCTGCAAGGAACCTTGCCCATACCTCTGCATCATCACGCATGGCCTTAGAGACTGTTAGGAAATGATGCGGCTTCGCAACCCCTACCGTAGCCAAAGACATTCGTCTACAGAATATCCGCCCCATGGGGATAATTCTGCACGCGAAATTCAACTTCCCCAATATTGATTGCAGCCGCCGGAGGGTCACCCTCCGTGCGCCCCGCAGCGCCGTAATCTCGGCTTGCATGTCCTCCACCTTCTCTAAGGGAAGACTGCACTCCATTTTGCAGGAGTCAATCCGAATCCCCAGAAAAGTCAATTGTTCCGTAGGGCCCTCCGTCTTATCATGGGCCAATGGTACCCCGAATTCTGTACAGATTTCGGTGAACACCTCCAGCATAAAACGGCAAGCGTCGTGTCTCGCTGGGCCAACAAAAAGGAAGTCATCCAGGTAATGGGTAACACTCTTGTACCCCGCCTCGATGCTCACAACCCACTGTAAAAATTTGCTGAAAGCCTCGAAGTAAGCACAGGATATCGAGCATCCCATGGGTAAACATAAGTCAATGAAGTAACTTCCGTCTACGAAGCACCCTAGCAACCGATGGCTTGTCGGGTGCACGGGGAGCAATCTGAATGCTGCCTCGATGTCCACTTTTGCCATAAGGGCCCCCTGGCCCTTCCTCCTCACCAAATCGACCGCCCGGTCAAATGACTCGTAAGACACAGTAGCCTGGTCTCTTGATATGCCATCGTTTACCGAACGGCCTCTGGGGTATGAGAGATGCTGGATCAGTCTAAATTTACCCTTCTCCTTCTTGGGGACCACCCCAAGAGGAGACACAACTAAACCCTGGATGGGCGGGGCCGCAAATGGCCCGGCCATCCTCCCCAATTTTACTTCATTAAGCACCTTAGCTTTGGCTACCCCTGGGAAATCCCTAGCCGACTTCAGGTTTGGGACAAGAAAACCTTGAATGTCGACCCCACATGGAATCCGGAATCCTTCTCGGAAACCGTCCTCCAATAGGCGCGCCGCTTCGGCGGTGCCTGCCAATTTACCGTAGCGCTTTAGCCACGGCAGCATGGCGGGGAGGCGTATGGGCGTCTTGCCCCTTTGCAGGAGGCTCGCCCCTGCCTCCCTCTTTGGGTCTACTGCATCTAGACAGGGGGTGTTCACCTCCGCAGTTTGAGCATGCATGCTTAAACCTGCAGTTAGGCGCCCATCTGCAGACCCCCTCGTTGTACGAAAAACAGGTCTTAAGACCTGCTCCTGAGGCGTGGGTGGGGCCCTTACCTCCACCGGCCCCGCTCCGAAAGGGCGTCGTGACTCTCATGGGTGTCATGATATTTAGCCAATACGCCACCGCTTTGTCGCTCCATGCCATACTTGGCCTTGAGGCCAAGTATTGCCGGAATTCCTCATCGTACCGCCACCAGGCTGTACCCCCATAAACCTTGTGAGCATTCCGAATTTCGTCTATGTAGACGAACAATCCCGAACTCTGTTCAGGGTGCCGCTCACACAGTACGCAAGCCCAAATAGAAAATGCTTGCAGCCAGGTATCAAATGTCCTGGGTAGCCTAGCAAAGGATTTCCCCTCCCTGGGGCCCCTCTCGGCCAGGTCTGTTTGCCTAGACATAGGAAGAAGGGAAAACAACTCTATAAACTCCCTCCTCCAGATCTTTTCCTTTACTTCCTGTGGAAGGTGTGCACCCAAATTATCCAACGAGCAGAGGACTATGGGCCTCATGGCTGCGTCGGTAACCCCCACAGTGTTATTCCCAACTGCTGCTATTGCGCTGCCTACCGGCTCGGGCGCGCGCAAGCTAGCTAGCGCCTCGCTCGCGCTCGCTGGCGCCACTACCGCTGCTGGCTGGGACCATGCACCCTTTGCTAGCCCCCCTATCCACGCTCCCATGTCGCGCTCGCTAACTGCAATGTTATGCGCAGCTAATAGAGTCCTTAATGACCCAATAAAACCACCCTTGTCTGCTGCGCAGCTCAATTCTGAGCGCTCACCTGCTTCTGGAAGCTTAGGAGTAGATACGGCCAACGGAGTATCCCCGCGTCTCTCCTGACGCTCCGGGGACTCTGACCGTCTGGCCCTCCGCGGGCTTCTCCTCTCAGATCCGGTGCAAGCACAGCTGCACCGACAAGATCTTCTGCTTCTAGACCGGGATCTCCTTCTAGATCTGTGGGTACAAGAAGAACAGTCACTAGCTCTCCGCGACCTGCATGCCCGCGCCCATACCGCCCTTTCCTCGTCTGAGGAAGGGTCCTGGTCAGCTAAGCTTGCGCGGCTGGAGTAGGCTAGCACTGCCTCCGCCGCCCCCTGTAGGGGGCCCCCTGAGACTTCCTCGGGCGTTGGAATATCCAGCTGTTGGTCAGTCTTGGACCCTTTGCGCTGTGGCCTAACCGTATCGCCCTCAGTCTCTACTCTGCTACGCCTTAGCGGTGTGTGCGTAAATAGCAGCGGACTGTACCTGCTCGTAGCCTTCTTAGCTCGAGTGGGGCGTCCTAGCCTCGCCACTGCCGCTGTCACAGGCATGTCATCAATCATGACCATGCTGTCTTGGCTGTTCATTTCTCTGATGACCCCATCTCTTCTCTCTCTCGTCGTCGCCATGCTCCTCTCGCTGCCAGTTGGGCGTCCCTGTAAAGTACCAGAAGCACTGTTAATTAGGGAAACCCCAGGGACCGTCTGCTTGGCACCGTGAGGGCCTGTAGGAGCCTTTTTAGGACTCCCGGCTTTTCTCTTACCCCCTGCACCCCCCTTCCGGGGTGTTAGAGGGGTGTTTCGCGACCTTTGTCGCGGCCTAGGACCTTTAGGCAAGTTGGCAGGTGGTGGCCGGATTGCTAGGCCCTCACCCCCACCGCCCGTGGTCCTGGCGCTCGCTTGCCTGGGGGGTATGGGGTCCCGGCCGCCCTGACCTGTAACCCCCCCATCTCTGGTGTCTCTGCTACCTGATGGACGTGGGTCTGGCAGCCCTACAGTGGTGGGATGGGAAAAAATTTCCCTGGAGGCATCAGGATTGGCTAGGACACCAGCCACCGCAGGCTGTTCCTGTACAATGTGCTGAGCTCCAAGCGCAGAAGGCATGGGAGGTCCCAGCCTGTCCTGCACCCACCTGACCCCTTGGCTTAAGGCACGGGTCCTAACCTCAGCCAGTAAGGCCTCTAAGCCCTCTGGATCCATGGAAATAGCTAACAGGGGAACAAACAGGGGGCACAACAAGCAGCAAGACAGGCACACACAGACACAGGAACACACACAGGCACAGCACACCACAGAGAGACAGAGACCCACACAGACAAAAACGGAGGAGGAAAAGAACACAAAAACAGACAGGGATAGCCTCAACAGTGATATCCCCTTATATGCTGGTAAGCTGGGGTGAAATCTCAGTAATTAAACCTTCCTACTGTATTTTTAATGCTGCAGGACCTCAGACCTCCGTCCATCCAGTCGGGAGACCGCGCTGCTGTGTTCAATGGCGCGAAACGGGCTTCCGACACGCCCCCCGACGCTCCTGATTGGCTAATAGCCTCACAGGCTCCGCTGGGTCACGTGACGCTACAGGCTGACCCAGGGAGCCTGTGCAGCCTCCGCGTCGTTCAGTATAGTGTGTTTATTGTATTGTGAAGCATGTGTATTTGGGACAGTAAAGAAGAGAGCTCTAAAGAGGGCAGATTCATTTTGTGAGTATTTAACATAGATAGATAGATAGATAGATTTCTGATGGGCCTGGTATTTAGTGTGCATTTTTAGATATTTCCCTTAAGATATCTTACATGAGATCACAGATACAAAAAGTTATTCCAGTTGTGGAAGTATGTACCTATTTGTCCATACCCTCTCCAGAACATTTGGTTTGTGATTTTCCCCATCTGTATCATTTATCTGGGGTGATGTCCCATCTGAATGTAGCCACTGGCCATGCCAGGTGATTATCATAAGTACATATCGTACCATCATATACTCAAATATGTACATTACATATATGGATAACACACATCTAATGTAAATGCTGAGCATCACTCAAAGAGATATGTAAGGTTCCTTGATTTTACAAGGTACTGCAAACTGCTTCTACAATGGGCTGGATAAGAACCTGGTCCAAACCTACCAAACAGAGTATTAAGGTATTTTTGCACCCTGGTTAGAACGAGATGGGCCAGTACAAGGATAATCACCTATAGAGCTCTACCAGCAAGACAGGATACCAGGCAGTAGTAGTTACCAAGTGTAACTATATTCCAGAGATGGATCAATAGCAATAATCCCAATGAAAGTTTAGGATTAATACACAGAATGAGATTTACAGGTTCAAACTGTAACACCTTTATTTTTGCTCAACATACATATTTATAAATTTCTCTCACCATCTGCTGGCTAGTCACATCTGGCCCCATCCTTTGGTACACATAAGAATGTCCAATCATCAGGATCCACCCTAGGTTCAAGTGGGGCATCTGCAAGATGGCAGACCTCTAATCTACCCCTGTGGTGCAGTAACATAATTATCAGGGCAAGTTAACATATCCTGGGTTGTTGACATTACAGTAGTACTTCAAATAAGACAGCGCTGGAGACAGTCTATCTGTTTACATGACCCTGTCCCTTTAATCAGATCTCCTATATATATATATATGCTTATGTATGGGAACTTCTTTCTATGCAGAGTGAACTCCTTATGTCCAGTATCTCTCGCTCTTTTTCCCCTTGTCCCTGAGGCTCCATCCCTATACTTCATCAGCTTCCCCAGTTACAGACAAGCAGTTTGATACCAAACATTGATGTGGCTCCCTCCCTCCACATAATTGACATGGCACCCAAAATAACAATACATGGAATAACCAAGTAATGGAACATTAATTTAAGAATCAATTAAAAACTCTTCTTTAATTGAATAAGCATCAAATAAATAGTCCCTGTATGGGTCTACTCAATACAGATTATAAAGACACATACTCTATAGGTTTGAATGTGATATGTAGTGCCCTAGCCTATCAGGGACCTTGTCTCAGCGGCATGTTGTAGAATGTTGCTGAGAGATAGTCACTGATTGGTTATTATGAGACACTGTACATCAAATACAACAATGCCTGTAATTGCATGAGCTACATAGGGCGTACCCCAGCAGGGGATAATGGTTTGATATGAAGCAGTACAAACAAAGCTCATAAACATCTAAGTTTTCTAGATTAATGTTTCTGCAATCCTTTGGCAAAAAAAACATCCTTGATATATGCAGCACATTTCATAAAACATTTTAATTGTATTAGTATCTAAAAATCCCTCTAATGATTATGTTGATGCCCCCATGGGGTGCTTACAAAAGCACCCCCAATCAGCATGGAGCATTTGGGGACCCATTTTAAGTAGTAATTTTACTAACCTGCTCTGGCTTCCTCGGCCAATAGGAGAGCACTGATGCTAACCCTAAAAGTCACTGTTGGATATGATCCGCCATGCTTCTCCCTCTGCACACGCCCACACCAGAAATCAGTACAGACAGAGACTTGCAAAAGTATTCACCCCCCTTGACTTTTTACCTGATTTGTTACATTACAGCCTTAAGTTCAATGTTTTGTTAATCTGAATTTTATGTGATGGATCAGAACACAATAGTCTAAGTTGGTGAAGTGAAATGAGAAAAATATATACATAAAACTATTTTTTAGAAATAGAAAACAGAAAATTGGCAAGCCCATAAAAAGCTCTGGTGGAAACAATTACCTTCAGAAGTCACATAATTAGTGAAATGATGTCCACCTGTGTACAATCTAAGTGTCACATGATCTGTCATTACATATACACAACATTTTTGAAAGGCCCCAGAGGCTGCAACACATAAGCAAGAAGCACCACTAACCAAACACTTCCATGAAGACCAAGGAACTCTCCAAACAAGTAAGGGACAATGTTGTTGAGAAGTACAAGTCAGGGTTAGGTTATAAAAAATGTTTCCAAATCTTTGGTGATCCCCAGGAGCACCATCAAATCTATCATAACCAAATGGAAAGAACATGGCACAAAAGCAAACCTGCCAAGTGACGGCCGCCCACCAAAACTTACAGACCGGGCAAGGAGGACATTAATCAGAGAGGCAGCACAGAGACATAAGGTAACCCTGGAGGAGCTGCAGAGTTCCATAGCAGAGACTTGAGTATCTGTACATAGGACGACAATAAGCTGGGCTTTATGGCAGAGTGGCCAGAAGAAAGCCATTACTTTCAGCAAAAAATAAAATGGCACATTTTGAGTTTGCGAAAAGGCATGTGGGAGACGCCCAAAATGTATGGAGGAAGGTGCTCTGGTCTGATGAGAGTAAAATTGAACTTTTCAGCCATCAAAAAAAAAGGCTATGTCTGGCGCAAACCCAACACATCACATGACCCAAAGAACACCATCCCCACAGTGAAATATGGTGGTGGGACTGGGAAACTGGTCAGAGTTGAGAGAAAGATGGATGGTGCTAAATACAGGGATATAATTGAGCAAAACCTGTACCACTCTGTGCGTGATTTGAGGCTAGGACCGAGGTTCACCTTCCAGCAGGACAATGCTAAAGCAACACTTGAGTGGTTTAAGGGGAAACATGTAAATGTGTTGGAATGGCCTAGTCACAGCCCAGACCTCAATCCAATAGAAAATCTGTGGTCAGACTTAAAGATTGCTGTTCACAAGCGCAAATCATCCAACTTGAAGGAGATGAAACAGTTTTGCAAGGAGAAATGGTCAAAAATCCCAGTGGTAAGATGTGGCAAGCTCATAGAGACGTATTGACTTTAGGGGGGTGAATAGTTATGTACATTGACTTTTTCTGTTATTTTGTCCTATTTGTTCTTTGCTTCACAATAAAAAAAAAAACATCTTTAAAGTTGTGGGCATGTCCTGCAACTTAAATGATGCAAATCCTCAAACAGTCCATGTTAATTCAAGGTTCTGAGGCAACAAAAAACGAAAAATGCCAAGGGGGGTGAATACTTTTGCAAGGCACTGTAGTAATAAGCGCAGTAACATTCCAAGTGAGACAGTATGTAAGAGTCAGTAATAGCAGAAAGATGAAGCAGAGGAAATGCTGGCAGAGATCTGCCCTTACAGCCTCAGTACTTGTAATGAACATGTCAGAAGCCACTGAGGTGGAGACTGATACAGTGCTTGTGATTGCACACAGCTAAATATGAATTTATGCTAATTTAGAGGGCATTTTTTAGGGTTGTACACCATTATATGCGACTGCCAAAACCATAAGACATTTTGCTAACTTCAAGGTAAGCTAGGAAAGTTAGATATGCCTTTAATAATACAAACTATGTTAAGGTAAATAGATACCCAGGTATATTATATATCTAGTAAAATCCAGAATAGTCGCATATCCATTTAAATGTACTCACCCCAACAGAAAGGAAATGTATGTGTGCTTCACTTTATTATTACATACATTGTACTCACAAACCATCTCCAGTAGATGTGTTTATAACCAATTGATGTTGATTATTGCTATTATGAGATTCAATTACTGCCTCCAATTACCAGAACAATTGTAAGGCTAACAATGTGCTGGATATTGATGGGATGATATACTCTACCTACATATATATATTGAAATCATTCAAGTCTGGACCTATTGCACATATACTTGTAATACAAATCAGTGGCATCAGTGATAATTCCTAGCGAATACAAACTCCTTAAAATAGGAATAGCCATTCACACCAGTGGAGGAAAACATTGCAGACGTCTGCGCCTCTTATAGGCAGCAGTAGGCCATGATATCTGGCCTAGTCACATCTTCACAACATCTCCAAAATACATCATTACCTCACACAAGACACAACTTATATTCTAATACATTCTCTCATTACTTCTCGTCTCGACTACTGCAACTCGCTTCTGCCTGGTCTCACACAACCCGTCTATCCCCACTTCAATCCATAATAAACGCCTCCGCTAGACTCATGTACAGCACACAACAATCAGTGTCTGCAACACCTCTCTGTCAATCACTCCACTGGCTTCCCTTAGCCTGGAGAATACAATGTAAAATCATGACCCTAACATATAAAGCCCTCAAGAACAGTGCGCTCCTTACATCTCTGCTCTCATCTCCAAATACCGCCCTCTTCGTTCTGCTAATAACCTTCTACTTTCTGCCAATCTTGTCACCTTCTCTCCTTCCTGCCTTCAGGACTTTTCTTGTGTTGCCCGTCTTCTTTGGAACTCATTGACTCGCTCCACTAGACAACCCCCCAACCTTTAAAACCTCACTAAAACACATCTGTTTAAAGAAGCCTATCACCTTCCACCCTAACATGCACAACACTTCTCTCACCCTCCTCTACCACACCCAAAACCTTTAGATTGCAAGTCTGCGAGTTTTCAATCTTGCATGGCGCTTTGGGATTTTAAGCTCAAAGACAGTGCCATTCAATATTTGCAATGTGTTTATATTGTTTTTGTCTCTGCCTGAAACTTAACCCATGTATAGTGATATGGAATATGTTGGTGCATAAAAAATAAACAATAATAATAATAGTACTATTCACAAGCATACAAGCCAGCCACACCATGGGGTCATGTCAGGGAGGAAGATATGTAGGGAGCTGAGAAGGCATCATAATCAGATGGAGGCACACATGGCCAGGCTGATGCAAAATAATCAAACTGCAATAATAGAAATCACACTGGACCTACGGCAGAAACCTCTGGTGAGTGCAGTCCCCAAGCCACTAACAGATTGACCAATCACCTTCTGCCACAATGCCGCCACCTCCACTATCAGCTATGACTCCATCTGCATCTCCTAGAAAATTACCATATGGGAGAGTGTGTAGTGGCAAGTGGGTTCTGTCACCACAAAGAGGAGGAGTTAGGGGCTGCATTTCATTTAATCCTCTCAAATACATTCCTCAGTTAAAATCTACTGGTCAAAATTGTTAACTTCTACATGGGTGTCTCCAGAGTATGTGTTTGTCCCCTATGTGATGGTGAAATATGGTAACCATGTGGCTAGCCACCATCACATAGTCCATGGTAATCTGTGGACACATATGGTAAGAATTAACATTTAAACAAATTGATGATCACTGAGGAATGCAGTTGAGAATAGCTGATGTAGTTCCTATATAATATTTTCATTTATATACTGATTAACCAGTTATTTTCTTTTTACATTTATTAAGGCAATTTGTTCATCTGCAAGCAATGCTACCAAATAATGTAAGCAAACTATTTACACAGTGGCTGTCATATAGCCATGATACTAATGACATCCCACCTGCAGCATGATCTCACACACCATAAATACACACATATATTATGTTATAAACACAATGATTGATGTTACATTTAATATGTACCAGTGCACATATGGGAGTAGAATGGCACTGTTTAGCTGTTCAGTCTTGTCGTGTCTGGCATCACTAATATTGAATTTAACACATTTCTTATATGTATACATATTGTCGCATGCACACCAGCAATGGCAGGAACTTAACAGGACCAGTGTACACTTAATTTTTGTTAATGAAGGTACGTTTCCTGTGGCTTTTTCTGCCTCTCCACAATCTCCTTGGACTCTTTATGGCATTCATCAACAGCTACATCCACATCAATGCGATCCTCCTTGTCAGCATTTGACCCTTACCTGCTGTTCTAACACTATATTGTGCATGGCCTGTCCTATATATAGTAATTTGCCTGTAGAGGTTCACCTCCAGCATGGATTTCAGCCCTCAGTTATCCACATTCAGTGCCAGCTACTTCGCTCTTTCAGGCCTCAGGTTGTCCAATACCACAACGTCTCACACTCTGGTGACTAACACGCAACAGTCTTATGTATATTGCATACCTTCCCATTAATGTGACATTCATAATAAATATCACTGCCATGATGTGCTCTGTTTGGGGTGTGGCTAGCCCTTTTATAGGCAATGCATTACATTACATGTTTAGGCCATGTGGCTTTTCTGATTTGTATTAACCTCTTGTGTACTGGAGTCTTAGTTACCATTGCAGTTGACATATGTGATGTTACATGTTACATAGTTACAACCTTTTTAGATCTATCTGATATGCAATATAGTTGGGAATTGATCCAGAGCAAGGCAAACAGAAAAAAAAAAAACATTGAAACATTGCCAGTTGTCTCAAAAGGGGAAAATGCCCTTTTTATTAAAAAATGTATCCAACCTCTTTTTAAAGTTATCTATTGAATCTGCTGTCACCACCTCCTTCGGTAGAGAATTCCACAGTTTAACTACCCTTACTGTGAAGAGCCCTTTTCTTTCTTTAAGGTGGAATGTTTTAAACTTCTAACCTCAAAGGGTACCCTCTTGTCAGTTGAAAACCTCTTTGCACAAAAAGTTCACTTGACAAAGCCTTATATTGACCCTGGATATATTTATATAAGGTAATCATATCCCCTCTTAGATGACTTTTTTCTAGAGAAAATACATTTAATTTGGTTAGACTTTCTTCATAACTTAGCCCCTCCATTCTCCTTATTAATTTTATTGCCCTTCTCTGTACTTTCTCCAGTTCTAAAATGTCCTTTTTATGAAGTGGTGCCCAAAATTGTACTCCATATTCCATATGAGGGCATACTAGGGATTTGATTCCCTGGCTTCCCTACCCTTCTTAGTACATGCTAATATTTGATTTGCCTTTGCAGCTGCCGCTTGGCTTTGAGCACTGTTACCTAGGTGGTTGTCCACAAGCACTCCAAAATCCCTTTCAAAATCCGATACCTCAAGATTTACTCCATCAAGATAATAAATTGCATGGCTAGTTTTCCTTCCTAAATGCATAACTTTACATTTATTTGTATTAAATCTCATCTGCCATTTAGTCGCCCATTTCTCTAATTTATGCAAATCACTTTGAAACGAAAGTACATCCTTTTCTGATGTAATAACCTTACACAGTCCAGTCCAACTTCTAAGTCATTAAAAAATATGTTAAAAAGAAGAGGACCTAATACTGAACCCTGAGGAACCCCACTTGCCAAATAAGTCCAGTATATTCCATTTACATCAACCCTTTGCTTCCTGTCTTTTAGCCAGCTCTCAATCCATGAGCAGATATTTACTGTAATTCCTGCATCCCTTAGTTTGCACAATAGTCTTTCATGTGGCACTGTATCAAAAGCCTTTGTAAAATCCAAAAAGACTACATCCACAGAGTTGCCTTGATCCAAAATCTTACTAACTGCCACATAGAATCTAATTAGGTTTGCTTGACATGACCTATCCCACATAAATCTGTGTTGACTCCTACTTATAATCTTGTGTAAACAGACATATTGTTGTATGCTATCCCTTAGTAACCATTCTAAAAGATTACCCACTACAGAAGTGAAGCTTACAGGTCTATAAATTCCTGGATTTGCTCTAGCTCCCTTCTTAAATAAAGCAATCACATCTGCTTTTCTCCAATCATCTGGTTGAGACCCTGTGTTGAGTGAATCTTGAAAAAAATGATATAATAGTTTGGCTATTACAGAGCCCAGTTCCATCAGTACCCTTGGATGTATTCCATCAGGACCTGGTCTTTTCCTGCGTTAACCAATTATTTGGTGAAGGTAGTGTGGCCCCATTTGGAACTGTATCCCCACCACTGGTACCTCCCTTGTGTATACCAAAGAAAAGAACCTATTTAGCTAATCTGCCTTTTCCTGGTCACTAATTATGAGACGGCCTGTGTCACATTGTAATGTTCCTATAGCTTCCTTCCTTGCCTTCTTTCCATTAATATATTCAAAAAAAAAAACATTTTAGTGTTAGTTGTACTCTTCTTTGCAACTAACTTTTCATTTTCTATTTTAGCCGCCAGTCTCTTTTGCAAGCATTGTTGATTTCCTTGTACTTAACATAAAGTTGTCTGTAAATGCCATTTTTTTACTCCTTATCTTGATCTTTAAATCATTGTTAAGCCACATGGGATGTGATTTCCTCCTTCCACTTTTATTTTTACCTGGTATATGGTGATAAGTATGTATATTTAGTAATGATTTAAATGTTGTCCATTTATGTTCAGTATTTGTACCTGTCAGTTAAAAAAATGTTTGGCCCCTTCCCAATCTCAAATGAGTCTGTGTTGTGATCACTTTTTCCCAAAGGTTGCCCTATTTCCACATTTGATACCATATCAAGATTATTTGTGATGACTAAATCCAAGATAGCCTCATGTCTAGTAGGTTCTTGTATAACCTGGGCCAGATAATGATCCCTGAGTGTACTCAAGAACCTGCCCCCCTTAGCTGAACTGCTGGTCTCATTCATCCAGTTTATTTCAAGGTAGTTAAAATCTCCCTTTATTAGAAGTTGCCCATGCTTAGCTGCATTACCAATCTGTAACAATAATTGTATTTCCTCACTTTCAGCTATATTTGGGGGTTTATAGCATACTCTTACTAATATTCTTTCGGAATTTGCCGCTCCGCTATTTAACTCTACCCTCAAACATTCAACTTTATCCCTATGTCCACCATAAATATCTTCTCTGACTATAGGCTTAAATTCAGGCTTAACATACAGACAAATCCCTCCTCCTCATTTACCATTGCCTCTATCTTTCCTAAATAGGTTATAACCATCCAGATTAACAGTCCAGTCATGAGATTCATCCCACCAAGTTTCCGTAATTCCTATTAAATCCCATTTCTTATTAATTGCTGATAATTCTAACTCTCTCATTTTTCCTGGCAAGCTTCTGGCATTAGCAAGCATACACCTTGTTATGAGTCTGTAGTTCTTAAGTATCTGCCACTATACTTGAGTTACTTAGCAATACCTCCCTATTGATTATACTAACCCTCCCCCCATCCCTTCCCCCATGACAAGTTAATTCATTCCTTAACCCCTCTACACTTTCTACCACATTACTTCTATCTAGTCCCTTCCCCCACCTACCAGTTCTACCATTCTTTCCCATAGCACACAAGCTCCCTCATCATTAAGGTGCAATCCATAACTGCTATAGAGATTGTACCTAAGAGAAATGAGTAGTCAGCCAAGTACTCTAAAAACCCAAACCCCTCCTTAATGCACCACATTTTTAGCCATGCATTAACCTCCTTAAGCTCCTTCTGTCTCCCTGGGCTAGACGTGGCACTTGTAGTATCTCAGAAAATACTACATTGGAGGTCCTTGCCTTAAGTATATTCCCTAGTTATCTAAAGTCATCGTTTAGGATTCTCCATCTTCCACTAACTTTGTCATTGGTACCAATATGTACCAGGACCGCCTGTTCCTTTCCAGCCCCTGTTTTATCTTGCATTGCCTTTCCTAAATGGATATCCCCAACATTTTCATTCAGTCTGGCAAATCTGTTGGTGCTTGCTAACTCAGAATTGGCCTGCCTACTCCTCCTTTTCCCCCTGTCTCCCTTGTAACAGTAACCTGACTACCTCCCTGAACATCCTCACTAGCCCCATCTCCACCCTCAATGCTAGGCCCAGCTAAAAGCAATATCACTCAGTGCTGCAATTCTCCTTTGCACTTTTTCTAACTTGAGCTTTACACCTCTCACAGAGGTATGGACCTTGGTTCAGCTGTTCCATACATGTGACAGGAAATACACTGAGTGAGGTTGTCACTGGACTGACTCATAATTACTAATTGCAAATTTACAATGGGAAGGGAAATAAATACATTTGTATAAAGCTAAGAAAAAAAAAAAAAAAAAATATATATATATATATATATATATATATATTCCCCCTTTTCTTCCCTCACTTATTTCCTCTTGCACTAAAAGTGACCCCTTTTCTTTAAACTCTCTCCTTTTATTTAAACTCCCACACTTATACTAGAACTGCACTTTTATTAGAACTGTTCGCAAGCTCACAAGTTCGCTCATTCCCCTGTTTATATTAGGTTTTTACTACTCAACTGCACAAGTATACAAACACCCTTACTGTCCAAGAGAAATCCCAGAAGAGAAGCAAACAGACCAAAAAATGTCACATACTGAGAATGTTTAATATAATATTTATTCTGCTTTTTTTTAAAGTACTGTCTCTATAAATGGCTTTCAGGGTTCTCAGCAAAAGCTTTTTTTGAGCCTTTACGGGTCGTCTAAGGAAAATCCACTTGCATAAGGCCATACAGTCAGTAACTTGCATGAAGAACGTTATCTGTGATTGGGATTGGGATAGGCTTTCAGAAAAAAATCAATGGGACAGCAAACCGTAACTTGCAAGGTATGTGTTTTTACAAATTCTTCACAGTCTTCAAGTACTATTGTTTTTTTGTTTTTTTTATTTTGATCGATACATTGGAATGTACATGTCAACTTCACCTGTAAATTACCAATATATTGGATTGTAATGGTTTCTGAAATAATTGCATAGCTTTTGAAAATGTGTCAGTGGTTGTATACAAGCATTTCTATTTTTCTGATTTCTGTGATTTCTTTGCTGCAAGTCTTGGAATTCCACTCTTATCACTTCCTTTTATAAATCTTTATATCTTTCCAGACCAATTTGCTCTATGTTTTTTAAGTGTTGTTGGCGTAATTCTGATGTGAACACTTTTTTTGGAGAATTGGTGTCAGTGTGGAGGGTGTGGTTCTTAGCTTACATTTCTCCCATGGTTTATGCTCTTTTGGTAGCCAGGTATAATGGGAGAGTGAATTTGTGATAGAGCTATTGTAAATTATTTATTTTTAAAACCAATATTTACAATTAAAATAATAATGTCCCCAGTCTGGAGCCTGAAACATGCTGTCTGTCTACCATCCATTTTGCGCTCTCCGAGGAGGTAGAATTAATTCAGAATAAGTTTTTTGCTCAAGTCAGAACTTCTGAAGAATTTGCATAAGAGGTTTTGATGTGACAGACTCTGAGATACATACTGGGGGAGCTTATAGAAGCTATGAGTCAACTATAATGACCGTGAAAGTCCCTTTTACCTGTCACCTACTCATACTATCAAAGGGAACCATGTTGTTCTCCAACTATTAGATTAGCTCAAAGAAAGATTGTATATAGCAAGTTTTCATTTTGTATGACTTTACCACTCTCTGAAAGCTTTAAGTTTGACTACATATACTAATCTAGTAAACAGTGGAGGGAGTGACCTTTGTAAAATAATTTTCCAAGCATATGCTCAGAAGCAGATAGCTTACAACATTAATTGCAAGTCCTGTCCTGCAGAAATGTATTCACATCTTTCATGTACAATCTTCACCAAAGTATCATGGTTACCTCCAGGGTTCAGCAAAGGTATTAACATTTAAAAGAAGCTTCCTGTCTAATTATGCTAGTAGGCGAAATTGTTTTAAACATATATCTATTTTTTTTAGCATTTAGTCCTTTTGCAATTCTTATCAGGATAAAACACGACTTTAGTAATATGAGGTATTTAAGATAACAATGTCATTTTTCTAAAGATAACAAAAATAGTTAAAAGAAAAAAACTGTATATACAGTTATAGATAGTCTATCAACTTTTACTAAAATAATCATGAATATAAACACAGAAAGTCCTAAACTTTGTTCATAATAACCAGGCTTCAAAAAAGATTTGGCTTCCAGGAGCAATTCAATAGAACACAGTTGGGCACTCTGCTGGTCCCTCAGATCCATGATCTGACCCCTAAAGCATCTCTTCTGTTAATTGCTTTTACTATTACATCCCATGAAGGAAGTGAACTATTTTTCTAATTTTTAACAACCATTTTTCCCCTAATAATATATGTGAGATAAGACACTAACAGCCTTATTACATTTCAATTGGGCCAATTGAAAAGGGCTCTATATAAGCACATAGCACATATTTTTACAGAAGTTTTTAGTTAGTCAAGACCTTGCTTTTAGATAGAAGTTCACTAACTAAAAACTTCTGTAAAAAAAATATGCTCTTTGCTTATATAGAGCCCTATTCAATTGGCCGAATCGCAATTTAATAAGGCTGTTAGTCATATATCTTATATCCCCAGGGAAGATATGGAACAGAATCATCTCACTTTCTTCCAGAGTATCAACATCGTAATTGGTAAAGTGCATTTCCAACTTATTCTAGCATTCTTGTATTTTAGCACAGCTCCAAATATGTACATATGTACCTTCTGTGATGCCCAGGGGCCACTGGTGTCCTGGGGTCTATTCAACCAACAGGTGCCCTGGGAGGGCATGGGGTGCATGGCACAAGGAGTCCCTTTCAGGGCAAACATTGTACCTCTAATGGATATACAGAATGTACAAATGGCTATATGGACTGTTACAAATGAATATGTGGACTGTATCTGCAAAGTTATTTCCCTGTGAGCAGGGTGATCATAATAAATGTGGTACCCGCTGGATGTATGGGTTAGGGTTGCCCTGCTGACATGTGTGGGTATATAATAATTATTGTTGCATTGATGGCATGTGTAATTATAACTGTGTGGTATGGTTGTTACCAGGGGAACTCAGAATGTCAGTGGCCCTAGTGTGTTTGGTATCCAGGGGTTCGGTTCTCCCCAAGAAATACAATAAAGCCTATGGCCCACATCAGAGTTCTAGGGTACCGGTGTACAGGGCTCAGAAAAGCTATGGGGTCTAAGGGAGAGTTGCAAGACTTATAGGAGCCCAGGAAATTTAGTTACATGTGGGGAAAAGGAGATATAATTAACCATTGTTGTTTCCTTGTGACATATGGTCATTGCCACTTTGGGAGCTTGTCACATAGGCTTACAATCCCTGACAACAAGCTTGATTTTCATCTCTGTTGTAGGCTAGGATACAAAGTCACAAAGTCCACTAGACACACAGACTCCTTCCTTAATTAGCCAGCTAGCCTTGCCTGCCGGTACAAAGGAGTAATTTATTAATAACTGTCTCAGTCTCCAAAGTACCTGAGGAGGGGTCATGAGGGAGGCTGTCAGGCCCTTATTGACAGATGGGCCACATTGCTAGGAGAAGGGGGTTTGAGGATTGGCTAAAGGGAAGGTTTGCTAAGGGGTGTGACTTGATGGATGTGGATAAATATGCTGGATTTGACTAATAAATATGCTGGATTGTGACTAATAAACAGGTCTCAGTGTGATCATACATAATTACATATGTGTTCATTATTGAGTGAAGGGTTAATCCTTATAATTGGGATTAGGAATACTACAGGAGAGTTTTCAGGTGGTAACTCTGCAACTCTGGCTACTGATTTTTTTGTTCCTGTGGTCATCCTGAGATTCCAATACAAGACTGGTTCCATCTCTGCTAGCAGGGATAACAACAAGAACCATCACATACCGCTGGGTGGGTCAGAAGTAGTGGTCATGACACCTTCATTGCCACATTCTCTCCAACATCTGTCAGAGTGGTTTGTGGTCATTTTGGAATTCATATAAGGCACTAAGTCCCATCTTTGTACCATCTTAAAATATATTTCCCTGAAAGATAAACATTTTGTAGAACCACTTACTAATGAAAAGGCGCTACAACATAAAACTTCCTTCCAATCTTGATTTAAATCTCTCTCCCACATCCTCATCCTATCTGTTTTTCCAGATCCTGCTCTCTCTCGGATAACAAGACATTTTTATTTGAATTGCAGAATATACTATAATACAAATATCATTTCTAAAGTCACATTAGAAATGTGCATCAGGAGCATGCTGTTGATTATAATGTAATGCATATATAAAACCCTGTTAGTTAACTGTAAAGCAATAGGCAGCATTAGAGCAACCCTACTGTCCAAAGGTATCTGAACATAAATTGAAAGGAGAAGTTGAGGAGAAATGATAACAAATTAAAAAAGTATGTACAACTGTACACATTCAAATTTGTATAAATCTAATGAATACATGGCTCCAATTATACATTCAAAGCAGTAGATGGGAGATTGTTTTCATCATATAAATTGCTTAACTTACTAAGGTGGAAAGTGTGTTACCATTGAGTGAATAAGAGGAGTGAACATGATATTTATTCCTCCTTGAGTCTGGTGCATTGTATGTAGGTCCTATAGCCTCATTCTCTGTATGTTAGGCCAGTCTGTAATGAAGTGCTCCACAGTCTAGTAAATGCAGGCTCATTTACTACACATTTCAGTGCTCCATAATTACTTCCTCAGAGTTAATCAACCTGTGTCAATACATATTTTAATATGTTGTTCATCCAAACAGGCCATTCATTTAAATAATTTACAATGAAGCTCTTTTGAAGGGCAAAATGTTATTAAAACTAATATAGCTGTACTTGGGGAAGCCAATTGTTTTATTTTCTAACAGGGTTAGTCCCCTAGGAGGGGCGTTGAATACAGATAAGATGTCTATTTAGTTCTTTTGAAAGGCTACTATATTCATGGCCGGATTGCCCATTAGGCTAACTAGGCAGCTGCCTATGGGTGCTTCCCTGTGAAAGGTGCTTCATGTCACTTAGCTAAAACAAAACTAAATACTGCAGGTTGCAAACTTGGGGCCTCATTCAATTGCGATTTGGCCAATTGAATAGGGCTCTAAATACGCCTATAGCATATATTTTTTAAAGAAGTTTTTAGTTAGTGAAAACCTTGCTTTTGGATAGAAGTTCACTAACTAAAAACTTCTTTTAAAAAATGCTATGTGCTTTTAAAGAGCGATATTCAACGGACCAAATTGCAATTGAATGAGGCCCTTGGAACTGAAGAGCTTCAGACAGGAATGAAGCTGCTGTCTGTAACGTCTGCACATTTCTCACTGCGCAGGCATCAGAAATTGTCTGTAAACTTGGGACGCTTGCATGCGCTCTCTGCCGCTCAATGGTAGCCGGGGATGTGCACTAAACATAGAGACAGACAAAGACAAAGTGGGCACAGACAAAGAAAAAAAGGGCACAGACAGAGGGAGAGCACAGACAGAGAGGCCACAGACAAAAACAGAGAGGGCACAGAGAGAGAGAGTGTGCAACAAGAGAGCGTACAGAGAGAAAGAGAGACAGCAGCATAGAGAGACAACACAGAGACAATTGAAGATAACAATTTATGATATTGTCTTTTATGATGGTCAAGTTACTAGTCTATATTTAAAAAGTGTCGGGGTGTGATGTACAAGATGGCTCCACTCTGGGTATATTATATGAGGGAGTTGTATGAAGCAGTGTCACGTCAGTACCTTGTACTCATCTCTGGGTTGTGACAGTTTTTATGGGGAAATGTCTGTGATTTGCTCACACAGTCAGCAGAGAGAGCGATATATACGTAGAGAAAAGGGAAAATGGGTGCGGGCCCACCTTGCACACGCACTCGTAGGGGCTCCTCTACTTATATATCTGCCCCTGACTATATTGCTGTTGACCCTAACAATAGTATTACAAGGAAGTGTAAATCACAGTAGGATTTTGCTCTTCCTCACGCTCCACACAAACAAACTATCAGCCTTATTAAATTGTGATTCGGTAAATTTAAAAGGGCTCTATATAAGCACATAGCATATTTTTTTACAGAAGTTTTTAGTTAATGAACTTTCATCCAAAAGCAAGGTCTTCACTAACTAAAAACTTCTGTAAAAAAAATATGCTGTGTGCTTCAATAGAGCCCTTTTAAATTTACCGAATCACAATTTAATAAGGCTGTATGCCTCAGAGGTGCAAAATAGAGTACCTCAGACATAACAGACTCTGCTACAATTATAAAGCGGCTAATGTTGTTTGTAATGATTAATGAAGTTGCTCTTACTGTATATGAAGAGTACACTTATAGAAGTTAGAATATATGTGCAAAATGTTTAGCACTTGACACGTATTGTATAATAAGTGATGTGAGCTATCACACTTTTATTTTATTTTTTTTGCTGGAAAAATCCATTTTAAAATGACAGCTTCCACTCTCCACAAACATGGAGGAGTAGCTGGCAAACTAGGCATACCTTTTATATAGATAATATTTTCTAAGAGCGAACTTTATTATAAAGAAATCTTACTTATAAATATAACTTACCCTTTAAAATTAAATGAAAGGCAATTTTGATACATAAGATGGATAGATAAGAGCAAATGTTGATATATTTTAAAATATTTGATTTTAAAATATAGCTGAATTTAAAAAAAATGTATCTTTTTAGGATACACTAAAAATGTACATAAACAACATAAGAATTAATATGAAGTCCTCACAGTTTATGGCATTTCTTTTAAAAATATTTCCTCCTTCATCTTAAGTTTTTGTCATACTGCACAGATGAGTTTACCTTGGCTAAGTTTTGTTTATAAACTTATAATTATTTTATTTGACACTTTCACCCACAATGCATTGGTGTATGGCAGCACAAAATATTACCTATAATTATGCCAAAACATCAATCCAACACACATAAAATTCATATTTGTTGTATTGTTTATTGTTTGTTGGTTTATTAATGGGCAATTTCAAAGTAAATTTACTATTAAACAGAGATAATGGTAAAATATTGAAGTTCTCACCCTGTAAATGTCAAATGTACTTATTTACTCTATTTATAAGCATTTCATATTTTTTAATCTAAGCGGTATTCCACGCTTTAGTCACTTGAAATTGTTGACTGATGAAATTGATTGACAGTTGTGGCATAGCAATAAATATTAGAATTGCAGAACTGGAGAAGGAGTTGTTTCGAGCAGGAAGAATCTGTGAAGACTGACATCTCATACAAGGCAATTGATTTTGAGCCTAAAAAGGTGTCTAGCAGTGATTGCACTGCATAGAGTGGTATAGCAAATATGCATTGACTGTCTTTCATGACTAAATTTGTAGAGTTCTATTAACTTGAAAAAACTTTAAATCTAACCATAAAAACTTGCCATGATTAAATATATATGATATTGTTCATTATATTTGTTATTATTATTATTATTTATCTGTCCCCCATCAATAGAATTTACTAAAATGTTATATTGTAATAAGAGCTACTATGCTCGCACTCTGGACTGGTTCTAGTTTTAGGACATGAATGTAAAAAATAAGCTCTTGGTTTTCTTTTTCAGCAAAAAAATGTGAAATTTACAGTGACTAAGAGAAAATGGCATGCTATTATATCTTGCATGTTAAATATGAGCCCGATTCAATTTGAATTCCGCATCTCTCAGTATACAGGCTATATGTCTGTGGGCTTGAACTCTGCTACAATTCCAGTGCTATTCAATTGAACAAGCCCGCAAGTTACGGGCCTAAAGCCAAAACCGTAAACCATGGTAACGTATGTAGCATTTCAGGGCGGGAACATGATCAATTAAGCAAATAAGCAAGGCCATAACTACCCATTTAGAAACAGCCAATATAAAATGAGATTGTCATCATTACGACAGTATAAGATGGAGGTTACAATTAGCTATTCAGGGTCCGATATGCGTTCGGACTCGCAAAACCACAAAATAAAAAATAATAAAAATGGATGCCAATACTGTTCTAGTCCATATAATTTTGCTGTGACGTCTTTCTCGTTGAAACGCGTCAGGCATAGGCGTATACACGCACGCGTGCGTCATCACGCACGACGCTGTCCACGCAAACTAGGAAGTAAAAACCATGCAGCATTAGCGTTCTGAGCAAGAAGCATGGTACTAGTTAGATAACTCGTATACCACAGAGTATGGTTCTCTTAGAAGTATCTAAGACCAATTTTTAGGCCTTCAGAAGCAATAGGGAGTCAGCACAGGCTATGTGATCCATGACTGAACATCTTCACAGTAAAATAGAGGAATAATAAAGAAACTACAGCCCACAATAGGGTCTATTCCACTAACTAAACAATAGTATTGTAAATACTTTATATAGACCAGTAGGTGGGTAATAGATGTTCTAAATTAGGATTGTGACATTACAATCCCATATTTGTCATATAGGAGTTATTTCAAAATGTAACCTCCTATAGCCTGTGGCTGCCTATTGACTTCCTAAATAGTGCCTGTTTTATACCATACTATCTCTTATAATTCCATCATAGAAATGTCTGCACAAAATTCCCTATTGCAAGGTTGAGATAACAGACGTTGGATACTTTTGGTATAGAGTTACCTTCAGTGGAATATTATAAATCATCTTTGATGAGTAAAGAGAAAGTATATATCTCTATACACTGTCTATAAGTGAAGCATATCACTACTTCTCAGAGGAGTCTTTTCTTTTTTCCATTGTTTTTAAAGTGTTTTTAATCTTCCTTTTTAATCTCGTCGTTGTTACTTTGAAATTAATAAACTTGTTGGCCAAATTGTAAATATACCCAGATTATTTTTCTATTTAATTAGTGGAAAACACTACAAGGGAATCACCTCCCTAGGACCTGATATATATTTCTCCTTGTCCTCATCCCAAGTATAGCGCTACAGAATATGTTGTCGCATTACAAATAAAAGTAAATAATAATAAATAATAATAACTATTCTTAATTGGTTCATATATGCATAATTATTCTGGAAAGTTCTTTGTAACATACCATATGAAGTGTGAGTAGATGGGAGGTCCTTTGAGTCTCATCTAGTACTGCTGTTGTCTCTGCCCCTGAGCTGTACGAGTATCAGACATTTCCACTCATTGTCTCGGAACATTTGGACTCAGGATGACATCTGTGTGGTTTCCTGTGTCATTCATGTGCATGACGGAAACTAGTAGACTGTATCATCAGTGTATAAGCAGATAGGATAGAGTTGCAGGTATATTTAATGTGAGGATGGTTTTTACTCAAGAATATAGCCAAAATACACCCTTTTCTTCTACCCTCTACTGCCAGGACAATACTTATATATCCTTTTACTCTACTATCTTCCTACTTCTCATCTCTCTCATCTGCAATCAATGCTTAATGCAGCTGCTAATATTATATCCCTCTCTTCTAAATGTCTTCCCTCTTTCATGCTAAAATCCCTCAACTGGTTTCCAACAATCTAATCTATTCTCCTCAACTTCACAGCTTGTTTGTGTGTTTGCGTCACTCAGTCATGTCTGATCTCATGCACCGCAACACACCAGGCACATCTTTATGCCATGAAAACCAAGTGGTCAGTCTGATCCACTTGGTTTTCATGGCAGAGATACTGGAGTGGGTTGCCAGTTCCTTCTCCAGTGGGCCAGTACTGAGCAAGTCCAGCGGTGCATGGCTTCAGGGTGTTGCGACCTCTTGGTTCCCTGATTGGAATTGAACCCATGTCGCAGCAGTTAAAGCACTGAATCCTAACCACTGAACCCCACTCTCTTCTCACTTCTCACTATACGAAAGTTCATCTTCATCACTCTGCCAGGAAATGTTTCCTCACTGTTCCTTACAGTTCTAGAGCTCCTTCTTGGGTAAAATTGTTCTCACTGATTGATCCATGCCTCTAGAATGCTCAGCTGAATAACATCAGAAAAAATCCTAGTTTCAGCTATTTCGAGATGGTTTCCAATAACTCCCTCGGACAAAGCAGTTCAAGACACATGGAAGTATTCTTCCTCTTATATGTAACAAGCATGTCTTTATGGTAAATGTTCTTATCTGTTCATGTAATTGGTAACTACCTTGTAACTGTAATGCACTGTTTGCATTGATGGTGCTATACTAATAGAGAAAAAGTACATACATACACATTTATATTGTTTTGAAGAATTACATTTCATAATAGACAAAACGTTTATTCAGGTCATGTTTATGCTTCCCTAGACCCATTTTGATTTGTGTGCTCCTGTAGCAGAGAAGTGTGCCCTTGTTTTTGGCACTTTTGATGGAGAAACACAGTTACAGAAAGCTTTAATGTTTTTCTAAATTTTCAATTCAACATATTCACCAGTGTTATAAAATACTAGCGAATTGCCCGTCAAAAAATGACGGCAATGAAATTGTAAGGTAGCTAATGCTGTTTAGTGTGTAATAATGAAATATATAATACATTAATAAATGAATATACTTTACCTATTTTAAAGCATTGTGATGAAGAGCTGGCAATCTGTTTTGATGTTGCTGCAGCATTAGTGGTGTGGAGCTGCTGTGTAAGCGTGGTGAATGTGTGCAGTGTAATAGTGTGCGTGCGCGAGACCAAACCGTTAGCGAAGTTGTGTACTTCCGCATTGGCGTAAAATGGCGAGTAATGTGTGGTATACGTTTGTATCGGAATATCCGTAGGTGTTTTGTGGTGTTTTGCGAGTTTCTTGTGGTGTTTTGCGAGTTTAGAGTGCTGTAGCCTCGTTTTCGTTTTGTTCGGCGGCCATTTTTTCTCTCGCTTCGATTTTTTTTTAGTCTCTAAACTGTTTTATTTCGAGTAAAATCGAGGTGTAAGTTGTATTTTTGAGGTGCTGGGTGCTCCCTCTTGGTGTAGGTAAGTTTTTTATGTATGTGGTGTGTGTATGTATTGTGTTTTACATTTTGTAATGTTCGCGAGTTGCGTCCGAGTGTTGCGACTCCGTAATGTGTGTGAACGTGTGTCGTATGTTGTTTGCGAGTGTCGTAATGTGTGTGTCGTACTGTTTGGGTTGCGACGTGAAGTTTGCGAGGGTCGCTCCATGCCAGCAACTGCGGCCCTCGCTTCGCGAGGGTCCTCAGTTGCTGGCAAGGAGCGCCGAGTCGCGGCCCTCGCTTTGCGAGGGCCGCGACTCGCGTAGCGAGCCCGCAGCGTTAGCAACAACTCGTACGCTCACAACTATATATGTGATACAACAATACAAATCAAAGCAATATTAATAAAGCAGTAAATATGATATTCTATTACATGCGAGTTACAGTGTATGTATTAACACATTGATTGCAGGGATGGATATGACACAAAATATGAAGATGAAATAAAGTATTTTTCTGGGCTGATTTGCAGGCTTGGGAATGTTGTGCTATTAATTCTAAGACCTATCATCACTTTCCCTTATAATACATTGTGACAAACCACTTCTTTTACAGGTAGGATTGTCACCGATCTTGCAGTAACCACAGCCTTCTAGGGTATACAAAGTCCAGGACACCTTCAGCTCAGTTTTCCTTTTTTATTCAGTTTGAAAGCAGGTACTTTAAATAATAACAAAACAAACAAAATCCCTTGCTCTTACTTGAGCTCTTACTAGACAGTACTTGCTATCTGCAATTGGGTGGCTTTCCCACTTACCAATTTCCCAAACAAAAGCAATGTCTTTGCAATAAGCGCAGCCTCTCCTAGCTGTCTTTTCCTCTGCCCCTTGGAGCAGGCTGCTCTCTTCTTTTAAAGGCCTGTCTGCTAATTGAGTAGCTACAGGTGAGTGCCAATTAGCTAACTCTTAAAAACCAGATCCAAGCTGTGGTCTGTTATACAGCAACTAGTGCTGTTGGAGCATTGGCCCCCCCTGCTCTCCAAATACTCCGCCCCAGGGACCCATACCATGTTTTGCAGAGCATCAGCTATGCATATTGCAAACTGTAACATCTCTCCCTGGGGCATTTAACTGAGAAATCCTCTGGTTGCTGTCTAGCAAATCAGGTCTGATGTATCTCCCATCAACCACTATTCCACCTTTATGCTCACATATCCTCCCCCCCAGCTCATACCCAAGGGTTTGAGCGACCATGGAAATCAGGGAGTGTACCCTCGAAAGCCCATCAGCATTACCTTGTTGCAGACCAGCCCTGTGTTCCACAGTGAAATTAAAAGATTGCAAACTCAAAAACCATCTGGTTACTCTGGAGTTACTTTCCCTGTTCTGATACATCCACGTCAGAGGAGCATGGTCCGTTATCAATCGAAACCTTCTGCCTAGTAGGTAGTATTTAAGAGAGTCTAATGCCCACTTAATAGCAAGACACTCTTTTTCAACAATAGAGTAGTTCTTCTCATGTGGGTTTAACTTTCTGCTCAAAAAGAAAACAGGGTGTTCTTCACCCTGGTATTCCTGTGAAAGAACAGCCCCCAAGCCCACATCAGAAGCATCTGTCTGAACTATAAAATCCCTGGAAAAATCTGGGGTCACTAAGACAGGATGGCTACAGATAGCTTCCTTCAGACTCTTAAAAGCCTTTTCTGCCTCAGGGCACCATTTAACTATGACTGGGGATTTTGCTTTAATAAGGTCTGTCAGGGGTGCAGCAATGGTAGCAAAATCTGGAATGAACCGCCTATAATATCCAATTAAACCCAAAAATGCCTTTACTTGTTTCTTTGTAAGGGGCTGTGGCCATTTTTGTATGGCTTCTACTTTGGCTTCCTGTGGTTTAACCAAACCCCTCCCAATAGAATAACCTAAGTACTTAGCTTCCTCTAAACCAATCGTACACTTGGAAGGATTGGCAGTTAAGCCTGCTGAGCGGATAGCATCAAGTACCGCTTGAACTTTAGGGAGGTGGGATTCCCAGTCTGCACTGTGGATGACGACATCATCCAAGTATGCTGCAGCATAACGAACATGAGGTTTAAGAATTCTGTCCATCATTCGTTGGAATGTGGCAGGTGCCCCATGTAACCCAAATGGCAATACAGTGTACTGAAACAGGCCACTGGGTGTTGAAAAGGCTGTCTTTTCTTTGGCTCTTTCAGTGAGCGGGACCTGCCAGTAACCCTTTGTTAAATCCAAGGTTGTTAGATAACGAGCTTTGCCCAGTCTTTCTATTAACTCATCAACTCTTGGCATTGGGTAAGCATCAAATTTTGAGAGGGCGTTTAACTTGCGGTAGTCATTGCAGAACCTCCATGTGCCATCAGGTTTTGGCACCAATACAATAGGACTACTCCAGTTACTCTGGGATTCTTCAATGACTCCAAGTTTTAACATGCTCTCAACCTCTAAGTTTATAACCTCCCTCCGGGCCTCAGGAATTCTATAGGGTTTGAGGTTAACTCTTTTCCCTGGTTCGGTTATTATGTCATGTTTAATCACTTTAGTCTTTCCTGGAACTATCGAGAAAACATCCCTATTTCTTCTGATGAAATCTCTGACCTCTTGCTTTTGATGGACAGACAGAGTCTTAGATACGTTCACATCTGGCTCTACTATAGGAGGTTCTGAAGGTTTTAAAGCAACCAGGGCCTCCCTGTCCTTCCATGGCTTTAACAGATTTATATGATACAACTGTTCAGGCTTTCTTCTTCCTGGTTGTCTGACTTTATAATTGACATCACTCACTTTCTCTATTATTTCATAGGGTCCATGCCAAGTCGCAAGGAACTTATTCTCCACAGTAGGGACCAGAACCAATACCCTGTCTCCCGGTTGGAACACTCTGACTCTAGCATTACGGTTATAGCTGTTTTTCTGAGCCTGCTGGACTTCCAGCATGTGTTCCCTGACAATAGGCATGATGGTGGCCATTCTATCCTGCATTTGAGCTATATGCTCAATTACACTCCTGTGAGGAGTAGTCTCCTGTTCCCAGGTCTCCTTAGCAATATCCAATATTCCCCTGGGATGTCTTCCATATAATAATTCAAAAGGAGAGAAGCCCGTGGAGGCCTGTGGAACTTCCCTAATGGAAAACAGTAGATATGGCAATAAAAAATCCCAATTTCTTCCATCTGCATCAATTACCTTGCGTAGCATACTCTTAAGGGTTTTGTTGAACCTCTCTACTAAACCATCAGTCTGTGGGTGATATACTGAGGTCTTAAGATGTTTAACCTGCAAGAGCCTGCACAACTCTTTTGTGACTCTGGACATGAACGGGGTCCCCTGGTCTGTCAGTATTTCTTTAGGGATACCCACCCTACTGAACATCAACATAAGTTCCTTAGCTATTAGCTTTGCAGAGGTATTACGCAAGGGAATGGCCTCAGGATAGCGAGTTGCATAGTCCAAGATGACTAATATATATTGGTGTCCCCTAGCGGACTTTACCAGTGGCCCCACTAAGTCCATAGCGATCCTTTCAAAAGGCACGTCAATTATGGGTAAGGGTACAAGTGGACTACGAAAAGTCTTGAAAGGAGCCCTGTACTGGCACTCAGGACATGAGGAGCAATAGTTTGTAATAGCAGCAAACACTCCAGGCCAGTAAAACCGTCTAAGGACTCTCTCTCTAGTTTTTCCGACTCCCAAGTGTCCCCCTAATATGTGGCTGTGAGCCAACTTTAGCACTATATTCTGGTAAGTCTGAGGAACCAACAGCTGCCTAATGATGTCTGAATCCTTTTTTTCTACACGGTAAATTAGGTCATTTTGTACTTCAAAATAGGGGAACGGCAGTGCTCCTCCTGGCTGATTAACAACCCCGTTTACAACTTTAATATCATTTCTAGCTGTCACTAAAGTGGGATCTTCCCACTGAGCGCTTTTAAAGTTACCTGGACTAATTCCAATATCAATTAAGTCCTTATCCTTGCCCGCATTCTCCACCATATGTGACAAACCACTTCTTTTACAGGTAGGATTGTCACCGATCTTGCAGTAACCACAGCCTTCTAGGGTATACAAAGTCCAGGACACCTTCAGCTCAGTTTTCCTTTTTTATTCAGTTTGAAAGCAGGTACTTTAAATAATAACAAAACAAACAAAATCCCTTGCTCTTACTTGAGCTCTTACTAGACAGTACTTGCTATCTGCAATTGGGTGGCTTTCCCACTTACCAATTTCCCAAACAAAAGCAATGTCTTTGCAATAAGCGCAGCCTCTCCTAGCTGTCTTTTCCTCTGCCCCTTGGAGCAGGCTGCTCTCTTCTTTTAAAGGCCTGTCTGCTAATTGAGTAGCTACAGGTGAGTGCCAATTAGCTAACTCTTAAAAACCAGATCCAAGCTGTGGTCTGTTATACAGCAACTAGTGCTGTTGGAGCATTGGCCCCCCCTGCTCTCCAAATACTCCGCCCCAGGGACCCATACCATGTTTTGCAGAGCATCAGCTATGCATATTGCAAACTGTAACATCTCTCCCTGGGGCATTTAACTGAGAAATCCTCTGGTTGCTGTCTAGCAAATCAGGTCTGATGTATCTCCCATCAACCACTATTCCACCTTTATGCTCACAACATATACAGTAGTGTGTTTTTATTTGATTACAAAGTGCTACATATTGTACTTCACTCCCCTTGCTGGTGCTCTCGAGCCCACTTAGGCCTTTGGGCTCCGTTTCTGTGTTACGTGCTTGCCGGACCAGAGGATTTACGTGCGCGAAGTTCAACGTTGCTCAGCACAAACTGCTCTTTCATACCTTCTGGGAAAAGAGAGCTTTGTAAAGTCTGTGGAACTGTGCAACATATGTGTTTAAAAAAACATGGTTTATTTTACCACTACAGTTTCCATTTAATGGAAGGTTTACTTTAGGAAAATGCTTATTTTTGTCAGTTAGTGTTCAGATGCTACTTTATACATTTATACTAGTGAAAACCTTATTTATCTAATTTCAGCTAGATTCCTTAATAAAAAATGCACTGTAGCGAAACATGACTACCGTATTTGCCCGCGTATAAGGCGACTGGGCGTCTAAGACGACCCCCAAACATTGCCACTCAAAATCCCTCCTCATCCTCAACCTCCCTCCTCATCCTCCCTCCTCATCCTCAACCTCCCTCCTCATCCTCAACCTCCCTCCTCATCCTCAACCTCCCTCCTCATCCTCCCTCCTCATCCTCAACCCCCCTCCTCATCCTCAACCTCCCTCCTCATCCTCAACCTCCCTCCTCATCCTCCCTCCTCATCCTCAACCTCCCTCCTCATCCTCAACCTCCCTCCTCATCCTAAACCCCCCTCCTCACTTTACCCCTCTAAATACCTCCCCCTCTCCCTTTCCCCTCACTTAACTACATCTGCAGCTTCTCCTACGGTCTCCGCTCCTTCCTGCGTCGGCACCCGGTATATGCTAATGACGTGGCGCGCATGTGACGTCACGTCATTAGCATATACCGGGTGCCGACGCAGGAAGGAGCGGAGACCGGAGGAGAAGCTGCAGATCAAGGTAAGTGAGGGGAAAGGGAGAGGAGGAGGTATTTAGAGGGGTAAAGTGAGGAGGAGGGTTTAGAATGAGGAGGGGGGATTAGAATGAGAAGGGGGGGGATGAGGAGGGGGGAGGCACCCGGCGTATGAGACGAGCCCCCAGCTAGAGGCATGTTTTTCAGGACCAAAAAGTCGTCTTATACGCCTTCAAATACATTATATTTCCCACAAAATTGTATGTGATTTGAACTGCTATATTTTTTGTCTATTTTCCTTTACAGTTCATTGGTTATTTTGGAAACAATATATTCACTGATCTTATTGAGTTATTAGAAGTCGATATTTTTTTTCTTAAAGCATTTTGAATGGACATGGAAATCAAAAATTGTTTAGCATACATTTAAAAGAAAAGGTTTTAATACTGTAAAAGAACAAAAAAAAGTATTGTTTCACAATATTTGCATCCCAAATAATAGTGTACCTTGAAATTTATTTTTAAATTATTATTATTATTGTCACGATCAATCATTATTTCATAAGTGCCAACACAGCCCATAGTGCTATATACAAATATGGCATAATAAGTAGAATAACTATATGAGGTATGTGACGTATTTATACATTAGCTATAGAGGTGTGTGTTCCAGAGAGCTTGCAATCTTAAATAGTTGACTGGACAAGTGAGAAAACGTGTGAGAAAGATGTATAGTAAATAGTGGTAAAGTCTAATGTCTGTATCCACAGGAGAGGTGGCTTTGTGTCATGAGATTTCCATCAAATGGGCAGCTCGTCTCAGTAGGGTGTGTAGACTGCATACATTAAGAGTGTAGGTAATAGACTTTCATAAAATATGCACTTTATGGAGCTCCAAAAAAAAGATAATCTAACAAAGAGAAGCAGGCAGTAACAGTAAGTGCAGCTTGAGAAAAGTATCTGTGAGAGTGGAGGAAAGAAGCAGGTCCTAAGTACAGGTCTGAAGACAAGGCAAATATATACATATATATTTATATAGGTGAGTACAGTTTTATCAAACGTTTTGTATGTTAAAGTCAGAATATTAGAATGTATGAGGAACCACTGTAAGGAAGGACAAACACTTTCTGTATATGAAGGGTGTTGGGTAAGATAGAATGGAGACAGGGAGAGTTGGTTGAGGGGAGGCCAAGAAAGAGGGAGATACATTAGTCAAGGTGGAATCCGATGAGTGAATGAAATACAGTTCTTGAGTGTGTTTTGAGAGATAATGGACATTTTTGAGATCATGATCATTTGAAGGCTATTAGCAACACTCTATGGGAGGAGTCACGTATGACCCTGAGATAGGGAGCTTGCAGTGGTGTTATCAACAAATGGGAAGACTAAGGAGTGTGAGCTGCAGCCAAAAGGAGATCAAACTTTGAGACATATATATTCAGGAGGAAAAGGCTTGTAGGCACTTAGGCTGCACATTGCTGACAATGGTGGTCAGTATGTAAAAGTTCCATTCTTCATTATGTTAGTAGGTTAAGTAAACAATTTATCATTATCTTTCCATTCAAGCCAATGGAGATGGTTAGCAGTTTGAGATACCACACTTGTGAAAAATGGTGCATGAGCTCTAGAACCTCTCTAGGTGGGGAGGCCAAGAAAGAGGGAGATACAGTAGACAAGGTAGAATATGATGAGTAAATGAATGTATTTCTTTGCTGTGTATATTTAATGTCTTGAATCTTATATATATGTACTACATAAACATATTGATGTAAATAATTGTCAGAGGCACTGAATTCAAAATGTGTTTAAATTACTGTATGCACAATTATAAATTCATGCACGAAACTGAGTGATCTGAGGTTTAGAAACCTACACAAACAAAACTGAAAAACTAGTGGCCAACATCCTAGATCCATCCCTCCAACACATTATTGAAATGGTTGAAAGTGAAAAAAAGTGAATTCTGGACAGATGTAAGAGTGTAAATAATATAGAAAATATAGCGAAATCATCTACTACTACATGTAGCATTTGCGTAGTATGCTGCAGGAGTAAAAAAGCAGCTCCGTTGCAGCTTTTCTTTGACTTTTCAATATGTCCTCTTAATGTAAATTTTGTAAACATCAGATCAATCATTTTTCTAAATAATATGAGATTTCTGTGTTCTGTATATCTATATTATATATATATATATATATATTACTCTTTACCTTGCTAGCCATACCTGATATTAAACAGATGTTGAATGTTCTAAAGATAACACAGCTTCATAACAAACTCCATAATTGATGTTAATAGTTAACAGTTGGATTTATAAATAAATTGGAATTCCATTTGTGGTTGAAAATACTTAACACTTAAAAATTACCTGTGAAGTTTATCAAAACCTTTAAAACTTTAAAACATTCATATATCGGCCGACATAAAATGCCAAGTTAATAACTCCACTTTTTAAATCCCTTTAAATAATAACCAATGTTATAAGGATTATTGAACTGAACACCTGGATTCCTCTGTGGAAAATGATTTATGTGTCATTGTAAAGAGTGACCTAGTGCTAAATGTTTTCTGTATACTTTATTTATCATTGTACCTTCTTATCTTAGTCTTTAGTGATCATTCCTTTAAATGTAAATGATCATAATAGACTAGTTTACTATGAAAGTGTGCTAAAAATCATAAAATAGAATAATTCCCAATCACAGCCTTATAAATTCACTGCAGCTGGATTTTCTGCACTCCTGGCAGGCTTATTTGTGTGTTTTAGAAATGATTTATCTTTTTTCGGGGTTCACAAAAGCATATCTAATAGAATTTGTAATGCAGGCCCAGGAAGCACTGGGAACGGTTTCTATCATGTCTGCTTCTAAGCTTTCACTTTCACTGCCCAACATCATCAAGGCTTATGTAAAAATGGATAGCAAATATTTAAAACCAAACCTAGTTTTGGGATCCAGTATTAGGAAAAATAGTAAAGTTCCCATGAGCAAAGCAGAAGTTAGCTTTTACAGGCAAAACAGAATGAATTACATTTCTTTTCTTGTCCTTTAAATGAATAGCATAGTTTGGTGAAAATTATCGGTCAATTGCATGCCTTTTATGCAGATAATACTATTTGATGAGAGCGGTGTTTTGATCTGCTAAGGATAATACAGATCCAGGGTTGGATTCATTGGTGAGAGTAAAGCTGTCTTGTGTGATAACTTCATCTCAGCATGAGGTCAGACGGGGAAAACTGGGATGGGGGATTAAAAAATGACACAGTCGGAGCAGTATTCAGTTCCCTGCTGTGCTCCTGGCTGCATACTATAGCTTATGTTTCTGATCTGTTATGGTATTGTCTGCTTTTTCTCTCCCAGAGCAGAAAGAGATTGCTTGAAACTTTTCTTTTTTTTCGGCTAGAGGGATTAGTTCAGTGCAGCTTTTTAATTAAAGAATCTGTATCTTTTTTATTTATTTTTTTCAAGGCAATTTAGGCCTACATTAGAGGTTGCCGACTGTATCTGGAAGTTATTAACTATTGCAAACTCTGACCTTTAGTTCAAGACCAACAAAAACAAAATCACAAACCAAAAACATTCTTTTTTTCCTCTTCTGCTACATCAATACGTGCTGGAACCAATTGCTTACCTATTACAGGTTCCTTTGTTCTGTGATACTACAAAGGCACCAGTCTTCCAATGTTGAATATACAGATCAGAAAGATGCAGTGCCCTAAAAACCTACACTTTAGAGATCAGATAAAATGTTATGGTAACATCTCGACTCCGTTATTTCATTTTAGATTTCATTTTATCATTATATTTCTTAAGGAGGTGATAATGAATTAACCTAAAGGAACATTTACATTATTTCCAACATTAAAGTAAATAACTTATTTGCATGTTTACTATCTATCTTCATTTGTTCAAGGCTTTTTTTTATTTGGGGAATGTTCTATAATTTAATATAGAAAGTAATAGGATTATGTTATGCGTTACAAGGCTATCAGGTTAATATATGTTTAAAGTAATCTTGGTTAGTGGATGGAGTTTTCATGTTTCGAATATAGTTCTGTATAAAGTTGCAACTCACAAATCACCAGTACAGTTCTGTGTCAGATCAATTAGAAACACTTCCCATGAACAGACGGTAACACATATTTTTTTCATCAATTTAAAATTTTCCCTGCAACTCTATTTTAAAAAGATCAGCAGTGCTAAGACTCTGACAGATAAAATTAACCCCATCTCTGTTGGAGTACAAATCACAACTTTGTAGTATGTTTTAATGTCTTGTAGTGCAGAACTAATTTATTATACAGTTTATTTATTTTTTTCTGAGAAAAACTAACTATGTCCATAGTATAACATAGATACATCTCAGTCTAAATAGAAAGATGTAGACAAGTATCTGCAATATAAGTGATAACAGCAATATTAAACATCAGATGATGCTAATAATCTAGAAAATAATAGAAAAATTAAATATTATATATTTTTACAAAAAGAGTAACAAAATTGGTTGTGATGTTTTATAAAATCAATATTGGAGAAGGAATGTCAGTTCCTTTTGATTGAAAAGCACTGTAAAAATTAATATAACAAATTAATTTTTATTTTCAAATAACTATATGTTAGTACATTAATAAATCCATTGCGGGTACATTTTTCAAGGTATAGCCCACATTATTTTGCCTACCAATCATCTGTCCTGTTGGCCTACTGGGTGCTAGTGATATAGCTTCATTGATAATGGACCATATTTTATATTTGTTATCTTACTTTATCACTTAAGTAAGGTTTTATGGATGATTTTTACATTCATCATTGGTTAAAACCATTTTAGTTTGTATACCATATTTAATTATTCCTACAAGCAACGCAACCAGGGAAACACACATATATATATATATATATATATATATATATATATATATATATATACACATACATACATTTCTGAGACTTGAAATTATCATGATTAAGCTTCAGTGGATTAACTTGTTGCCGTAGAGATTGAAAGGTATTGAAATAAATATTTTTTTCACTTTTTTCACAAGATGTCATTATAATCTCAACAATTTGTTTTCACAAAATGTAAGGACTTACAGAGTTATGATAAATCCTACAGTATTAAATTATTTTTCGAAATGAAACTTTTTTTGTGGTTTATTAACTAATTTTAGATCAAAAGATCAAATCAAATCAATATTTCAGTGAGGAACAATAAATAGTTTTGCAGGTATACTATGTCTAGTTTAAAAACATAAAATAAAATGTAGATTTAATATTATTGATATTTAACCATTTTACATATTTAATGCTATTTATAATCATCATTTTATAGCAATTATAATTTGTAATAATTGTCCTTGTTTTCTTTTTCTATAATTTTTTTTATTTATTTAAAAAAATAATGTAGTAATATCAAAAGGACTGAAACTGATAAGTGTGAAATACTTATGCCTAGTACAAATACAAATTAAATTTAGGTTATTGAACTATGAACATAAATCATTTTAACATTCTTAAATAAGGGCCACTGTTGTTTATAAAAAATATACAAATAGTTTTTATCGTACAAACTATAGAAACTTATGAAAGTGATTTATGTATTTTGAAATGAATCCTGTTTCTTGATAGACGTATTTGTAAGTCAGTCTGCAATTGTTAATATTGTATAATGTATATTTCCTCTACCTATCCCCTGTACAGCGCTACTGAATATATGGCGTGTTACAAATAAAAGATAATAATAATAAAAAGCATTTCCATAAAACAAAATCTAAGGATACATCATTTCATTTATCAGTCTTCTTATTCATGCATAAAAATATACATCCTATATTTTACCATATAGAGTTTTATATAACTGATCAATCTTTGATTACTTAATATCTACAATAATATCTACAAAAGCTATTTAATGTGCCATAGTTGAGACAATCCCAGGCAAAGAACCAACTAAATAAAGCATGTTATTGATGTAAATAACCATTTTTTCATGCAAACAATTGTTTGTATTTATTCATCAAGTTCTTATCTAAAGAGTTTTTTTCAAAATAAAAGGGTTTATGGTAAAAGTGGTAGCATATACTTTATTAAAATTAAGTAATTAAAATATGTTTGTGGAAAGAATATAAGGAAATCTGGGCACTTTAGCCAGTACTAAAGTTTGGAGAAATGTCTTTATTCTTATGTCTAGATTTGTTTTTCAGTTTCTGTTGTTTTTAGAAAAAGAGTTCCATTGCACCTTGGAGATGACTATCTTCTGATTTATTTTTCTTTTGTTAGCTGTCTGTAAAACTGCCCTTTACAATCAAATTAGCACACAAAATGACTAACATGTACAGTACTATAATATATTTCTGGGAAATAGGCAGATTCAGTTCAAGATCCATTTTAAAAAGGCAACTTGATGTTATTTTATGGAATTCTAAGAAGTTTGATATTTATGTCTCTGTAACAACAGTGCCAAATTAAGCCAATACATATCTACTTGATATTACCATAGATCATTTGTTTAATACACCTATCACATTTGAATAATCTATATTTAATAACACTGATATGTGACATCTATTGTCTATGAAAAATTTTCCTAAGGTATGCGGACAACTGTCTGAGTGACCAAATATGCTTGTCTGAGGAATTAACAATATAATATGAACAGATGTCTTTGAGTGATCCATGAACATTTACAAAATCCATAAAACCACCAAATTCTATGTCTAAGACTCACTGTACCTGAAAGAGTTTCCCAGTGCACTTTCCAATGCTACAGTACATTTCCGATTGGAAGTACCACATTATTACCAGCCCGATGGTTGAAAGATCCTGCTTACCTCAATCAATTCCTGCAAGTGTATGCACAGTTACATTTGAGAATTACAGTATAATGCATATTCCTTCATAACAAAATTAAATACAGGTAGCAATTATGTAGTGAAATCTCAAGGCCATTATCCATTGTAATAGAACAAAAGTGCAAAGGATAGTACAACTAATTGAAAGCTAAATTCTAGCATATGTATCTCAAGCCTTGACTCTACAACAAAGCATTTCAGGTAAATACAATTGTTCTTTAATTGGAAATATTATTGTTCTTCTTTAAAACCAAGGTGTACTGATAGCACAAATCTGTATTAATAAATGCATTCATGATATATAAAATGTAAATATTTAATTTAGCTTGTGTTTCTACTCCCCTTTGCAATGTGTTTGTGATGGTTACTTAACTGGAAAAGTAGAACGTTTCTGCTGCAAGCTATATTAGATCTACACTCTCATATTTTGTCTTGTTTTTCACACTGCAACATATTCACCCTGATCAATACTTTCAATAATTTATCAACTTTATCCACTGGGAGATTTTCCCTACCCTGTAGACTGAATATAGCTAAAATACACAAATAAAATACATTTTGTTATTACCGTGTTCCAATGTGTGATCTTGTTTCTTGGACATCCTAACCATAACATAAACCCTTTGCCAAATAAGGTTTGAGGCTTTAGATGGAAAGACTATATGGGTCACTGCATTCTCCCATCAGTTTTAATATGTTTATGTTGCCAAGTTACACACTATATAGTTATATGTACCTGTTAAATTCCTTATTATATAGCATATGATGTTAATATTTATTCTAAACAAAGCTTTTGTAACCACAAAGTAAAATCAACTACCAAGTAAGGTCTAAGGTTTTAGATAGACATTATCAGCCTTATTAAATTGAGATTCTGCAAGTTTAAATGGGCTCTATTTAAGCACATAGCATATTATTTTTACAGAAGTTTTTAGTTAGTGAAGACCTTGCTTTTGGATAGAAGATCACTAACTAAAAACTTCTGTAAAAAAATATGCTGTGTGCTTAAATAGAGCCCTTTTCAATTTGCCGAATCTCAATTTAATAAGGCTGTATATGGCTCGAGTCTGCATCAGATTCAATGTTATCGGCTAATACAGTCATTAAGTTATACAATATAGTTATGTTTGATACCAAATTCCCTATATTATGTTGTTAGTGTCTAATTAATAAATCTGTTACGACCAATCAGGCAAAATAATATTACAACTGACAGTACTATTGCAATATGGTATATTCAACCAAATAAATATATCTAAAATGTAAAAATCATGTTTACAATATCATGTTTACAATATATATTTCAAAGTACAAAGGAAAAAGTGGTCTGAGATTTTACAAAGATAAACTTTAAGAGTTGAGTGTTTTTTACCCGCCACCACATTCATTATTGCAGTTGATGAGTTATACAGTATATATATTTACCAGTTGCCATCCCTTATGGTAGGGTTTATGGCCGTACAGTATAGAATAAATAAGCAAAATAGTGTCTTAACTGACAATACTTTTATGTGAGAGTATAATCATCTGAGATCACTACAAATATAAAAACTCTAAATCTTCTTGAAAGCACATCAAATCTTCAAAGTACAAAGACCGTCGTGAGCTCTTTGACATGAAGTAAAAATGCAGACTAAGTCAGATGATATTTAGGAAAGCTGTATTCAAAGAACTCACACAGGTATTTAAACTGCGTGCTGTAAAGAGGCAGTGAACAGCAGTTAACTTGGACTCTAATTGATGATATAGAATGATAAAACCATGAAGCTGATTGTATGTGGAGTGAAAGAGAATTGTAACTAGTATATCAAGAATGATGCCCTAACAACGAGATTTTTTTTGTTCATTTCATTTCTTTCATATCAACAGTAATGCACATTGCTCTGTCTTGAACTTGGCAGCATCTGATCTAACAGTTGTTTGCTGTATCATGATACTTACCTCTTAAAGAATGAAAAAGAAATCAATAGTTTCCCTCAAATACAACCAAGTTACAAAGGCAAAGACAAAAAAGATGCCTGTAAATATATTTCAGATAGTTGTCGAGATAAGGAAATATCCTCTAGAATATGTTTTCAATATTATATCAAAAAAGGGATCACAACAGGCACAGTGGGGTACACGCAACAGTGCTGCCTTGAATTGTCCAAACCAATATCTAATGTTAAGTGAGATGCTTCAGTTGCATTGGTATTGAGCATGACATTACTACTGGAGCTAGAATGTATTGTGTCAGTCCGGATATCTGTGCTTTCAACAGCTCTTGAAACTGGTGGAGAGGAACAAAACTGATGTACGATTCATAAAAGAACATGCAAACATAACAATATTTTAATTAAAACTGGAATTCACAAAAATGTGATTTTAATTAAGTCAGCCAGACATGCTTTAACAGTCAAAGGCGTGAACAATAATCCAGCTAAATACAGCATATTCAATTGAACAATCTACTATAAAAATAGCAACAAGAAAAAAAGATTCACCTAGGAACAACTCATTTGCAGTAGAGGGAACTCCAAAATGAGCTGCATTTAGGTGTAAATCTTTTTCTTTCTAATTTTAAGTCTTCATTTTATACTTAGAACAAACTTGACTAACTTTTCCCAAGAGAGAAAATAGATTATTGAGAGTGCTAGTTATTTTTTATACTTTGAATTTATTGCTTCTTTATACTTGAATAATCTACTATATTTAAAGTAATACATTAATTACATGCTATTATTATTATATTATATTTGTAATGCTCCAACATATTCCTCAGCGCCATACATAGGATGAACAGAAGGTAAAAACTATTTTAATACAAATTAAACAAATAGTGAGACCTGTTTTTGAGCTTATAATCTTGCATTTAGAGTACGTTTTGAAGCATCCTATACAATTAAAAACTTGCAAACTTACAATCTGACATAGCAATTGGTTATAAATGGTACAACCATTAAAACAAATAAAAAGCACCAGTTATACTAAATAAAATTGACACCGTTTTGTAAAAAATTCAAATTACATGTAGACTGATACAGCACAGAAAAAAAAAATTGCTATGGGATTGTATGGTATCCCATTAAAAAATGTCCTATTTTCTAAATGTTTTTATTTTATTGGCACTACATTAAGCTATGCAAATGCACACATATCATATGTCACCAAAATGAATATACATACATGTTTCAAACAGATGTGAGAACAGTTCATCCTTGCAATTAGTTGAAACACAGAGACAATCTCCTCCATTTCATACAATATTAGGATAAAAATAAATTGAAAAAAATATTTTAGCATTTTTTTAGGCTTGTTCAGAAACTAATTACACATATTACCATTGGGTTGTTTTGGTGATAGACGTTTGAAATAAATAAATGATAATTTTTCACTAAAAAGATAGATTTTTTATTAAACATTTATTGACATATGCATTCATTCTATGAAATTGCTGTAGTACACACTTTTTACAGTCTACTGAATTTCATGTAGTAAGGTTGTATTGTCATTTAAATACACAAGGAGATAGTTGGACTTAATACCTCAGCTTGAGAAAAAAAAAATTCCAGCTGCGCCACCTTAAGATTTTTTATTTCATGAAACTTTTGATCCTGTCGACATGAAATGTGCTGCTCAGAATTACATAAACTGCTATCAGTATAGTATAGATAAAATGTGTTAATTACATATGGTGCTTGACAGAGCTTTGATAATGTGAAACAGAGGGAAGAGCTGGATTTTGTTTTGTGTCATCCTGTGTATGTATTTACTTTGAATATTTAGCTATATGCACAGTGCAACATCACCTAATACTATCATATGAACACACCACAGGAAATACATTTTCAGCAGGCAGCTCCCAGAACCTTTATTGCTTTTGCCTGTCATGCAAAAAAATCTGTGTTTTTTTGTAAACATTATACCTACTTCTCAAATACACTATTGAGGATAGCGATAACTCCCTGTGAATTTCCAAATTAGATCACCATGGGGTTAGGCATTATGGCAAAAGTGGAGCAATTCTGCAGCTACCCAAGATTTAATAAATACACAAAATATTTGACATTTATTGGGGTTTTATTGTGATAATTTACCTATTATTGACTTTCTAAAGAGAAACTTAAATTCCTATAATATTTTTGGAGTAATCACACCAATATAAAAAAGTGGATTTTAATTATTTGTTTATTTTACAATCACACATTCAAAGAACAGAAACAAGGAATTAACTGTCCCTATAAATATATATACTGGATACTTTCTTCAAATTAAGGAGACAACAGCAGGGGAGACTAATAGTACATATTAAAGGTGCCATACAACACTACACTCAATGAAACCTAACAGTTATTTTTTTGTCCCTAAGCATTTAATGGTATTATTGTTGCATTCCCTTACATTGACTAATTCCAGAGCCTATCATGTATATTGTTTTATATTTTCCTATTCACAGTAATACATGGAAATAATGCATTTTTTTTCTTTAAATAATTAAATGCATATCAAATTATTATATTAAATAGTAATATTCCATATTAGTTTCTTATTTGTATTACACCTTTATTTAACGTTCTGCTGCAAGAAAAAAAAAGAGAGACCCAAAACCCTTTCAAGTAATGGGACAAAGCTCATTGGGCCTTATTATAGCTTCTTTATTGCCAGAGGGGTCTGAAATACATTCAACAGAGTCAGAAGACATTTTTTACTCAAATAAAAGAGTGGAAGTGTAGGTTTGTAAATAAGAAATGCAGTGTATACTCCCTTGTACTATCTAATTTCAAACACTGATGTTTCCTGTGTATATGGAATTTTTGCATGGAAAATTTAAAGAACCCAAAGGAAGCAAATATTCATATCAAAAATAAATAATTCAACATAAAACAGGGAAATGCTAATTAGTTTCCATATGGTGTTTCCCTATATGATTAGTTCTGCATATCTTCCCATATAAAGGTCTTTGCTAATATTAGAACAATTAAAAAAATATTTTAACCATCACAGATGTAGATATAGGGCAAAATCAAGACATGATGCTCATCAAGACCACCAATATATATTTACTATATATGATTTTTCTTGTCAATCACAATTAGTATTTATTCAAAATATAAATGCATTAAAATTATGCCTTTTTTAATATAATCACATATTAATTTAATCTATATAAGCACAGAGCACATATGTTTTACAGAAGTTGTTAGTTTGCTTTTGGATAGAAGTTCACTAACTAAAAACTTCTGTAAAAAAAGATCTGCTCTGTGCTTATATAGAGCCCTTTAGAATTGGCTGAATTGCAATTTAATAAGGCTGTAAGTAATTATAATGGTATGTAATTTAATATGTTGAATTGTAAGAATTGCAAATGATTCTTAGAGATACCTCACAGAGTTTTACTTGTTTAGTGACATATGATATGAAGTGTTTTCAAAACACAATTTCAGATTTTTCCTGGTGTATTTGTTAAGGTAAATTATTATGTCATGTAACAATATAATGGTTTATATTTTCAGTGCACAACACAGAATACAATATTAGCCGCTGACCTTGTGCTCGGTGGAGATCTTTACTGAAACTATGGTTTTATTAACATTTTTCAAAAATAGAAATGTAGATATACCAAATGTATACAGTGTTGTCACTTTCATAAACATGGTCTCCAAAAAAGGGTCTTGTATATATATGTGGGTCTGGCTTGGGGAGAAAGGCGCTACTGTATGTGGTAATGGCAATAACTTAACACCCTCTTTTAGAACAGAGGTCTCATAGATGCTCTTTTTGTGAAATTTAACTGGGGGACAATGAAACCCTTAAATGGAAAGAGGTGCCAGTGCTTGTTCCATAGCGGTATCTCATACCCAATAAGTATTTAATGAGTTATACAAATGATCACCATTTTTAAAGAGAACTAGAGGAGTCAGAGACACCCCATATGGAATAAGTAACTCCATTCAATGTTCAGTGATTCAAAACACAAAAACTATTATTTTCCGTATTATATTTACTTTGAAGCATTAGCTTTTACACCTCCTGTCATACTGCTTGTGTCCACCTCTCTATATGACTATATATATATATATATATATATATATATATATAGTATTTACGTGAATCTAGTGTGCCATCCAATCTAATGCACACTCCAAATTTGGAACCCATGAATCAAAAAAATGTTTTTGCTGGCGAATGTAATGTGCATCTGTACAAGAAGTACTGAACAGTGTGCCACTGTGCTGGGGTTATCTGGGTGCCAGGCTCTGCGTGACAGTGTGCAGGGGTCTCTCTGTGTGTTGGGCTCTGCATAACAGCGTGTACGTTTGTCCAATAAAAAAGGTAACACTATTCACTTCAATACTCTGATTATTCAACTGGATTACTGGACATTCACGGCTACCTCACTCTTCATATATATATATATATATATATATATATATATATATATATATAGCAAGCCATATAGGCCTTTCGCACTGCTCCACCCCTTACAAGTTAGTATTAACAAGCAACTTAGCAGAAGGGTAGAAAGCAAAAGTTTTAAAGTAAGTTTACTGAACGTTGCTCTTTAAATCACTGAATAGGGATTGTATTAATAATTAATGGCTAGTTAATCTTCCTGTATAAGACTATGGTTTTCTATCATCATTTAACCACAATGATTTTAATCACATATATAGGTCTCAGTAGCACAGGCTTGGCAAAATCTGTGGCCGCAGTTGCGGCCAGGCAAGGAGCGCCAAAGGCGCTCCTTGCGCTGGTGGAGATGAGCGTCATAGGCGCTCATGCCTATGACCCCATACGACTTAGGCAGGGAGCGCCAAAGGTGCTCACTTCGCTGGTGGAGATGAGCGCGATAGGCGCTTATCCCTACGACCCCGTAGGACTTAGGCAGGGAGCGTCGATGGCGCTCACTGCGATGGTGGACCCTGCACGCCTTGCGCATCATACCTACAACCCGCCGAACTACACATCAACACACAACTCAAAAACACAATTTAAAGTGCGAGACCTGTAGCACTTTGAAAAAATCGCCTTAAAAAATTACGGCCCGTAACACTTACAAAATACAACCGCCACTGAGGGGGGGGGGGGGGGAAATTATGAGCCAAAAAAAATACAAACTTAAGGGCCGCAACACGCACAGAGAAAAACACGAAAAACACACTAAATATGAAATAAAATAAGAAACAAAATACACACACAGCATGGGGAAAATCCCCTAAGCGAGAGAAAAAATGGCCCCTGGAAAAACGAAAACGAGGCTACATGACCCCTAAGCAGGCAGAACACCACCAAGCACATACGACTTTTACACAGACCCGTACGACCTACTAAATACACTATTAGGAAGCACGCTAAATGCTCCACACCCACCTAACACATACACAATCACAGACATTTTACAACACTATCTGAAAACTAATTACATTACCATTACAAAATGCGGAACTACACAGCTAAACAAACGGTTTCCCCTCGCACACGCAGCCTATTTACACTACACACTGCACACGTTGCTGACACTTACACCTCAGCTCAACAACAGTGCAAACCTACATTGCATGCTGCAGGAACATCAAAACAGATTGTCAGCTCTTCAGCATATTGCTTCCTGCATATATTAATTACACATAGGTAAAGTATATTAATTTATAACTTTAATAATTAATTAATTTACATAAAAAAATACATACACAGAGAAACCAAATACAAAAATTACAGAATCACAATAAACGATTAAGGCGATCAGCGCAAGCCTCACAATCAGCGCCAACGATGTTTACAGAACCACAACTACACCAGGGGAGAGGCTCACAATGCCAGCCAAAACCCCATCAGCGCAAGCCTTACAATCAGTGCCAAAGGAGCTCTCATAACCAAACATACACCAACCAAGAGGATCAGCGCGAGGCTCACAATGACCGCCGATGGTACTCACACAACCAAAATGCTTTCTCTGTGTACCAAGCAGCATTACCTGCCTTACAATTCTATTGCCGCCATTTTTTGACGGGCAAGTCGCTAGAATATTATAATATTACACTGTGGCTGCTACATAAGCCATATCCCAATGTCACTTCTACCTACTAACACTTATTTACAGTGAGAATCTCTGGTGTGTGAACAGTAATCAGAATGGGATGAGATTCTCATAGGGTTCTCACTGTAAAGGAGAACTGACAGAGGGTGGACCTCCGTATGGACTTGGCTAACCATAGAGAATGTAAGCACAGCAGAGTTCCTTTAAGTTTCCTTATAAGGCTTGGCTCTACATGTCCTTATTAAAGGAGAATATGCAAAAAATATATAATTCTGGCTTATTTTTATTCAGGGAAGCATAATGAATTCAAAACACCATGCTTAGAAAAATAAAATAAATGATTATATATTTGCTGTCTGGATATTTTTCCACTTATTCCTAATGATACTGATACTATTTTTGTGTGCAGCACTTAACCAACATAATCAACAGAGTAAAACTACTGTAACACCACTGTTCTCCTCCTTCTTAAATACTGGTTTGTGAGATTATTAACGGCTGTTTCTTGTACTGTACAAATAATAATAACATCAAGATGGAGCTATTTAAAAATGTCTGCTGTGATTTTGTATTGAGTATTTTATTACTCAGCTTGGAGCATTGCAGTATTGTTACTGCAACTGAATAATATACAAGACTTTAAACAGATTTTAAAGAAACAGAAGAGTGGTGGGGAGAGATAGCGCACCAATTCCTAGTGCAAAATAACCAATATATTGTAATCCCAAACCCTTGTTCACAGGGATCAGTAGGTAAAGCTCTCACCTTTTCTAACTTCAGTCTGTGAGGTATATTATAGACTTCCCAACACTTGTTGGCTTGTAGGTTGATACTTCTTTCCTCCGTGAACGTCTTATCTCATATTCTTCCGGTAGAGTGTGGGTATTAGGGGGGTATATGTATACTTTGCAGGGCATGGGGAATATTACAACACTATCATTAGATAGTGGTACCCGAATATAAATATTTTGGCCAGGTTTAATATATCCCCTTTGGAGTAATAGGTGTCTTTAATCAAAATACTATATAAAACATGGTTTTCAATATAAATATTCAATTTATTCAATGTTTGTAAAAAAATAGAAATTAAATAAAATATGTTCAATAGAGAAAAATAAGAATAAAAATGGCAAATTATACAGTGACTCTAATATTATTAAAAAAATAGATAAATAGATTGGAAAAATACTGATCAAACTCGTTTCAACATATCTGTTGTTATCTCTATATTTCCCCTTCCAGAGTTATATTTAAATTCTATATTTTTATAAGCCTATCCATATATATATGTATGTTTAGATAACTATATATTCTGATGACCATTCCATATAATACTATTGTGCATTTTAGAACTGTGTGTATATACAATGGGCCTCAATCAAATGCGATTTGGCCAATTGAATAGGGCTCTAAATAAGCACATAGCATATATTTTTAAAGAAGTTTTTAGTTAGTGAAAATCTTGCTTTTGGATAGATGCTTACTAACTAAAAACTTTTTAAAGAAGAATATGTTATCTGCTTATTTAGAGCCCTATTCAATTGGCCAAATTGCAATTGAATGAGGGCCAATGAATATACAATATATGTGTCTATGTTTTGTACACAGGTATTTTTAATCATTGAAAAAGCCACAGGATAAAAGTGGCGAAACGCGTCTGTTCACTATTTTTCCTATCTATTTATTTTTGAATAATATTAGAGTCACTGTATAATTTGCCATTTTTATTTTTCACTATTGAACATATTTTATTATATTTCAATTTTTTTACAAACATTGAATTAATTGAATATTTATATTGAAACCATGTTTTATTTAGTATTTTGATTAATGACCCCTATTACTCCAAAGGGGATATATAAAACCCAGCCAAAATATTTATATTCGGGTACCAGTATGTATTGATAGTGTTGTAATATTCCCCATGCTCTGAAAAGTACACATACGTATACATTACCCTAATACCCACACTATATTGGAAGAATATGAGATAAGACGTTCACGGAGGAAAGAAGTACCAACCTACAAGCCAACACGTGTTGGGAAGGCTATAATATACCTCATAGACTGAGGTTAGAAAAGGTGAGAGCTTTACCTACTGATCTCTGTGAACAAGGGTTTGGGATTACAATATATCAGTTATTTTGCACTAGGAATTGGTTCGCTATCTCTCCCCACCCCTGTTCTCTTTGTTGCATACCATACAGACACACCAGTGAACTGTGTTCCGAGAGAAGCAGCACACCTAGCTATAACCATCATATTGGACTTGAGAAAACATTAACTTAATTCAGAGACAAATGAGAGCAATCTAAAGATTGAATTGATTACAGGGTCATACAACCCTATACTTTTTTTACTTTTTTATCTTTGAGATTTTAAAGAAAGACATCCATTTTATATCTTACTAGTTTTATTACTGTGCCTTTAGGCTTTTGTTCTTACAATTTCAAATCAGGGAATTTATATGTGTGCAACTTTTAGAATAAATAATTTCCAGCTGCAAAATATAAATGATAAAACTGTGATAAAAATCCTCTGACTTCTACTATATAAAATGTAAAAGAGTGTTTCAGTTTCCATAATACAAATCAGAGAGCGAATGTAGCTATACATTTGCTAGGAATTTTTAATATGTGGTGAAAATACAGGTATGTTGTAATCAAAATATTTCTAAACTTTTTTTATAATGAGATAGTCTAACTCAACACAAAGGCAATGCAAAACAAAGTTTAGTTAATCTATCTATATGTATAAAAATTATCAACTGGATGACTTTTTTTGCTGAACATTTGCTTCAGATATCAAAAAACTCAATATCTCATATTTAGGTTTTTACGGTATTTGCTGGCATATACCGTATATACACGAGTATTAGCCAAGTTTTTCAGCCCTTTTTTTAAGGCTAAAAAGGGCCCCATCTGCTTATACTCGAGTCACCTGTGTCTCTCCACCCCTGTGTTTCTCTTTCCCCCCGTGTCTCTCTTTCCCCCGTGTGTGTCCACCCCCGTGTGTCTCTTTCCCCCATGTCTCTCCACCCCGTGTCTCTCTTTCCCCCATGTGCCTCTTTCCCCCGTGTCTCTCTTTCCCTCCCATGTCTCTCCACCCCCGTGGCTCTTTCCCTCCCCCTCCCTTATCATCCTCCTCATCCTCAACCCCCCATCCTCATCCTCAACCCCCCATCCTCAACCCCCCATCCTCAACCCCCTCCTTATCCTCAACCCCCTCCTCATCCTCAACCCCCCTCCTCACTTTACCCCTCTAATTACCTCCCCCTTTCACCTCACTTCCATCAGCAGCTGCTCCTCTGCTCCTCCGTCACATGTGCATCACGTCATTAGCATTGGCCGGGTCCTGATGCAGCTGGAAGGAGTGTGGAGGAGCAGCTGCTGATGGAAGGTAAGTTAGGGGAAAGGGAGAGGGGGAGGTAATTAGAGGGGTAAAGTGATGGCGGGGTTGAGGATGAGGAGGTGGGTTGAGGAGGGGGGTTGAGGATGAGGAGGGGGGTTGAGGAGAGAGGTTGAGGAGGGGGGTTGAGGATGAGGAGGGGGTTAAGGGTGGAGGTTGGGAAGGGGAGTTGAGGAGGGGGTTGAGGGGAGAGGATGGGGAGGGAGGTTGAGGAGGGGGGTTAAGGAGGGGGTTTGAGGAGTGAGGATGAGAAGGGGGGTTGAGGAGAGAGGTTGAGGAGGGGGGTTGAGGAGAGTGGTTGAGGAGGGAGGATGAGGAGGGGGTTGAGGAGAGAGAATGAGGAGGGGGGTTAAGGAGGGAGGATGAGGAGAGAGGATGAGGAGGGAGGATGAGGAGGGGGGTTGAGGAGGGTGATAAGGGAGGGGGAGGAAAAGAGACACAGGGAAGGGAGAGGGGGGAAGAGACACAGGGAAGGGAGAGGGGGAAGAGACATATGGGAGGGAGAGGAGGGAAGAGACACAGGGGAGGGAGAGGAGGGGAGACACAGGGGAGGGAAACGGAGAAAGAGACACAGCAGGGATAGAGAGGGGGGACACATGAAAGGTCCACAGAGGGCCCACAGGAGGGACACAGGGGGCTGCACATTTCCCACCCTCTCGGCTTATGCTCGAGTCACTAAGTTTCCCCAGTATTTTGTGGTAAAATAGGTGCCTCGGCTTATACTTGAGTATATACGCTAATACTTCCTTTTATTAATAGAAAAATGGCCATAAATAGTCACTTATATTCCAATCATTTGTTAGGTATGACTTCTATAAAGAAATAAGGAGCTTCTTGCATTACAGTGTGTTTTGTATTTACAAACAGTATATATATAGTCATGTCCCTCTCCTCTCCATCTAATCTACATTATGGATACATTTGTCCAGATATACTGTGCAACACTAGTCTCCTCACCTGATACACATTAGCCTTTAGTCCTTTCAACCTAGGCCTTGGACAGATTTATCCACATGCAAGCTACACTCCTGTGCACACTCAACAAAATGCTCATAGAGAAAAGTATAACAAAGAAGTCAGAACAGCTGATCTCTATCATTGCTTATGGCAAAGTGCATGTATGCAAAAGCTGTGGAAAGAAATGAGACATTTCTGTATTCTGATTCTCAATCTTCCATTTACATTAAGGCCGTATGGGCATTATTACTTTCATAAATTGCCTAGATGTCTGAAACATCTATTACAAAGAGTATCAGAAATAGATATAACCACAATAGATACTAATTTTGCAGTCTACTCTTTAGCCCTCTTCAGACTACCTTTATTATTTAATTTAAATGGGACCAATGCACTAATAAACAAAGATCAAAATGCAGATATTTTCAGCCTTATTAAATTGGGATTCGGCCAATTCAAAAGGGCTCTATATAAGCACAGAGCATTATTTTTTTACAGAAGTATTTAGTTAGTGAACTTCTATCCAAAAGCAAGGTCTTGACTAACTAATAACTTCTGTAAAAAAAAAAAATGCAATGTTATTATATAGAGCCCTTTTAAAATTGGCCAAATCGCAATTTAATAAGGCTGTTAATCGTTATCTTTGGTTATTTCATGGCACTTTATAACACATTTCAGAACAACTAAATGAGACGAACTGGTGGGCATCTGACATATCCATATTTAATCAAGGGTAATGGAAATGCTTTGTATGGCCTTGTGGTAAACCATGTTCATCCACTCTACTGCCAGACTTCTAGTATCAGTTTGATTATGCTTTTTAGTAAGAGACATCACTCTTATGGCTCAATTACATGACTCCCATAAGGCTGACTCGGTCCTACTGGAGCTCTTACGAGAGAATTTACAGAACTATTACACTGGTCCCACAGGCTACAGTAACTTACATTTATGTAGCTAGGGGTTTAAGGGAGATAAGCTTACGAGCTTGTGTTACATAAGCAGTTAAGCAATTTACCAATGATAAACACACTTAGCAACCTCACTCAAGTTACAGAACGTAAGTAAATATTACAGCATTGAGGCTATAAAACTACATGTTTCTCACAAAATGATTACTGTGCTGCATAAGCTAGCCCACAGGTTCCAGGGGCGGGAGATAGTTTTTTTGCAAGTAAGATAATAAGAGTTAAGATTATAAAGAGTAGGAGGTTGGTGCTTTGTTGCAACATTATTTTTTAGATATACATTCACCCAGTAAATATTTCCCACTAACGAATTGCCTGTAAAAAAATGACAGCAATAAAATTGTAAGGCAGGTAATGCTGTTTGGCACAAACATACATTTTTTGTGGGGTCCGAGATCCTTCAGCGCTTATTGCGAACCGAGCGCCGAGTGCCTTTGGCGCTCATCGCATGGGTCGCAATGAGCGCCTTCGTTACGCGGGTTTGTATGAATTAGCGTCCTTGCTAAAGGTGTATGTTGTAGGTCGTACAGGTTTTTGTAAAAGCCGTATTTGCTTTGTGTTATTTAGTGGTTTTAGGGGTCGTGAAGCCTTTTTTTTTTGGAGGCCATTTCTTCTCTCACTTAGGAGATTTTCGAGTGGCTAAACTTTGTAAATTTGACCGAATTCAATGTTTAAGCTGTGTTGCAAAGGTCCTGGGTTTCCCCCCTTGGTGTGGGTAAGGTTTTTATTTTATTTTTGGGTGTATTTTTGTGTTTTTCTATGTTTTGCGCTGTGCGCATGTTGTCCGTTAAGGTCGTATTTTTGCGAGTCCGTAATGGTTATTTTCTAAGTCCTGCGGGTCGTAGTTGTTTTTGTGTAAGTCGCAATTCATTTTTTTCTAAGTCCCGCGGCTGGTATATTTTTGTGTAAGTCCGTAGTTAGTCATTGTGTGTTTATGTTTTTTTTTTGCAAGTCCCACTTGTGTGGTGGTTTGTAACCAGTTGTGAGGCGCCGTAGAGCCTCCACCTCCGCAAATGCGGCCCCTAGCTTCACGGCCCGAAAGTCGTAGGGGGTCAAAGGGATGAGCGCCTACGGCGCTCATCTCCAGCAGTGCAGGGAGCGCCTTTGCGAGGGTCGCAGTTGCCTTTGGCGCTCCTTGCCAGCAATTTGAGGCCCCAGTTGCAGCAGGCTCACTACGCGGTGAGTATGTGCACCACCAATCATACAACACAATAATCATGTTCACAAAACATACATTCTTGCTCACTAATGTGGCCTTCATCACACAGCAATGACTCTGCAGCAGGCCATATCTGTATAATAAGACAAATCCATGCTTTCACATTACTCTAAGTTCAAACAATGGATGTGTCAACAAGATGACAATGGACATTACACCAATCCCTAGACCCATGATATCATCATTTGCAGACATTGATTTTATCAAAATGTCTCTTAAGCCTTGCCTATGTAATGTACAATTAAAATCTGTAATTAATAAAGAAGAGAGTTCACTGCTTGACCCTCAAACACAGAGCTTATGTCTCGTTCTTGGGGGGATTCATGGGATGCTGTTACAGACTGACTGCCAGGAGTGTAAGCATCTTGGGGTGATTTTCCTGTTCAGCTGCTAGCGGCTATTCGTGAGGTTCCAGTTCAAGGCTTGGAGCATAGTCCTCTTGGATCCAGTTTGGGGGAATGGGTGTCCTGCAGTAGCTGTCCCTAAATAACTGGACGGGCAGATCGACTAAAACGGCCTTGGCGCCCCCTTATATGGGTGGGGGTACCGTAACAGAGTCCAACTCCCAAGCAGCCCTGCCAGACAGTCTGCCAGGCTTCGCAAATTGATTCAATGTGCTTGCCACTGTATTTTAGATGGGTGATTGGTATGTGCACATACACTAGACCAGAGGCGGTAATGTCTGTCCTGTAAGTTCCTCCAACAGTTCAGGGTTGCAGTATGTCTCTTCTATTTATTCAATTTCTGTTTGATTGAGCCCGGGTTCATAATTCTATTCATTGTAGCATCGGGATTCAAAGTGAAAGAACCTGAAAATGTAAGCCGAATGCTCATGCAAACCTGGAGTGCTGGGGACACTTGTACTGACTTTACCAAAATGTATTAAGTGTTGTGTCATTTATTAAAATGTTAGGAATCACATACTGATTATTAACACATTGATGAGGTTTATTATCATTGCACATTGTAGTTCAGACACATCACATTATATGTTAATTTTACACATAATATATGACACTAGGAAATTGCGCCTTTAAAGATGACAGGAATAAAATTTTAAGCCTGTTTGACAGACCATCTGAGCATCTTTGGCGCTTATCACGAGCCTCTCCCACCGTCTACTTTACGCAGGCCTTGGCAACCCACAACTTTTGTGCTTCAAAATAATCACCTTCGGCGCTCATCGTAATCCCTGTGATGAGTGCCTTCGGCGCTCATTGCAAGCCTCTCCCCCCGTCTACTGTACAGGCCTCGTGATTAGCACCTTCGGCCGCTCATTGCAGGCCTTGTTAACCCGCATCTTTCGTTGTTCTCAATGATCAGCTTCGGCGCTCATTGCGAGCCTCTCCCCAGTCTCTGTTCCCTGTGTTTGTTTCTCCCCCCTCTCCCTCCCTTGTGTCTTTCTCCTCTGTGTCTCTGCTCAAGTTTTGCATGGCACGTGATAAGTTTCATTGCTTGCGTGTTACTGGCTTCGTGATTGTGTTTACTGTCTTGCGCTAAGTATTACTTAGTCGTTTTTACTGCCTTCAGCCTCGTTTTCATCCGTTTACGTTTTTGTCCGCCATTTTTTTTCTCACTTAGCTGATTTTAGATCGTCAAAAAACGCCAAATATGCCTCAAATTAACTTGCAACCTCACTCACAGGCTCCTTGGCTCTCCCCCTGTGCTGTGTGTAATGTGTAATTTTTTTAATTATTATTTAACGTTCTTTGGCAGTGTTTGGAGTTACACGCTTGAAACTATTTGGGCCGTTAAATTAGTAATTTGCTTGCCTCTCGATCAGCGGTAAAGTGCTCCTTCTTTGCTCATGTCTAGGCTGTTTTAAAGTCCTGCGGGCCTCGCAATGAACGCCATCGCAAACGTGACCAACATTCGTAAGATCCACAACTATATATGTGATTAAATATTAAGGGATACACACTGATTGCTAAGACAGAATTATTGTTGAGGAGGGTTACAAATGTATTTGTATCAACTGGGTGTGACTTAGCATTAGTTGGGTGTCAGTGTTATAATTGACATTTGATTTTGTTGATTGTTCTTTAGTATTTATTATTGTAGAGCGCTTAATTTGTAGTGATCACTAATAAGATCTTATAAGTAAGGGTTTGCTAAGGGCATTAGGGCTTACGTGATCTTTTCACTCGCTAGATTTCCTACAGAAGCCATGTAATCAAGTACTTAATGTTCTTAAAACATGTTCATTACGCAGTATATCACAATTCTACAATGTACAAATATGAATTGTTATAGCATAAATGTTTTCGATAATTTTGAATTAAACTGCATTAAACTAAATATGGCCATTACTTGGGGATTCCTACTCTGGTATGGCTTCAACATATTCACGTGGATCACCTTCTGAATCCGCTGTTTTTCTTCCAGGTCTACCACATAGGTGGTATCGGCTAGTTCCCAGATAGCTTGGAAGGAACCCTACCCTGAAAATCAGGTGCCAACATTAATATCTGCTGACCTCCCTGGAATTCCGTAGCCCTGGCACTTCTGTTTGCCTAGTGACTGGTTGGCTTGCTCCCTGGTGCATTCTGCTCTAACTGTCCTCATTACCTCCATTTTGTGATCCTGGGACAGTCCTCCGTGTAGGGCAATGCAGTGAAAGTAACTCCTTGCGACCCTTAGGTCCTTAGCATTGGGAAGGAAAGCCTCATAATTGGGTTCTTCAGTTGGGGTATACCCAGAGTCCTCAAGCCCCCCTTGCTCCTCATTCAGATGGTACAGCTCTGCCACAATGGCATTCCAGGTTTGGGGAACCGGCAGCTTGAAATTCAGAATGTTTTCAGAGGATATTGTTAAGAGAAAGCTGTAGATTTTGTTCAGACTGTAAATTAGTTCCGGATGGTAAGGATAGATAGAGATATAAAGCAGATTAAGAACAGGAGGAAGCTCCACCGAAACACAAGTTGCCCTTATATGCTTCAGCACTTGTCTTTTCTTAATTCAAGAATTCAGTATGTTAGATGATGTGAGTTGCTGAACTACACAGGAGAAATTAATGTAACTACCACAACTTTGTAGTTTGATAAGATCAGGTCACAGTTCAGAATTAGTGACAGAAATTAAACACAATTTTTGCTTCTAATAATTTATATTTGCCGCTGCCTCCTTTCCATTGGTTGTTGATCATCCCCACATTCTCCACTCTTTTTACTTCTTTTCCATTCTTAAGTCCCACTTTCTTTTTCACATATTCATCTAGACTAGGTTTACTATCTATCAGCCTTTATTTCAATCAGGGCCGTAACTCCCTTGCAGGTAGTCAATTTCCTGCTATTGTGTTTCATGCTCCCGTTGCTCTACTTTTACTCTGCTATTCAATTGGACAGCCCCGCAAGTTAGGCACCGCAGAATCGGAAACCATGCTCTCGACAGTAGTATTTGTGGGCTTAAACATGATTGCGGACTGTAGGAATCTGGATGGAAATTAAACATGAAATACAGTATTATATTTTGGCGATGTTCGAACTTGTGAATGTTGTGCTTTTAATTCTAATGTCACTCATTGTGTTCCCCATCATTTACAGTGCTGGGTAGATTTTATATTTGCATTTTTAAAGTGCGCTGATTTGTCAGTGAGCCCTTTGCGAGACCTCCTTGGTCCCAGTAACCAGTGTTTCGATTTTTTTTACATTTGCGGGCTTGACGGTGTGGTTAGCGTGGGAAAATCGGAGCAATTGAACATCAATTTGCGATTTTAGGGATTGCAACTTTCGTGGCCATGACAGATCAAAGGCTTTGAGGGAAGTAAGTTGCGATGTAACGAATCACTAGGAATCGCGGCTTGTAGGCCGTAACTTGATAGGAGGCCGTAAGTCTTTGCCAATTGAATAGCAAAGTAACCTGCCACCTCCACTTGCGAGCACAGAGAGTAAATCTTTTCTAGTGTCACCAGCTCACACTAGTAGGATGAAGTGAGAACACCAAAGAATGCGTTATGCCTTTCATTCAGATATTGATCACTGCTGCAGTAACGTGTTAAACACAGTTTCCCCTGGAAACCTAGAAACAAAGTGTGATGCACCAATATTCATAAAATCCATGCATGTGACAGCTTATATTACTTAAGGAGTATGTAATAGAACATTCAAACAAGTAGAGCGGAAATATTTCTTGTAGAATAGATACTGTACAAATATAAATATAGGCACCTTTTGCCTATAAAATCTCCCCTGCTAATAAGTAAATTACAACCCTAAAGGCACATTTTCATATTGATCGTACATTTTATTGTCTAATGTTCTGTAAATACCATTACAGTCACACAAATGGATAATTTCATGAATAGCAGGGAGTGAAAAGGTAAAGGCTGAAGCTATGCCTTGACTTATTATTTTCTTTTTATTATAGTGTAACCACTAGAGATTAGCAAAATGTTCCCATGACATTATACAGAGCTATTTTGCAAAACGGTGCTGAATTTTAAAATATAATTAAATAGATATTTTCTGTCAATTTGAAACCACTATGGACTTTAAGATCAAAACTGTAATATTTCTAAAGTACATAAGGAAATAATACACTTCAGAATTTACTAACAGTGTGGTGACGGTGCTAAGCTATCTACGTATTCTGTGAATGTATAATCTTCTGTAGAAGAGGCACAATACTTTTTTTAAGTTTGAAAATGTTATTGAGAAATATGCGAATACATAGTTTGCATACATACAGATCATAATGTAGGCATTATTATAGAGATTGTCTCATAGAATTATTGATAAGATCATCCTAAAGTATGTCAAAATTAAATGTACAATTAGGAAAGATATCGAATAGATTTACTTTCACTAACATGATCAGAACTCGAGCCTGGATGAAAATGGGTAATTCGGTTTTCTAACCTCTGGCCTGGGGTTGTAGATAATTAGTCAATATGTTCCATTTGTCCCAGTGTGGCCCAGTGTTGTTTCCCGCTTTCAGTATAGGGGCTCTTGTGTGATTCCAAAGGGAGGGGATCACAATTTGGAAACGTTAAGTAAGTTTAATAATAAAGAATTTCTAGGAGTAATTTTTTTTGCATCATACATGTATAAAAGGTAGATTTTTCCATATCCAGCATTATGAACATCACGTCATTAGCATTTGCCGGTTGGGATACAGCCAGAAGCCGGCGCTGCAGGCAAGAGAAGAGGAGCAGCAGGAGCTGATCGCATGATAGTAAGGAGAGAGGGAAAAGGGGATATGGAGGTAATTGTAGAGGTAGAAAGGAAGGAGGAGGATAAGGGGGGAAAGAGGAGGATAAGAGGGAAGCAGGGAGGAGACACGGGAGGCGCAGAGCATTTGTGCAGTGCTGCTGGCAGGGTCGCATCCAGGTAGGTGCTTGGGGTAGGATGATGCGAGCCGGGGGCATCGCGATGAGCGCCGGAGGCGTTCATCGCGAGCCCACCACTGGCAGGAACTTTGGGGTGATGTGAGGGCTGGGGCGCATCGCGATGAGCGCCTCTGGCGCTCATCGCAAGTCCTCTATTTGCAAGAACCAGGTACAAAGTCCTGCGGCCCTCGTGGTTACCTGCCGTCAATGGCTTGCCCCGCCTGGGCCGCAAGTCTGGCAGCCTAAGTCCTGTGTGACGGCTTGCCTCACTTTGCTTGGCTCGCAAATGCGTAATTAACATCGAAAGTGTTCTAGATCCATAACTATATATGTGATATACAAATTACCTGCAGATTTGAGTCAAGACTCCTACACCACCAGCAGACTCCGCTACATTTGACCTTGTTTTCCAGAGTGGCTTGGAAACCTTATGCATACCAAAAGTCCCTTTCACCTTCTCTGACCATCATTTAATGTCATTTTAAATGACTTATGTTTATCATATACAGAACCCATAATAGCCTAGGTCTGTTTTTCCCAGATACATTTTATGATCATTTTCTGAAATTTACTTTAGACATCTTTGGTGATTATAACTTGTAGACCTTGATTGGTACATAAGAGCCAGAGTAGTATGTTTTGTTTGACCAAAAGCATTCTGCCTATCACATATGTAGTTGTCAGTGTTTGTCACGTTGCAATGTTGGTCATGCAATGCTAAATAATTGCGGCCCTCGCAAAGCGAGGTGAGGAGAGCAGTTGAAGCACGCAACTGCTCGCCTCGCAAAGTGAGGCGAGCAGTGGAGGCCTCATTGCAGGGCTTGCGATGTGCGTCGCACACGCTTATTGAAAGCCCAGTGGGACTTAGGCTGCAATAAGGAACTGGAATCGCCCCGTAAAACTTAGGAGAGAGCCAGAGAGCCTGTGAGTGAGGTTGCAAGTAAATTTGAGGCATATTTGCTGTTTTTTCCCGGTCGAAAATTGCCTAAGCGAGAAAAAAAATGGCGGCTGAAAAAACGTAACAGAATAAAAAGAAGGCCGAAGGCAGTAACACAACACAAGCCAGTAACATTTAACCCAAGGCAGTAACACTTAGCCCAAGGCAGCAATATTAATCGCAAGGCCCCTAAACTACACGGGGAGAGAGGCTCACAATGAGCACCAAAGGTGCTCAAGCCCAAGGCCTAAAAATTACACAGGGGGAGAGGCTTGCAATGAGCACCAAAGCCTCTCATTGCGAGCCACGCGATGAGCACCGAAGGCGCTCATCGTGGGGCTTGCAATGAGCGCCGAAGGTGATCATTGCAAAGCAGGAAAGTTGAAGTGCACAGGGGGAGAGGTTTACAATGAGCACCGAAGGTGATCATTGCATGGCACGAAAGTTGTGGGTTGACAAGCCCTACAATGAGCGGCAAAGCCCGCAATGTGCGGAGGGAAAGGCTCGCAATAAGCACCTACGGCTTAGCGCAGGGCTCGCAAAGAGCGCCGAAGGTACAGCATTCCCTGCCTTAAAATGTTATTCCCGTTATTTTTGACGGGCAAGTAGCTAGTCTACTATAATGGTTAGTAGCTCCTGTGCATAAGCAATGCAATTTATTATTGGGATGATGTTTACATTGATTAGGCTATCGTGTGAGGTGCTGATGCAGATTCCAAAATACGTGAGGGGAGTGTGACTCCACTAAAATAGATCAATTTGCTAAAGGCTAAGAGCCTCTAACTTGTTCATATTCATCAGCGAAGCCTGCTACTTTATAGCAGATATTTCCATTCCTGTATATCACTGATATACAGTATACATTAGCTTGGATAAAGACCACCTCTGTCAGGTGTCACTATTTATATAGATTGCTTTGGATAAAGCAACATTAACTTGGACCTGGTCTGAGAGGCTGGTATATAAAGCTTTAACATGGGAAATGTATCTGACACCTAAACAGAATGCTCTTAGACTACTAAGTAAGAAGACTCAATTCATTCTGGTGTCTGTTCTAGGATGTTGGTTGGCTCATTTGAGGATATTGTCACCTGTGCCAGATTTAAAATTTGTACTGGATTGTATTTGTATCATGCCTCCCTTCCTTAGCAGAAACCTGTGTGGTCCTCATCTATAAGGGAGGTGTGATGCCCTGGAGGGCCCACTGGACTTGAGAACTATGGACTGTGTGGGCCCTGAGGGGAACCTGTTAACTGAACTCAAGGACGATTTTGTTTTATCATGGACGATTTTGTTATGACCCTAATAACTTGTGTAATGTTCTTGCTCAAGCTCTGATCCGGTACCCAAGATCCCCAAAAAGCATGATCTTTGAGTATCTGGGCCTACTAAGAGTTGTTAGTGTAATATTTCGTGTTCAGGTTGTGGCCAGGACAAACTAAGATGTGACACTGTTAAGCCAAGCCCTTTAAAAAGTTCCAACGTATCTAGTAATACTATAATGTTTACAATAGTGATCTGATTTAGTAGGAGGATTTGGGTCATTGTATAAAGTTTAAAGAATGTATTTGCGCTCCGAAGTAGGCCCTAGAACATAATATGATAAGTCACTTTAGAGGTTACAGGACAAATATAGTTTATTACACCTGGAATGTTTGTTCTGTCCGAGAAAGCACTGGGGGTATGTGGGTTGATACCTCAACAGAAGCTTTTGGTGCTGATGTAGAATTGGGGAAATATTTGATGTGTGTGTCTTGTTGATCCTGTTTATATCACATTGTATGATATTCACTGAATGATGCTGATAGAGGTCAACAATGGTTAATATATGGCATAAAAATAAAGACCTTAAAATTACACAATGGAAAATGTGTGGAATTAGTTATATAGGAGACCTCTATTTAAATAAAGCTTTTTTAACAAGTATTTATTCAAAATTATCAGTCAAAAGGGATCACATGGCTGGATTATTTGTACGTAAAATCTGCTCTAATAGCCCCGGATTTGCAATTAACCAACTTTACAGAATTCTCTGCTCTGGAGAATATTATATCTGAAAAAATAGATCAACATACTATCTCCAAATGTCACAATATTATAAGATCAAAGTATGAATTAGACAAAAACCATAGGATGTTAAGCTGGTAAGGAGACTTGGGAACTTCATGGCCAATGGACAAATGGCATTAGGCTTGCTCACTGGTTAAGAAATCTTCTATATGTTCCTCCTCCTATAGGGAACTTTATTTCAAGGTCATACAAAAATGACATTTGGTTCTCTCTATTATGAGTAAATTTTACGCAACAAGCTCCGATAAGTGTAGTGGAGGGGCTGTGGGGTAAAAGGGTCCCATCTACACTTATGGTGTGAATTTAAAAAGGAACACAATTTTTGGAAACAATGCGCTTCCCAAATTTGAAATTTGATAAATACCACAGTCCCCTTTAAACCTGAAGTTTTTCTTTTTCATATTTTACCAGAAGTCAATAGTGTGGATTATACATTTTTGATTTCCCACATTCACTTATCAGCCAAATGACATATTGTAAAGTTATGGAAATCGAACCAAAAGCCATCTTGGGTTGAAGTTGAAAGAATAATCTCTAGAGATAGAGATATGGAAAAAGGCCTCACAAATCTCAGTATTAACTAAAAGAAAATTTCTTCTAAATGGGAACTCTGGGATAGGCACAGTCCTTAATTACCTGATGACTCTGATCCCATTGGAACGTTGCCCTTCCCCTGGGATACAGTTTTGGATATAGGAGATACTAGAAAACCTCTAATTGTGTTGTTTTTTTGTTTTTATTTTTTTTATTTGTTTTTGTATGTTAAATGTTTTTAGTAATCTGAATGTAAAATGTTTTTGTCTTGTTGGTATGTCTTTAACGTGCAAAACAATAAAACATATAAAAACAATGGTTTATATGATATGTTAAGCTTTATGATATTAGAAATTCCATTCTCCATCCCCAAGGTTTGCACTATTCCACTATTTTGGGGAGAAGCTTTGTCTCTGGTATGTCTTTGTCATACACTTTGAAGTTAGTTAATTGTCCCTATGGGGTTGTAAAACAGACCAGGTCTGGAGACCAAGAGAAATCTACCTGCCCCCATCTCTCCTATTGACAACAGAAACATATCAGATCAGTTATATCTCAGAGGAAGTTGTGGGGAGGTGGATATTTTGTGCTGTTTTAAAAGATCTTTGTAAGCAAGAATAAAGGCAGTCTGAGTCTGAAGGTGTGTCTTCTATTTCTTGTATTCTTCTAATCCTAAACAAAGTGATGGAAAATAGTTTTATTATTTTCAATAAGACAGTAACCTTAGAGCTGAGCTTGCAACCTTTGATTTCCTGCGTTCTCCTAGGAGGTGATCTGCTGGGCACTGTGATTTTACCCCAAATTTACAACCTAGAATGATTCCTGTAGCAGAAGCAGGATGTGTTGGGGTTCACATGGACCAGTCGTCTCTGGGTTGTGACAGGGGGTATGCAATACTTTTTAAAGGTTGTATAGCAGCTGTGTATTTGGCATTTTTACATGAACACAATAGGTCTGGGAAGTCTTAAAGTCTGCTTATTATTATCATCCTACATAAATGTATACATTATAATCAGGCTATAAAACAGGTAGTAGAGCACAACTACTTAGTGTTATATCATATTTATAACTGTAATTTTATTTTTTTCACAATAAATATGCATTTACGATTATTTTTAAATTTTAATGGCAAAAGAGACAATATAATGTGGTAAGTTTACGATAGTAGCAGAGATATGTTAGCATTTGTATTAGAAATGTGGTAGTATGTTTAGGTTGGATAATAACAGAGCAAGAGACAAAGCAAGCTTACACCAGGGTTACTGTAATGGCTCATATAACCCCCAGGAGAGGTCTGTGGTGAAAGACTTGGATAGGGCACGTTAATCTACAGTGCTAGCAATCAAAGTGGTTCTATGGTCAAAATTGCATTTCCTAACCAGATACTCACACTAAATCCTATAGCAGTGGTTCTCAACAGCCAGTCCTAGGATCATATCTTTCAGTCCTTGGAATAAAGATGGATGAAAAGAACCTAACACTTCATACTTTAATACATATCTTGAAACCCACATGGACTAGAACAGATTATATAATGCATTTTATAGATTGCTAGAGTGCTTGATTGTGAGCTCGATCGGCAAATATTACTTTGGCATTAATTAATTTGTAGCCTCCGATTGCAGATTACGTCTAACTTCCATGCTTTACTGACGTCTTGATGACAATCTCATTCACTATTGGCTGTGCCTAAGAAGTAAATTACGGGCTTGTTTAAATTTTATCCGAATATATAATCACGCCCCTGAAAAAAAGTAGGGCTTACGAGTTTAGGCTTAAGGAAGTAAATTGCAGGCTGGAGTCAGTATAATGCATCTAAACATTTGGAGAAAAAAACACAGGTCGGAGGCATTTGCGAGCTTCTAATAGAGTAGGGCTAAAAGTTTGTTGGGTAGATCATAAATGCTGATTGACATGTAAACATTATAAGCTTCAATGTAAGTTTACTTTAAGAAAATCAATTTTCAATAGTATCCAATTGATAAAGCACTTGTTATTACCGTTGCTGTGTCCCTTAAACAAATGGCTCTAGATTAATTAACTGCGCCTGACATATCCTAACCTGGCTTCTTCTGGAGAAGGTCCTGACATTAATGCAAAAGCAGTTTGCACTGGGATTAAAATAGCATTTTTTTTATGTTTTTACTTGCACAGGACAGCAGTAAACAGTTTCACTCTTTCATGCAGAGAAACGGTTGTGACTTGAGTGACAGAAAATTGTGACCTACCTGTTCCTTTAACTACTGATTACGTTTTAACAAAGTGCTAAGGAAAAAAAAAAAAAAAAAATTCCTGTGTGGCTTTTTAATGTTATGAGTAAAAGAAAATCACTGGAATGACACTGATTTATTTAGTGGAGTCCCTTTGAACTGCCTGCGCTAGGTAAGAATCAAATAATAATTATAATATGTATACGTTTGAAAAAAATCATATTATGAGTGAATAGGGCATGCATCCTGCGGCTAAATGATTTGTGAAGCCTTAATTACACACCGGTCTAAGCATCAATCTTTCCTAGCTCCCACCTACCACCAAGGAGTCAAAATATACTGAAAAGGAGAGATTAACACAAAAAAACAAAGCTTTTATACGAGTAGCACAAGGGCAGCCAGGGGGCATCAAAGCCACAGTTGTATTTATACAGTTCTGAGATATTTCCCTTCTAGCCGTTCCCTTTGCTTGTCTTCCCTTATCCTCATTCAGGTTACACACGCTGCTGTCAATTCTTTTTGCAGATATCATTATCACAGAAATATTGATATAAGATATATTTTACTCTGTGTTGTGCGTTACCAGCATAGTGCATTTCTCTACAGAAGGACTTGTAATTCGAATCAATGCAACCTTGAAGTTACTTGTGAATTCTTCAGTGAAAGAGGAGATCAATCTTCAAAAACATTGGGGACCATTTGTCAAAGTATGCCAGGTGCAAAAACACTGCATCATGTGAAACAACTGTACACTGACAACACGGGGCTGATATGTATTCTGCGGTCATCGGTTATTGAGAGCCTCCTGGACATTTTTATGGTGAGCTATTTTTAAAGGAAATAAAAAAAACATATTAATTATTAAACAGTATAATAAGTCATTTTAAAATATAGGGGGAAAAGTCGCTAACAGCATTTTGACCATGCTTTCTTCAGTTTCTATCTAAATTATTATTATTATTCCCTTGTTATTCCTTTATTTATTATTCCTTTATTTGTAACACGCCTATATATTCTGTAGCGCTATACAGAGGTAAGTACAAAAAATATTAGCAGAACGTAAAAGAATAGAGGGCCCTGTCTTTGGGCTTAAAATCAAATGCATGTAATATAGAAAACTCGCAAACTTACAACCTGAGGATATTGGTAATGTATAGAAGAATTATAGATGTGTTGTGTATATTAAGACTGAAGGTAATAAGATTCTTTAAACAGAGGCGTTTTTAGTGAGTTTTTGAAGGATTTGAGGCAGGATAGTGTAGTTGAGCGATGCAAGGAGTTCCTAGAATAGGGGCACCATGAGAAAAGTCCTGAAGGCGGGAGTGAGAGGAGGTGATAAGAGAGGAGGAAAGAAGGGCATTAGCGGAGTGCTTAGAAGAGGGTGGTTGGGAGAGTATTTCGAGACGTGAGCAGAGATATAACCGAATGTACTATTGTTAAGGGCTTTATACATTAAGCTAATGATTTTAAAATGTTTGTTCTGGAGACTATGGTAGAGCCAGTGGAGTGATTGACAGAGACGTGCTATAGACATTGAGTGTTGAGTGTGGGAGATGAGTCTAGCACTAGCAGAGGTATCCATTATAGATTGGAGTGGAGAGAGATGGGTGATGGGGGGCCAGCGAGGAGCGAGTTGCAATAGCCGAGGCTTCATATGTACTGCGCCAACATATTTCATAGAGCTATACATGGGTAAGCTCAAGTCTTTGAGCTTAAAATCAAACGTACACAGTGCTTTCCCTGAAGCCCTTAGCAAGACTGAAAATTCACAAACTTACAATCTAAGGGAACACTGTAGATGTTATTCCTATGACTGGAGTTTAATCACTGGAAAGAAAAACCTGCCTGTCCCCCAAAAGTTCCTCCTTTGGAGGGACAATGCCACATTTAGGGACAAATCTCTCTCTATTCTAGCCCAAACATGTTCCTCCTACTTTCTCCAGTAATGTCTTCCATTAGTTGAGGAGCAAGAAAGATTTCAGGAGTATGTCTATTACAGTCACAAAATGACACAAATATATTTCCCTCTTTCAACATTTTCATGTTTGGATATATGTGTTAATATGATCTTCTATGTAAATTGAAATGTACAATCTTTATCCTCTACATTACCGTCCTCATAGATAGAATGTATCTAAAGAGGGGTTCTACGTCTGGATCTATACCTTGTTGTGGTGAAACGGCTTATGTACCTCAATCAAGCTGTGAGCTAAACCATGTAGGGTCACTCAAGATGGGCAGGTCATAGCAGAGAGGTCAGATAAATTGCGGCCCAATGGAGAAGGAACTAGTAACCCACTCTAGTATTTTGCCCTGAAAACCTTGTGGATTAGCACATCCAGACACAAGATATGCCTGCAGTGCTGGGGTCTATAGGGCACGGAGAGTCGGACACGGCTGAACAAAGAGAGTTTAACACATCACAGCTACCTTACTTCCCTTTAAAGACACAGAATTAGAACAACTAGGCATTGCTAGAGGAATATGTGCTTCACAGAAGGCTAAGATATCTGTTTCTTATAGTGAAATTGCCCCAGCACAATCTGTAAAACATATCACCCCGGCAATCCTTAGCGAATCTATCCCAAAATGATTGTCATCTGATCTGCAACAGTGCTTTCTTCACCTGATGTAACTTTCAGCCATACACAATGCTATATAACGGAGCTGCATTAAAACAACATGAATATTGGTAAAACTAAGACTTCACTGGAGTGGCAGGCCACTTTCACATAAAAGACACACTAGAAGCTTTAAAAAGTGAATCTAAAATCAATCATCTCAATTTTCTTCATTATGACAGTAAAGATAAGGTCAGTAAGAAAACAGCACTGTGCTTAATGATTTCCTACGCCTTCAAAAGACAGATGATTAAAAAGATAGGGAGGGGGGAGGAGCAACATACAGATATTAATGAGTCTGCCCATCACTGGATATAATATGTGTATACATTTCTAAAAAAAAAAAAAAAGACTTTCCTCATTATTTATTTTAGATTTCTATAAATAAGTAGAACAATTGAATGTCTAAAAGTAAGTTGAAAACCTATTTTGTGCTCATATCTCCCAGAAATACAGTTCTTGCATTGTAGTCTGGGAAAATGGGTGGGGGCATGCAAATGAATCCACAGTGCATTTCCCCCCTTTAATTACTCCTATTAGACAAAATTGGATTCCTGTTTCCATACTATTTGGAGACCTTAAAAGCCTAATTAAATTGCGATCCGGACAATTGAATAGGGCTCTATTTAAGCACCCAGTGTATTTTTTTTACAGAAGTTTTTAGTTAGTGAAGACCTTGCTTTTGGATAGAAGTTCACTAACTAAAAACTTCTGTAAAAAAAATATGCTGGCTGCTTAAATAGAGCCCTATTCAATTGTCCGGATCGCAATTTAATAAGGCTGTAAATGTTTAAAGTAGTAAAACATTTGCTTGTGGACAGAGCTCAGTTACTAGCAGCCTTATTAAATTGCAATTCAGCCAATTGAATAAGGCTTTATACTATTTAAGCACAGAGTATATTTTTTTACAGAAGTTTTTAGTTAGTGAACTTCTATCCACAAGCAAGGTCTTCACTAACTAAAAACTTCTGTAACAAAAATATGCTCAGTGCTTATTTAGAGCCCTATTCAATTGGCCGAATCGCAATTTAATAAGGCTGTTTATGTCTAACCTTGCCAAAAAAAATGTCTGTACTATGTATTAACTTGAGAAGAGTAGTCATACACTATATGCAGATGCTAAGCAGTAAATAGTATATTATACCCACTAAAACATGTTTTTATTCAGTATTTATAATGGATTTGATGCGGTTATTTTGAATATAAACAATGAAATGCTATTTCATTTTATTTATTCCAACAAAATGATGGTTAGCATGCTGCTTTTAATACTAGTAAAGGGATTAGACTGGCCAAAATAATGTGCCAAAAAAGCAATGTAGACAGCAGCTGACCACAACCCACATTAATACATGATGTCACTTTACTTTATGGAGACATGTCCTAAAGTTCATTATTTTCACATTGCTACTCAATATGTTGCCTACCCCTGCAGCATCTGTGTGGCAGGGAGCAGAGAACATTGGCAAACAGAAACAAGCAGGCAAACATACCCACCGAGTATTAGTGTGTTTGTTTGTTTTTTTGTTTGAGCTTTGTATTTCTGGCTAATAAAGTTTAGTTTGGGGTTTTCTTAGTCCATGTTGAGTGGTATACAGTAGGCCTTCAGCAACACAGCTGCGGCCTGCTCCTACTGCAGACACACTCTCGGTTTCATTGTAAATGTCACTTCCAGAAAAGATTTGTTAGTTCCATGTTTTGTAACAGAAAAAAAAAATGTATTTGTGCTCTTTAAAAGCCGTTCTCTGGTGGATGCAGTTAAAGGTACAGAGAAAAGCTGGCTAATGGGTTATTTAGTGATTAGCTGATTTCACCCTCATTCTTCTACATGTAATATGGCTTTAGAACAGTGGTATAATTAGCTTTTATATTGCCCATGGCATGTTCAGATTGTGCGCCCCCCCAACAACCCTATTCCCAGTGGCGGAGCTACCACTGGTGCAGTGCACCAGGGCCCTCCTCTGGGAGGGGGCCAAGTGCTGTGTAATTTTTTCCTCTGTAGTGTATGGATGGAAATAATGACGGGTCGTGCTGTGTAGGGTGGCTGTTGAGAGGGACTGGATGCTATGTAGAGATAGTATATCTATTTCTGTAGTATAGAGGCCCCCCTCACCCTGGTCCTGTGCAAGTTCTGGAGATGTGCTGTAGACAGAGGAGCTTTGCACAGGCAGCAGGCAAGGGAAGGGGTGTTATTTTTGGAAGGGATCTTGGTGAGAGGCACTGAGTAAAATGGTACAAAAGGGGCCTAGAGCAAAAAGAAAATGTACAATCCCCCTTGAGGGGCGGGCCCTCCACTCTCTAACTCCGCCACTGCCTATTCCTCTTGATATCAGTTTATCACATAGAAAATAATACGTGTATGTGTCTGTATAAGTGTACAGTATGTGACAAAGTGTCTGGTATGCCAACAGATAGAATTGTGTCTGCATTTAGAAATGTCTTATTCCATGGCATTGCATCAGTAATTTTAGACAGCCTGCTGCCACTGAATATGGTCTGCCCTAGGCCTGGGCCTCATGTGCCTAGATTGAAACACACCCATGTTTTAGCTTCTATACAATTCAGCCAAATCCACAAGAGTCTTTAGTAGTTGTTGGCAACCATCAAAGGATGAGATAAGAGCCCATGTTTAGAGATGAATCAGGAAGGATGATTGATTATTAAAAATTCCAAATGTCAATGTATGTATAAAAATACATTTTTATATTACATTTAATTGATAAAGTATTTGCTATTACCGGCCATTCTCAATACACCATATTATGAATCTCTAGCGAAGGACTACAGTGTGCTTTTAATGTACCAATCGGTCAGTTTGGGAAATTTACTTTTCTTTTTCTAGGTGCAGTTGGATTAGATTGATCTGATTTTCTTGTAATTCTCAGTATTTCTATAATGTAGTACTATACAATGTTTAAATATAAAACTAGATGATGTTCAATCATACATGTATGTGTCTATGTACTTGACACTGACATACCAAATATATACAGAGTCAAAAATATCACTGCATATAGACATTTCTGTGTGTATACAAACATATTTCAGTGTACTGCACTGCGTCTTAAGGAAGCCTGCCGCCCTTAGAAATGTGCTGCCCTAGGTCTGGGATTTGTGGGCCTAGACAGAAGGTTAGCTGACCCATGCATATTAATCCCGTGCTGTGCTTTAACAATGTTAATGACAAGCATAAGCGATAGAGTCCCATATTAAAACAGCTTGTAGATTAAATAGTGAAACACATTGTGGGCTCATTTGCATGTCCTCACCAAGATATTTATATTGGAAATCAAACACGGCATATATATTAATCAGCTTTTCAGTTGAAATACGTTTTCTAACCAGTACATGGAAACAAATACATGTGTATATGCAATATATATTCATTAAGAAGTATTGGATCATTCCTGTTTCGTGCCTAACAGAATGTGTGTGCAGCTGTCACTAGGTGGCATGATGGTTGCTCACCCAGACTTTCAATTTGTTCTTAGGGTGAGTGTTAGATTTAGGGGTTAGGGTAGTAGATGATAAGCTTTGCTTAGTAAAATAGTGGTGTGCACAGCTATGTACTATATAAAGCTTATCATCTGCCACTACCCTAACCCCAAACCCATAAATTTAACCCTAATCCTAACCCTAAAATAATTGAACAAAGTCTTGGCGAGCCATAGTAGCACAAAACAGGAAAAGTCTGCATATTGTTTTTACCTAGAGGAACCGCTATAGTCATACTTCACGTTGCGTTTTTAATACATAGTTTATGTTATAAATGTGGTGTCCTTCTTTTCTTCTTCTCTATGTTGAAATTCCCTCTGGAATCAGACACTTTTCAATCTTGACTTGTGCTTAGCTCCTCCTACATTACCCTGTTGTAGCAGCAAGCTGTTTACCTTTTGTTACTGACTGTTCTGATTGGGTACCTAGCATCATTACATAATAGCACAGCTTCATGCTGCAGTGCATAATCCTACCACTAGAGGACATTAGCTGTATGAGCTTGAAACTTCCTAGAGGGAGGAAGCTGCTGCAGAATGGTGGGAGCAAGCAAGGACAGAAGCCTGTGAGTAGGGAAATACATACACTGACTGCAGTCTGTATAACATAGTGTCTCTGTGGTGTTTCACCTTCACTGCATGTAGATATATGGCTGTATTTATTTTATTAGTATTATTGATATTATTATTAATTAAAAAAAAGATGCTGAGTTTCACAACATTTCAAGATATGCCTAGGACTGTGGTTTCCAAACTTTTTTTTCCAGTGGATCACTTAAAAATGTAGTAAGGTCTTGGTGGACCACTTTATTAGTGCTGAAGGTCTTTACTGAACACTTAATGCATTTTCTGCTTAATTTTTAACAATTATAAAGCATTGGACACTATTGCATTATAGCTTGGGCACTTACTGACCATTAAATCCAGTATGTAGGCACATTAGTGGTGTTTTTTGTGAATTTGTGTTAATGTTCGTAATTGTGATTCATAAATGTATCTCACTTGTGGACCAACAGAATGAAGCTCACGGAGCACTGGTGGTTTGTGGACTAGAAAACACAAGGACTACCATATAAGATTTAAAGGAGCACTGTAGTGTATTTACAAGGAAAGTTTATATGTTCTTTTGACATAGACTATTAAAAACAAAAAAAGAAATAAAATAAATAAAAATTAATATTTTTTTTCTTGAAGTGTCATGGAAGTTTCCCCTTTTAATATTATAATAAACTACCTACGTTATTGTTTGCATATCTAAACATAATTTTCTTAACAAATACTTAAAAGCTCTGTTTTAACTCTTTGAAAGCTTCCAAATTGTCCCAACAAATGTCTACCCCCTGTAACCCGAACTCAAAACCCTAACCATAAACCCTAACCCTAGGAAATTCACTAAACTCTCAGCCTCTCCACCTAGTGGCTCATGGCTGCCACTGCGTGCAGCCAGCGGTCCTTTTCCTCTTCACCATTGCAAAATCTGACAGCTGCAGTTCCGCCTCCGGCCGACAGATGGCGCTGCCGATTTTAGCATATAAGGCGCGACGACAGAAGAGGCTTTAAGCTATGAGATGTGCCCCCAAGGCCCTGGGGGCCGAGTGCCCACGCCGAACATAGCGATGGCCTCGCTGTCAATTCAGCGCAGTCGAGTTGCGCGACGTCGTAGGGGAGAATAGTTGTTTGCCTTCCCCGGAACTTGATAGTGCCACATGCATTTGTTAGTTGGGCATGCGCCCTCTGTCAGATGGCACCTGTAACTGCCAGTGCTGCAGAAGAAATGCGCAAAGAGGGATAGATCCCAGCCAGCTAACAGGAAATGTCCAAATGATGTTTAGCTAAGCAAACAGACACTTAGGTATTTTATTTTAATATTATAAACCGGGAACTTTCTGTATCCCTTTAAATAAAGCTACTTATCTCCTCCTACCTGTGCCTATAAGGAGAAGTGGCCAGCACTCCCTGGAAGATCAACAAAAAAAAGGGATCTAATCTGTTTTGACACTGAATCCCTTCAGAACACAGGGGTGTGCGGCTGCGCCAAAGCACCACCCGGTGGTGCAAAAAAATTACTGCAGGCAAAGAACGATTCTATCCTCCGACCTTGCGTAACTCGAACGGTGCTGAGTCAACAGCGAGGCCATCGCTACGTTCGGCGCAGGCAATCGGCCCCCCAGGGCTTCGTATAGCTCGAGGCCTCTTCTTTCGGCGTGTCTTATGAGCCAGATCGGAGTATGGAATAGTTCTTTGCCTGCAGTCAATTCTTTACACCACCAGGTGGTGCTGTGGTGCACCCGCACACCCCAGTGTTCCCGACGGGATGTGGAGTTGAAATAGAAAATTACCAAAAAAAGTCTGACCAGTCAGACTCTGATTCAGACCTAGCATGCTCAGAAGGGGGGCTATGAGAAAGAAACAGGTAAGTTATAATACAACTTCTACTTTTGTCTAGGCCAATGGGGCGATGCTACTTATGTCATAGGACAGGACCAGTAGCATCATAGCCCAGACTGCTTCCAGCTCCATGATGACCCAGCCCCCAGGCAAAGCTGACCACGTCCCCAGGGGAGTCAAGAAAGGTGGCTCTACTTGAGGAAAAAACAGACCATTTAAAAAAAATAAAAATTAAACTTATTGTTTTTAATAGTGTATGCCCAACTAACAAACCCATGAGCTTAACTTGTAAATGTACTACAGTGGTCCTTTAAGACAAACCTAGAGTGTATTGTGGTATCCAGAAATATGTGAAGCAAGATGACATATTTCATTGCCAAACTGGTCTATATAGTCCAAACTGGACAATATCCACTGCTGCTTATTTGGACTAATTACCTACACATTTAACCCCTCACTACACATTGCCGACAAGCAAGCGGGCAGTCCATAGCAACAATGGCCAGGGACCATGGAAACTAGAACTGGCCAAATGCTAGTAACACATAGCAGTATTGTAGCAAGTTATTACTATATGTCAAAAACATAACACTCATGATATCTTGTGAAATATGGTTAATTAATACAAATGCATCAACAAAAATTAAAATATATGGTGTGGTAATAAAATCAAATTTTTTTTTTCAAAGGTTTTTATTAGGTAACCAAATAAACTGGAGGATAACATAAAAGCCAAGTAGCAGTCTGACATTATTAACATACAGTCATACCCAAGTAAGGGGAAAAAGAAAGAAGAAAAGGTTAACATTACATTACACCATAAGAAGATACCATATAATAGTTGAAATCAAGTTCACCAAAAAGATCTATCCCCACTTGTGGGAAGGTCTAAGGGTAGCCAGGTTACCTAAGTTTTTCCAATTTTCTAAGGAAAAAGTTTACCTAAAATAAAACAGTTTGGTAGGCTCGGTCTAGCAGAGCAAACATCCAGAAATAAAATCTAAGGGACCACTGTATTTCCACATATACTTGAGAATGGATTTTTTTTATTTATAAAATAGATAAAAAAAAACTATGTATCCCATATTCTTTGTTTCTTTTCATCTACTTCTACCTGCTGGAAGAGTTCGGACCTATCATGTTATATATACGCACGCACGCATTTGGTGGAAGCGCAATCCTGTTATGTATGCACGCATTTGGATCTGTTCTGCACTCACCCAAGGCTGTGGATCTCACCCATTATCTATAACACTTGGTCTGGCCAGTGGATCCCAACCTATAATCAGTGTATCACTCGGTCTGGTTAGGGCATCCCAGGTATTGAGCTTACCCAGTACCCAGCACAGCATGTAACTGCCCCCCACCCAGAGTGCTATGGGTCGGGGGGAGTCTCCGGGGGGATATGGGGCAGCTAATCCACAGATCAATGGACTTTAATACCCAGGGGGTGCAGTGCTACAAGGACAAGAAGTACCGGGAGGTGATCAGCAATGCTACCTGGAACTACTGGAGCTGAAGTGTCTGTCTGGGGAGCCAGAGCCTGACAGGGAGCCCCACAGGGGGGTTCTCAGGAGAGCACACTAACAGAGGAGGGCAGTGGAGGGCATCGAGGTGGACTACTACAACAGCCTGGCAGGTGGGTGCAAAGTCTGGGTATCCTACATAATGGCATGGCACCCTTGGGTTCACACTGCTGGCTGCAGGCTCTGGGATCCCTATATAAAGGCATGGCACAAATGGGTACATAAAGCTGGATGCCAGATCTGGGTACATTCAGCTGGGTGCAAGCACTGGGTACCCCTGTGTAATGGCATAGCTTCCACCAAATGCGTGCGTACATAACAAATGCGTGCGTACATATAACAGGATAGGTCCAAGAGTTCTTGAATGCTTAGACACATTCACCTGGTTCTAATTCAATTTAACAATGCTTATTATTTTATTTTTATTAGGACTAATGGAAATTTAATAATTCTGTATCACCTGTAGAGAAAGCATCTCAAGCAAGTGGCTTAAACAAGTCAGTGATTGCAACAGCAAATAATAATTACACCTGTTTTACTTTTATAAAACTATAAAATTATTTTACCCATTATTAAGTTTAGTTTTCCAAAAGACTATAACCTTGGGACTACAGTGTACCTTTTATATGACATTTAAAAAAAATGTTGCCAGAATTAAGATGTCACTTAATGCCAATGACTTGTTTTGCTTATACACAAATAATATTATTTAACTGGCACGTCATTTAAAATGAACATACTTACACAAATTAATATTTTTTATAAGTAGTGGGTGTTAGTGCAGCTCAGTTTTGAAAAGTCCAAACCCCATTTGTAATTAAAACAAGTT